>VZTB01012399.1:2272178-2400309 GCA_013397245.1 Thryothorus ludovicianus
GCCGCCCCATGGGCGCTGTGGCGGTGCCGATCGCGGATCCGTGCCCCACCAGCCACGACACCGAGCCCGGCGCCGCGGCCGCGCCCGGCAGCCCTCGCCCGCCTTCCAGCTTGTGCAGCAGCCCCGGCTCCCTCCTGCCCGACAGCCTCCAAGCCTTCCCCGGCCTGGACTCGCCCAGCATCCAGTGTGACAGCCTGGAGTGTCCGCCCTGCTCGTGCTGCTGCTGCCGCCGCCGGAGCGCGGGCTCGGCCGCAGGCAGCGAGGACAGCCTGCAGGGCCCCGCGGCCCGCGGCTGCGGCGCTCGGTGCTTCGGGGCGCACCGCGCCTCCAGCGACCTCTCCGACAGCCTGGAGTCCTTCATCCAGCACGACAGCCTCCAGTCGCTCTCCAGCCTGGGCGTGAGCTCCTCCAGTATCAGCGGTGATAGCCTCGAATCCCTTTCCAGCCTGAGCCTGGGGGCCAGCAGCCAGCACAGCGATCTCGAGTTCATCGGCCAGTGACTGCCCTCAGCTTCCCGCACAGCGCCTTTCAGCCGTGAGAGCTGCCCGGTCTGCCCTTCTTCCAACGTGACGTTGTTCCAGGTGATCCTTGCTGCACCCAGAGCAACAACCTCAGACCTTCCTGTGGCTGCCGTTCCCAAGCTAAGTGCTTCAGAGGGGCAGTGCTCAGTAGTACCTGCAGTGCTGAAGCTGATTTTTTGTCACCATTTAAGAATGGAAGTGCGCGGTCCTCAGAGGAATCCCAGCTACCTCTCAGATCTCTATGAGAACATGTTAAGGGCTGAAGGAGCGGGGGGACGAGGGCAGCAGAAGCCCCCAGCAGTCCATACAAGTAGCAGCAAGACTTTTTGGAGCAGTGCCCCAGCCAAGGAGATCCCCCAGGCGAATAATCATCCGAATAATCAAAGCTCCTCCAGCTGTGACCCTGCCCTGCGGCCCATCATCCGCCGCCGCCGAGCGAGGTCCCTGCCGACATCACCCGAGAGGAGGAAGAGAGCAGCAGCTCAGTGTCAGGAGCCCGGCTGCCAGAGCCGCATGAACCGGGTCAGGTTTGCTGACGCTTTAGGCTTGGAGCTCACTGAAGTCAAAGTCTTCCAGACTGGGGAGGATCCATCCGTCCCTTTGCACGTCCTTTCCAGGCTCTCCATAAACTCAGACCTCTGGCACAGCAACTTGCACTTGGAGTTTACTATGCAATGCTTGGTCCCTGAGTTCCAGCAGCCTGCAGACTGTCTGGATTTCTCGTCCCGACTCCAGGAGCAGCAGGTGTGTCTAGAACGGGTGACCAGCTCAGATCTGGGGCTCAGTGGCTCCATCCAGGTTCGGAATGTCGCTTTTGAGAAGCAGGTGTCTGTGCGCTACACCTTCAACCAGTGGGAAAGCATCCATGAGGTGGCTGCTCGGTGGGACTGCAGCATCCCAGAGAAAAACGGGCAGGATCAGGTTGATGTGTTCACTTTCTTTCTTCCCGTGCCTCCTTTCCTCCTTCAGCTGAGCACTCTGGTCCAGTTTGCAGCAAGGTACCAAGTCAACGGCCGGGAGTACTGGGATAACAACAGAGGCAAGAACTACACCCTGAGCTGCCGGACTCACCCCCTGAAGCTGCCCAGGGAGTGTGAGGAGAGCTGGATCCACTTCATCTGAACAAAGGAATGGTGCTGAGCAGTGTGTCAGTGGTCTTGGCTTGGCTCTCTGCTCCTGTGGCAATGGTCTTCTTTATGAAACCTGCCAAACCTGGCCAAGTGGAACAAGTGTGCCAAGGCTGGGAAGCGGCCAGTGACCTGTACAGACTGCTCTAAAGCTCTGGGAAAGTTAAAAGGGCCAAAATCTGTAGGGAGATATAATCATAGAAAGGGCATGTGGGTTTTTTGAGTGCATGAGTCATTGCACAATGGTTTCCAGGAATGCTGTGAGGCTACCAGAGAGCAAAACAACACGTTTCTTGTTGCTAGTGATACTCTTGGTTGCATAGAATGTTTCTAACTTTTATCTCTTACCATTTACTACTGTTTGTTTTCTAAGTGGACAGTGTGGCTTTACTGGTTATGTTTCTAATTTTGTTTATATTACTTCACCAAGTCAGGGCACTGTTCCATTTATGCATAATTTGGATGACAGACACTGTAGGGAGTACTTGTGTTTATATACATATGTTATTAAGGCTGTAACCAGGTTAAATATTTCTGTTAATATCTGAGTTGGAAATTAAATGCTACTGTGGGCAAAGCATACATGAAAATGTGCCATCAGCCCCTCTGCTTCCCTTGGGAACAAAACAAAAGGTGCCTTTTCTTATCCTCTCCTTGCAGCAGGAGTGATTGTTACCAAAGTGTGTGTAAGGCAGATCTGCCTGGGGAAATTCACACCTTTGTCAAGTGTTGCCCAAGTAGGTTTTCCTCAAGAGGATGGTACAGGAATTGTCTTTTTCTGGTGCACCTGCTTTTACTAAGGGAAACAAGACCAATTTTGGATTTGCAAATGTAGCTGAAGGTCACAGAGTACTGTATGAATGCTCATGATTTTATTAGTTACTGGTAAAATTATAGCTCAAGAAATGGATATGATATAAATATATATATAAGGAAAAGAAATAGTACGGGGAGCATGGTACAGAGGCTTGGAATAGCATTCCAGAACCCTGAATCATTGTCTTTCCCCAGTGTTCCAGAACTACTGCAGAAGTAGCTTTGATTTCTTTATTTAACTATTTGCCATGTAAAACAGTTGAACTCCCAAGACTGCAGCCTTTGCAACAGAAGCAGGAACTTGAAAGCACTTAATTTGGAAAACTTCTACTTACACTGACCCATCAACAGAATCCCTTCTGCTGCAGGGAGGGCACAGGAACAGTTAGACCATCTTCCCGTGCTTCTTGCTCTATTATTTTTATTCTGTGGTTTTAGTGTGGTTCAAGATTTGCAACAGGCTTAAATTTATTAAGTGAAAGCTTGTCCATAATTGTTTCCATACATAATCATTACTGCATGGAAAGTTTAGCTTTATATGTGTAGCATAGACTTTCAGAGCTGTCTGGCTGGAGATATTAGAAGAGCTGTGTTTTAGGACTATACTAAGAAAATCAGGCCACTTACTTGGGCATCTTATTTTGGATTGGTGCTTATTTATTGAAATCACAATTTTGTAAAATCACGATTGTAAGCAACCCATGGCCAATTATATATCAGTCTGAAAAGTCCACGGAGTAATTCTGGAAGTGCAGAAACCCCAAGAAAATTAATTTGTCTGGCAACTTAATGCTGCTTCTTTGTTGTGATACCCATTTAGCAAAGCTGGGCTTTCAAGTGAGGAAGCTGCCTCATTCCGTTGGTCTTTGACTTTCAGAGGAACCAAGTCAGGAATGAGGATTCTGTGAGCTGCTGAGCACCTTTCACAGTGTACTCAGAAAGCTCAATCCTCTCTGAACATGCACAGAAGTACTTGTGCTGAATAAAGGGCACTATTCCCAAACATTTTCCCCCCTCTTTTTCCCTGCCACATTACTGTTCTTCCCTCAGCAATCACAGCACACCATAAAATCCCCTGTATTTACCAGCCACCAGTTCACAGTGGGTGTTGCTGGAGCTCAGAGCAATATTTGCTGTTGTGCCAGAAGGATGTCACTGTCTTCTAGAACAGACTGTCATGTGCTAGCAAATGTCAGACCTGAGTGTTCCCTTGGCCAGGTCAGGTTTTGTAAAGCTGAGGCTGTCAGGAGAAAAGTTCGTGCCAGATATAGCACAGTGTGAGAGGGGTGGAGAAATGAATTTTTCAGCTGAGTTTGGCTTCTATTGTCTTCCTTCCTCAACCTCTCAGGGTACTGGCATGTGCAAGGCCTTGCATACTAAATGCTGAAGCATTATTCCAAGTTTCCCTTTGCTCTCTGCACTGCTGGAGAAGGGCTGGCAGTTCAGTGCAGTGCAGTTCTCTGGCACTGCTGGCTCAGTGGAGCTGAGAGCCACCCCCGGGTTAAGCTGCTAAACCTTCACACCAGTGCTGGCACCTGTCACAGCACAGCTGATAATTGCACTTGGGTTTTCTTGCCACACTCGGTGATGAACATCAAATGGCTTCTGGTTGACAAAAATGGGATGAAGCCATTTAGTGCTAATATGCACCTGTTGTGAAGGTAAATTTACACCACATTTATATCTTCTCAGGACAACTTGACTGCTTGCACTGTGTTCAAATTGAGCATTTCCCTTATAATGAGGATTTTTTAAAAGTGAATTTTTCACAAGGATTATCACCATATAATGCACTTTTAAAAACATGTATTTATTGTCATACAGTAAATGAATGTCTAGTAGTCCACAGTTTCAAGGTTCTTTCAAGCATGTTTTTTAAAGAAACATGAAATCCATGTAAATAAAAAGGGGTTGTACGTTGCACAGTATATCAGTGAAGCACATATGTTGGACAAAAGGTCCAGCAGTTGTAAATTGCAAAGTGCTTAATTAATTTTAAAAAGCAATAATAAAACTATGGCTATTGTAATACGGAAGATTGAAATAAAGCTTTTCACAGTTTTCTGTTGTTTCTGTCAATGGTAGTCCAGCTAAGAAAGCTCATGAAGAAACTTAATGTTGAGTTGTCACAGAGTAACATTCTCTGGAAAGTAAGGTGGGTTTGAGTTGCTAAACAATGATCAGCACTCGATAAAGATGCAGTGATTAGTAGGTGTCTGCAAAGATGATCAGGCTGCCAATTCCTACAAGGAATCTTGTCCTTTCACCTCAGAATTCTGTGCCTGCAGCACCTGCAGGATTGAGATCCAATTCTGGACAAAGGCTTGCTGCCACTTGATTCTAGTACAGCTTCATGGGAGAGAAGGGGATTTTCCTCAAATTGCACTTTCCAAATCTGTGCTAGACTGTACTCAACACATTCATTTCTGGGCCTCATAATTTTGTTATTATTTGTTCCATTTCTTTTCTTCCAGTGCCCCTTGCTGCAGCCTTTCCTCCCAAACCAGGTTCTTTCCCCTGACAGGTTTCATGAAAATCTACCTGTGCAATGTTAGGAGTGTCCCTACACAGTGCCTGATTTATGCTGCATGTGAAATGCAGCTCCACTGGGGTCAGTCTTGATAGAGTTGAATATTGGAATTATCTCTTGCCAGGTTTTTCCTAAAGCAAAATGAAGAGATTTAACTAGCAGATGTAATTAATAAAGATATGTATTACCAGTGACTTTTTAATCAGTGCTAATTATTGCAGATCATTTTAAATACATGGGCATGTCTCTGTTAAAGTGTTCAAAAATATAAGTTTATCTAAGAAAATGCTAGGTTTTTTTCTGCAAACATCCAGGTTTCTTACAGGTAGTGGGTGTTACTTTTAATATAGGTGGTATTTTTACATTTAGTTTCAAATTTGTATTTATTTTACAAAGATAAAAAGTTGCAAATTGCAATTACAGTAATATGCATCTACAGTCAGTAACTACAGCACTTAATGCAGTGTATCATCAGTGCTCAGTTGTACTTTACAGCTGGTAAAGACTTAGAGCTGCAAGTCTGGGTGATTATTCATTTGGCAACAGGAGTGTAACATTAGTACTGACTTCTTTCCCAACTTCTCTCTCCCTGTGATCTCAGGTCTGCAAGTATTTCAGCTGACACTTGATATTCAGACTGTTGATATCAACACTTCTGACCCTTCACACAAAACAGCAGCTGTGTCCAATATTGAAAACACCTTGGCCAGCACAGTGTCTTCCATTAATTGTAATAAGGATAAATATTTCTACTACTGCAGTGACTAAGAGTCCCTGTAAATAGTTCTACCCTACCCTAAAGAGTTTTGGTCCCATTTTCCCTGGTGTTTTTACTTGTGCCTGAAATGACTGTGGCCAAGTAATTTCACTGTTGGTTCTGGTCTGTTTAATACATAACTCCATGGAACTTCTCTCTGACTTCCCTTCTGCTAAAACAAACAAAACAGAGTAATGTTACCGGATGAGAAATGAGCTGAAGGAATCTCAGATTTCAGGAAGGGAAGCGTGTGACCCACTCCTGGACTGTCTCACTTCTCTTTTGCTATAGGATGAGTAATGCTGGGCAGGCTCAGCCTCTGTGTTCGCTCGTGTGACTGGGAAGGGAAAAGCATCGACTTCAAACTGGCTTTGATTATTTCTGCTTCATACGGTGAAAGTACAAGTCAGGATTCAGTTTTCCTAGAAAACTTCCGATGCTCCAAGTTCCTCTTGCAAAGCTCTGTCCTTAGGAGGTTTCTCAGTGAAGCTGTTTTATAAATCTGCTTCAGCCCTGCTCACTGCCAGCTCCTCGGAGCAGATACAACACTGCTTGTCATTTTCTTGCATTACAGTGACATCTCGTGGTATTTAAAATACTTTTTGTGCAGGTTTTTTTTTTTTCTTTTATAGTATTGAGTTTTTATCTTTCTCGTTTCAGGGAATCGGCAGTGTCACTTTATTTACAATTGCTGCAGGTTTACCTGCTGTGAAAGGTGACTTCTCTCCGAGGTGCTCCACTATTGCCGCTTATTCTAGGTAAGAACGGAGACACTTCTCAATGCTCTTTTGGAGTATGTGAGATTCAGGATAAATTTTATCGTCTGTGTTTGTGATATGGCAATAGATACACTAGTACAGGTAAAGCCCCCCCTTTGGCACTGTCGGATTCCATTTAAACACATTATCCTGTGCACTGCTGGATTCCACTTCAGCACATTGTCCATATAATAAATACTGCAGACATCAGTCGAAGCCTTTTGCCCACACGCTGTAACCGAGCGTGTCTTTACATTTGCTCGGGCAGTGAAAGCGTTTCTAAATTAAGTATAGTAATGGATAACACTGGTTAAGCAATCCACGCCCGTTAATTTCTGCGTGTGCGCGGAAATTGGTTAATAAACAGCGGCTGCAGACAAAGGCAACCAACGGAGACCGCGCAGCCACCGCGGTGCTGAGGGCGATCCCGCCGGCCGCGCTGAGGGCCCGCAGCGCCCGCGCCTCGCCATTGGCCTGCGGCCTCGCTGCCGGGCGCTGATTGGTCGGCGGGGGCTGGCGGGCGGGGCCCGCGCTGAGGGCGCGCGGCTGAGGGCGGGCAGCGGCCGGGCCGGTCCCAGGGACGCTCCGGCGGGGCCTGGCGATCTCCGCTGTCCCAAAGGGAATTCTGCTTCCACCTCAGGGCGAGCTGCGCGGGCCGGAGACAGGAGAGCTGTGAGGTGCCAGCACGGGCCTCAGCGGAGGCCGCTGTGGTTTTGTGTTGGAAAAAGTAATTAAGAATCGCCCTACATTTGTTATTTCTATATTGTTTAGTACAGGAATAGCTAGGCGCTGTTCCCAGTTGATGTTCTACAGAAGTCGTTCCCTGTTTTTAATCATTATTTGTTTTGTCTGGATTATCTCTGGGATGAGGAGGCCAAAGCTGCAGGTTGTTGTCTGCAAGTGGTTTGATTGGTGTAAAATAATTCATATAAAGCATGAATAGACTTGTCGCATTTCTTAATGTTTGACAAAGCAAATATTTTGCCTGCCCTTGAGTATTAAGACACTATTTACAGAAACCTTTGTTACCCAAATCTTGCTTTTAGCTGGTGACAGTCACTTTGGAGCCCATCACTGTATGTATAATCAAGAAATCTTTTTCCCTGTGTCATTTACCATATTTGTGTTAAATGATTTAATTTACCATTTCACGGTGAGGCCTGTATGGAGTTTTGCTGTTGACTCACCTGTCCCGAGTAACCTGGTATTGACTTTCTGTGCTCTTTCATTGCTGGGAAATCCTGAGGGTCCTCTCAGGTCCCTCTGTGCCTCCAGCCATGAAACTCATCATTCCTTCCTCTCCTCTAAGCAATTGTTTATCCATGCAAGAAAGGTTCCTTATATCCCCAGGTGCTTAAATAGCATTTATATGGCATTTATACACTGACAAACTTTGGAGTTTGTGATGTATTTTGATTGATTGCCAGTGTGTTTGCTAAACTGCTTTAAAGTGTGGTGATTGTTCCCTTTTATGCAGCTGAGTTGGTGAATTGCAAAAATGCCAGCCAGGAAGGAGATGCAGGTATGTGCTGGTGGAGCAGGATATGAGTATTGATTAATTACTACCATTTAATTGGAAGGAAAGTCTTCAGTGTGGCAGTGCAGTGTGGTAAGAAGAAATTTCTTATTGACATGGCTTAGTGCAAAGTAGCTGGGTGGAAAGCAAGAGGAACTGGGAATTGCTACTGATGAAAATAAATCATAAGCATTTGGCAGAGGTTAATCAACTGAGGTGATACTTAAGATCAAAATGCTGAAATCCAGTTGTAATTGAAAGAAATTTAGAAAGAATAAAGGGGCAAGATGGGTAAAGTAACTCAGTAGTGTAAAATACTAAATATACCAAGTAAAGGGCATTGATACAGCAAACACTTCTATAGGAATTTAGTTGTAATCTGAAGCAAAAAAAAGCCTGTTAAAGCAAAAAATTAAAATCTCAGTGCATAAGTGTTTGCAGAATTAATGTATTAGATAGGGTGCCCTGTACTTAAGGTTTTGCACTTAATTATTATCAGAATATTTGCTTCAAATGTAGCAGGTGATAGTGTAAAACTTGCATGAAATGTGCATTAATTAGATGTGTTATATCAGTGTTAGGCATTCAGTAAGACAGTTGCTTTGGTATATTGCTCACAGTTTGAAAAGTTAATTGATGAAGCTACAGGGAAGAAGGATTTCCGATCCTTAGAACAATTTCTGGCTACAGAAGAATGTGAAAATGTCTCTTACAAATGCAGCAAACAGTTTGTCAACAAACTGGACAAGCTTCTGTGTTGGGTAATGTAATCATTGCATCAAAATCATCTACACTGTCTTTGGAAGAGGGTGAAAAAGGTTTTTTTCATTCGCCTTGGTTGATGCCAGCAATTGATTTAAGAACTCAAAATAAATTTTATGCATTAAATCTCTCCTTCAAGCTGCACTTAAGGTGGCTTTTGAGAACAAAAAAGGCATTTGGTTAATTAAATATGGGTTCTTGTGGGACTTCACACTAAAGCTTATGTTGTAATTTTGATTTCAGGCACTTGACAAACAAGAAATCAAAAGCATTTCTATTTTACTAAATGCTGTTCAGAAATGTTGGAGAAAAGTCAGCATAGCAGGAGAAGATGGGCTCACAGAAATGATAAAAGTTCTTGTTGGAAGGATAAGTAAAACCATAAAGCATCTGTGAACTTCTAAATAAATATATAAACATGAATGAAGTACATAAGCAATGCTTCATTGCTGAGAGCTCAGTGTTTGATTTGGTCCTTGATTGGGTCAGAATTAAGAATTTCCCATAACTTTGCAGTAAAGATTGTTCATATTTAAATGTTCTCTGTCAAGTGACCCCTTAGAAAAGAGATGCTGCTCTATCCTAGTGAGGGTTTTGCAAATCATGCAATATATAATTAATTTAGATATGCTTACAGCAATTGAAACAAGATGATGTTTTCATGTGCTTTGTTATATTCCTTTTGACTCGAATTAGAATTTCCTGATGCCCTTTAATTTTGATAATTCCCACAGCAGTGATTTTGTGCCTGCTCTTTCAACAGATTTTAGTGCTATTCTGATTATTTGGTGTTATTTTAACCTGCATGTTACATACACTGATCATTTGTAACTCAGCAAAAACTGAACAACAGACACCACTTCCTTTCTGCTTTCACCAGAGATTTCACTGGAGAAAATTAATGGCAATGTCAGATGAGAGTTACTCAATTGCCTTCTCAGCTGCTTTTATAATAAGCAAATAATTAATAAACAATAGGATAATAAATCTGCAAATGAGAAACAACTCTTGGACAACTACTGTTCCTATTGAAACTAATGAAATTTATTGAAACTAATGAAATTTATTGAAATGGAGGTTGTTTTAGTAAGATAAATACCATTTAAAGCCATTTAGAACTCATCTTTTCTTGTTTTGCAGTTACTTAAGCCTGTTGCATTCTTCAGGGGTATGAAATACATTACAAGGGCCCAAAATAATGAACAAAATTTCATAATAAATAAAGCCAACTTTATGCTTGTATTCACACCATCAAACAGCATTCTTTCATTCAGCCATTATCAATTTTCAGCTGTTTTGTCTGTGGTGGCAGGTGTCAAAGTAGATCTCCAGTTTTTGTGTTAAAAAGTCCTTAAAATCACCTAATTTTGTTTAGCCTGAGTGAAGAATTTCAAGTCTGGGGCTAACATCTGCTCAGCAGAGTGGGAATGCTGTTGTTTCAGTCATTGTAGAGTCTGTGTAATTTTATTTAAATATAATCCTTTTCCAGGCTATTAAAATAGATTTACCTTTGTTTTCCCTTTACATGGTTGATTGGTTTGAAAAGTTAAAAGGAATTCTGGTCCTCAGAGGAAATGAAAATAATGAAATGCTTACAAATCTGGCTGAAGATTTCTACATCATGTTGCTGGTAAAAATGCATTGATAATAAAATTTGTCAAAGTAATTGTTAGTAGTTTAGCAATCAAAGGACTTTAAATATGTTTCTATTTAATATCTTTCTAAAGTTAACATTACAATGACTTCTGACATAGATTATAAATCATTTGGGTTAAACAGTTTGCTGTATTCATGCTGATTTCTGTTCATGGCTGGCATCAGGAAATAACGTTAAAAAAACCAGTAACAGTGAATGCTCAATGAACAAAAACATTTTCATCTTGATCAAATTTTGATTACACCCAGTATTGGTATGCTAATCCAGTTCGTAGAGTCTGAGTTCTCTTCATAAACATTTTTATCATTGGTGGAATAATTTCAGTAAATTTAACTGAAATATAATTTTGGCTAAACACACTTGTTAGTAGAGATCATCTCTTAGATTCTTTGTTAAGGACAAAATAATTTCAAAATCTTAAATTATTTTTGATTGCTACCTTCAGGTACATGTTGCCTGATTTTTTTTATGCTGTTATATTTTCTTTATTAAAATATTTTGTTTTGTTTTTTTTTATTGCAGGTTGTGTGTGACAGCAGACCTGAAGGTGAGCTTGAAAAACAGAAATGAGAGTTTAAAATGTCTCTTTCAGAACAAACAAAGGACCACATTTCTCATTCTTGTGCTGTCAGTTTTAGGTTGAAGTTTCTCTCTTGCTGTTGTCAGTAATAAAAAAGCACCATAAATCTCAGAGATGGCAAATGAACTGAGCTGTTCCTAAAAAAAGGTGCTCCTGAGGTCCTGCCACAGCTCAGCAGAGCCCAGTGTCCCTCATTGTCCCTGTGACTGTCACCCTGCCCTCAGCTTCCAGTGTGGCACTGGGGACAGAGGCCCTGCAGACTGCTTGAGAGTGACAGATTCATTTCCCTGGGCCTGGGGAGAGAAATTCCAGCACCTCAGTTGTATCTGAGGAGATCTTATAGGATTGACCATTTACATTTAAAAATTCATAATCTCCTACCCAGGGGAATTACACAGTGATGCACAGGAATAGAAACGTGGTTATTATAAACTGAACTGTTTTACAAATCACTTTATAAAGAGACTGACACACTATATTTTATTTCTAAATTAAAATCCTTTCCCAAATGTTTATGAGGGGGCCCCCTAATACACTCTTGACAACTCTTTGATTTCTTTCTTTCCTGTTTGTTAGGTAAAATGCAAATACTAGAAAACTTTGTTCTGAGAACATGTTCCCTCATCACTGATGCAAGAATTAATATTTATGTTCAGCAGGAGGTAAACATCCTTCTTTCTAAGCAGCACTTTCCTGGGTAGTGTGTTAACAGACTTTGTGGAGACAATTATTTAAATGTGCATATCCTACAAAAAAGAGAATATTGTAGTGCTGTAGGATTATATAACATTTCTCTGGGAATGTTTGTTGTTGTTTATGTGTTGTGGCTGTTTCAGATTACTGACCTGTGGTGGTAGGGCTTTTTGTTTGTTGGGTTTTTTTAAGAGTAAATTACAAAATAGTGATATTAAAGTTCTGGTTAGGAAGCTGTATAAAAGCATAGGAAAAAATGTGCTCTACAAGGATTAAAGTTGTTGGTTGTAAATTCTTTAGTCACTTGCAGGAAATTTGCATTCCTTCCAGTACACTCCAAATTTCTCTTGTTTATTTTAGTAACCTCAGGTTGTCAGAGGATTTTCCCTGTAAAGAAAGAGAAAGTTAAAAAAAAAAGGCTTCTGTAAAGGCTACAGCCCCAAAAGAAAGGTTTTTTAATGCTAATTTAAGGTACAATTTAGCTCAGCAGTCAAAGCAGACAGAACTCTGGCTTTGGAAGATTTTATGTATTTAAACCTGCAAGTAAGAAACAACTCTTGAACAACTACTGTTCCCACTGAAATTAATGTAATTTATTGAAATTGAGGATGTTTTAGTAAGATAAATACTGTTTGAAATCATGTGGAACTCCTTGTCTTGTTTTGCAGTTGCCTCAGCCTGTTGCTTTCTTCAGTGGTATGAAATACATTACAAGGGCCCAAAATAAGTGTGAGTCCAAGATTAACAAACTTGCTTTATATTTAATCTTGCTCCCTTTTTTCCACTCTTCTCAGGTGATAAAAAGACTGAATTTATTGCTTGACAAGATCCCTCGAGATGCCAGGAAAAAGATACTTTCCACAAAGGAGATGTTGCTTGTCATGTAAATGATTTTCAGTGTAATTTTTATATTATATCATGCCATCATTTGCAGAGTTGGGAGGTGGTTTTTACTAAGTTGTTGTGCAGATTGGTCCCTGTTTAACTCAACTTCTGCACTTGCTGTTGAATTCTCAGTGGTAGTGGCTGTGGACAGGTTATTCTCCATTAGAAGCCTGAATTTTTCTCTTTCCCAGTCTGAATCAGGCTTCTCCCCATTCTAGTTGTCATAAAATAATTAAACTCCTATTTCTGAGGATGTGCTTAAAGCACAGTGGATCAGTCAGTGGAAGGCTGGGCTGTTCACACTGGAAATCATTTTACAGCACTTGAGAAAAGCAGATGGAATCCAAATTGTATCTGTCAGGTGATTCAGGTCCCCAGGCAGTCCTCCCAGAGATATCTGCCCCTTGGAAGTCTTACATGCAATCAGGGCTTTGTCTCATACACTGAAAGTTTATAATAAACCTTTCCTCTGGGCCTTTGTGTTGCTGTCACATTTTGATGAAATGTTCCTTTGTTTGGCAGGAGTGAAATGGGGAGGACAATTTTGGATGCTGGAGGTGAGAATGGGACTTAATTTAATATTGAGCTTCTTAAAAATTAGATGCAGACCCATTAAGAAACCATTTGGAAGCTACAGAATGTTAGGGTTATCTGAAATATATAAATGCTGGATGAAAACAGTCTGCAACCTGGAATGTTTCTGTGTGTTCAGTGTATGGAGAACTCACTGAAGTTTTTGGTTTTCTCTAGAATAAAAGTTTTCAAACAGGAAAGTTGGTAAAGAAGTCAATCTTTGAGGCTGTGAGCTGTGGCCATGTGTAGTAGTAACTTCTTCTCTCAATGATCACTTTGGTATCAGCTCAAAGAGATGAAAGTTGAAAACTTCTCTCTCTTGTTGAAACACCTGGTGTGGCTCTGACAATCCTGGAAAATTTGGTTGGTTTCATTTTAAAAAATAACTTTAGTCATCATCATTCCCATACTTCTTTATCTAATTATCTTTTATGGATTGCACGTTTGGATCTAATGGGATCTGGATTATGTTCAGCACTGCTTTGCCCCAGTTTCCTGATAGGGTTTTCCACCTCAGTTCTCTCAATCTGCCCTTGCTGTGAATTTTGTTGTGCTGCAGACTATGACACCCAGGTGGCCATCACAGAAGCTCTGTGCAGGATGGTGTCACAGAAGAAAAGGCAACTTCTGGCCTCCCAGTTGTTTCCCATGGAGTTTGTGTCCACTGCATTTAAAGGAATTAAAGACTCGGAGTTTGAGACTGTAAGTCACGTGAAGAATGACTCCAGGGAGGGAAATTCCCATTTTACAATTCTTTAAGAAATTTCTGTGTTTTAATAGGATTGCAGAAAATTTCTTAACCAAATGAATGGTATGCTTGGAGACAAAAGAAGGTAAAATTTTTTTTATGCTAAGAAATTTTCTTTTTTTGGATTTTATGTTGTGATTAAATTTTGTGTTACATCCTTGGGGTAAAAATTGCTTTGATTGCTGGGATCTCTAAGCCTCTAAAGTTTGTGAAAACACAATCCATTTGCTATGTTCAAATCTGCAAAGTTTATTTACAGCATTGTAGAACACTTGAAAATATATCCTTTTCTTTCAGGGTGTTTACATTCCCATGTTTATCAGCTGCCCTTGATGACAATGAGGTAAGGTTTTCTGCCTTCTAGTTAAGAAAAAATAGAGATAAAATAAGAAAATTACTTTTTTTTTAGAAATATAGAAATAGACATGGACTGAAAGTTTGTCAGGGGTTCAGACCAACATGAAGCCTTTTAGCTGATAGTAATCAGTGCTCTCTGCTCTTACTGTTCCATCTTACTCTTTTTGTTTTAGCTCCATATACCATTGGATGAAAACCTGGAAGAGTTTTGGGTTGATTTCAATGTTGGCAGCAGAAGTATTTCCTTCTATGTGGCAGCAGAGGATGCAGTAAGCTGAATTTTGTCTCAGGTTGTCCTGAGGCAGCAAATACACATTTCTTGGAGTGTGTCAGATTTTTATTTCCCCATGTTCAACATGTTGAACTTGTGTGTGAATTCCAGTGTTGATGAGGCTAAAAAAATCCAGATTTGTTGATATTTAGATCAAATAATTTCATGGTATTGACTTCATAATGCTATTCAGGAATAGTTTAACACAGGCAATAGTGAAACACAAGTTCCTGTCACTCCATGTAACAGAGGTTTAAAAAGTTGGAAATTTGTCCTCACTGAATGATTTTGATCACTGGATTTCTTTTAATTCTAATATAATGCTTTTCTATCTTTCAAAATGTATTTTTCATGTAAGGATCTTCAGTGGGAAACAGTCATTATACAAGAAGAAGATGTTGACCTTTACAGCCTGGAAGGTATTTGACCTCAAAAATGGGGCCTTTTGTTGTATTCTAACTTGGATTTTCAATCTAATTTCAAATTGATTCATATTAAAGTACTGACTTAATTTTAGCAAAGCAGAATTCTCACTTAAAATATTGTAGAAGCTGTTTTTATCAGGGGCAAAATTGCACTGCAGTCACAGCTGCACTTTGGGCATGCTGGTGTTATTTTAGGGAAATTATTTAATAATCATGTCTTAGAGTTATTTTAATATAAAGTAAGGCATAAGACAATGACATGGAACAATATTCCTTTTAACTGGTTGAACAGTAAATACCTGTAATTTGTCTGCAGCTTTAGTAAGTAACCTTCAAAGAAAATTCTGTGGAATAATATACAGAATAATTGTTTCTACAATATTAAATTTTGAGTTGTTTTACTAATAAAATTATTGTAGATTAGAGGGAATTAAATATTAATCTTAGTACCTGAAGTGAAGAATCTGTCATGTTGACAAAGATCATGTGAGATGCTGTTAAATTGAAATGAAGCTGCTTATCAAATTTTGTTTTTGTCCAGAAATAGATTCAAAGAAATTATTAACAATAGATCTAAAAAGTCCAATGAGTGTGGGCACTCTTGAAGGAGGGAAATTTCTTTTCTATTTTGATTCTATCTTGGAAATCAAAGATGTGACCATAAAGATCTATGGATTTCATAAATTTAAGGTAAGATTTAAAAGCTTTTTTTGAATAATTTTTAATTGATCCAAACTCAATGTCTCACTGCCATGCAAATGTTCCAGCTGTGATTATTGTATCTCTCCATACCAAGAGTTTCTCATCACTGCTCCACACCTGCATCATGTTAAGCTTTGGGAAAGATGCTTAATAAGGACAAGAGGAAATGGCCTGGAGTTGCACCAGGGGAGGTTTAGGTTGGATTTTAGGAAAATCTTCCCACTGAAAGGGTTGGCAAGCCCTGGCAGAGCAGTGGTGGAGTCTCCATCACTGGGGTTGTTTAAAACATGAGGATGTGGCACCTGGGGCTGTGGGTTAGTGCTGGTCTCAATCACCTGAAAAGCTTCTTTCATTCCAATACTGAAAATAAATTGTGACAAAAATTACCAGGCTGCTAATGCCAACCTTACCTTACTGTCAAATATTGCATGTTTAATTTTCCACAAACACGAGCTGGTTGCTTGCAAATACTTTCAGAAATGATTCATGAGCTGTCTTGTTTTGCAGTGCAGTTAACACTCATGAATTTACTGCTTTAGTGAAACATTTTTAGCAAGCTGCACCTTACTCCTGCTTGTAACAAACTGCTTTGTCCTGAAATCTGTCTGAGGAGCTCATGAGGGATGAAACTGCTGTGAATTTGCAGAATTCGTTTTCCTCTGTAATCTGATTTCAGACACTTATGATCTCTCACTTAATTATTTTATTTCTTGTTTAAAAAAAAAAGAGCCAAGTGTCTATTTTGACATCTATCCCTTTGCAGGATTTCTGCAAGAAGCAGTCTGCATCAGTAGCCAAAACAACTGTCCACATTGTCTTTGATGAAAGTGGATCACAGGTATTCTACCTCCATGTGCTGGGATGGTTTCTTGGCTTTGTTTAATTAGTCTGATTATTCATAATTTATAATCGTTCACAGTAAAAACAAGGACTTTAAAGCATCAATAAGTATAGATAAGTCTAAAGCCAGGCAAGTGGTGTCTGGTATGTATGTATTGGTTTCTTTGAGTGATATTAATATCCAAATCATAGAATAAAACAGATAAATATGCACAGGGCAAGTCCTTTTATGTGCATTGTTGCTTCAAAACCCATCCTTGTAGCAAAAATAACAATAAAGTTGCAAGTTTTTCAAACTAAAATTCTGTAACCTCTGAAGTTTTATCAAAATCTCCAGTGGGGGATGTGTTACTTAGGGTAAAGTTGCTTTGTGTGTTTGTATAAAAATAAAACATTATAAAATCCAAATACTATATACAAATTAAAAGGAATTTAAATATTCTGTAGGTTCTGGTACCAGAAAGTCAGTTGTCACCAGGTTTGAATCAAAAATCTGGAGCAGAGGAGGAGAAACTCAGTAAATACAAAACTCAGCAACCTCCTGGAAGTTTGAGGACTCAGAGTAAAAATAACAATCAAGAAAAAGTCAGAGGTGATTCCTCCAAGGTAAGTAGGATTGTCAAAACAAAAAGGAGCAGAGAGAAAATGCATGTCAGTTTAAATATTTGTAATATTTAACAGTTGGAATATAGTTAGTTCTGTAATAAGGGTTTGGTTGTTTTTCTTATGAATTGACACTAAGCTATAAAAATCTTTTTGCTAAAAAATTTGCTAGTATTTTGAAACTACAGTAATGTGACAGAAATAAAAAGGAATTGTTAATGATCTTTAGACCATGATGCTCTGAGCATTATCTTTAAAGAGAAATTCTTGAGGATATCCTCATGTCCCAGTATGGAAAAGTCAAGTATGGCCTCAGAGACTGCTGGGGAGGGGCTAAAAACTGAAACAGTTCCTGTGTCTTTATGGCTAAAAACTGAAACAGTTCCTGTGTCTTCATGGCTAAAAACTGAAACGGTTCCTGTGTCTTTATGGCCAAAAACTGAAACAGTTCCTGTGTCTTCATGGCCAAAAACTGAAACGGTTCCTGTGTCTTTATGGCCAAAAACTGAAACAGTTCCTGTGTCTTTATGGCCAAAAACTGAAACAGTTCCTGTGTCTTCATGGCCAAAAACTGAAACAGTTCCTGTGTCTTTGTGGTGCAGCAGTGGGTGTCTTGCAGCAGTTCATAAACCTGTTTCTGCTTGGTTTGTAGCTTTGCAGAATCTCCAGGGAATCCCTTGGGGAACAAGGGACGGGGTTTGCCCATACTTCATTGAGTTAGTTTAAAAAACAAAAACTATGAATCTCAGTTTAAAAATATTTTGTTGAAATATAACTGCATAAAAATCATGTTACCTTGATGTCTGCAGCAGCAGCAGTTGACACTTCACTAATGGAAAGTGTCAAGAGACTCTTGGCAGTAAATTTTCTGAATTCTTGTGCTGTCATCCTTAAATCCATCTATTATGATCAAGTCCTTTCTGTTCCTCAAGGTAACTCCATCCCGTAAAAGGAAAGTGTCTGAAGCATCTGTGCTTATTCCTGGAACTTCAAGTGCATCCAGAAGGAGTCCACCATTTTTTGGCAACACATGTAAGTTTGCTAGTGGATTTAGGGTAAAAATACTATAAACTGTGATCCTTGGCGAGCTGGAAATGAAAAGGAGAAATTATAAAATCTCCTGAGCAGGTATTTTAAACTTGAAATGTTTAAGGGCCACTTGCTGTGTGTGGGACAGGGGCTGCACTGCATTTCCATCAGCTGAGGGTCACCTGGCCCTTCTGCAGCTGTCAGGCAGCAGCTGCTGCTGGAGCCAGCTGAGAATCAGTAAATTTATATTGCAGAGAAGTCTTTAAATAGAAACCAACTAACAGGCATCACCAGAGCCAGGCTTTGCTTTTGCCTCCAGACATCCCCAGTCCGTGGGCTCCTACTCTCTACAGAACAGATTGGAATCAATGGAATTATTACAGGTCCATAAGGGGCTGAGAGGCAAACTAGGCAGCTTTTGTTGGAGTTTATAAATAGCTGTGACAATGGGCAAAACCCTTCCTGTTGTAATGGGAGAACTGGTGGAATTCTGACACATCTGTGTTTTGTTTCAGCCACTCCTTTTAAAGGCAGATTTAAATTGCCTTTGGAAATGACCAGCTCTACTAAGAGATTTGACAGTGATGCAATAAATGAGAGCAGAACAAAGAATTTCTATCAGGAACCTCCTAGAGTATGCATGTCCTGTGTAGCTAAGTATTTTTCTTTGAATAACTTTAATTTCTATTCTAATTTGTTCCTAATTCATACTTTAAAGAGCTACAGTTTTACAGTCAGCAGGTAACTTGTAGAAAATGGTATGTTTTACTTTATTGCATTATGTTTTCTTGCCCTCTGGATTTCAGGTTTGACATGTTTGAAGTCAGACTTAACTCTAGCAAAATTAGGCCCAATTTGCATTCACTCATCAGTTCTGACCCCAGAATCAACTTCCTGTTTCTGGAACCTCAGTTCTTCCTTTTGTGTATAACAGGAGAAAGGTGCATGCAATAATTTCTAATTGATTATGCAGTAGTGAAATAGTCATGGAATGAACATGGAATATATTCAGCTGTGCTTGTGAAATGTTCATGTCTTCAGCTTGCAGCATTTAAAGCATTGGGTTTTTTAATGCATTTTTGATCAGGCATTCACTACTGTAAAATAAAATTACAAAGGTGTCACTGACCTGCAGTTTAAGTATATTTTTGAGGGTTTTTTTCTTCTTTTTGAACAATGAAATATATAAAATAATATTTTTAGATTGTTTCTGGTTGTGAATGTCTGTCTTGCCCAGATTCAGGTCAAACCCCAGATTATGGTGCTCTGAAGCATTTTTTGGTACAGCTATGCTTTGCAAAAGACTTTCATGTGCAGAATGTTTTGTTTGGAGCATTTCTTTGGCTGTAACTGGCACTGTTACTAAATGTGCTTTTTAGAGTGGGCAGAGATGCACAGTAGACAAGGAATTTTGTGAGACAGACCAGATCAGGAAGTCAGATACCAGGAATGAGGCAAAAATTCACAGAAAGGTACTGGAACAGCACTTCCATGAAATGAAAAAAAGCCAGTCATGTTTTATTAGAGAAAGCACAAGTGTATGTGATTGTACTGCTCATGGTCCTGCACTAATATTTCCTTTTGGGTGTCATTCCACTGTAGCAAATGGGTTCTGAAGAAGTCTTAAAACCTGTACAAAAGGCCACAGAAAAGCAAACTTTAGGCAAGTAATTTTACAAGCATTGATAGTCCTTACTTTTAAAATTATTTTAATTTTTTTCCTTTGCCATGATAATTGACACCAGATTAATATCTCTCATTTAGATGAAGTGTTAGATATTGTTCCTGATTCTCAGCCAGCTGGGAGAAGCAACAAACCTTTGTAAGTACTGGAAAAGAATTCCAAGTCATTGTTGTCACTCACTTTGAAGGGAGAATTTTCAAGCATTACCAGAATTGATATTTTGTTGCCATGTAAAATGCTTTGATATCTCTAAGATATAATCATGTTCCTATTTTATGATGCTCTTTAATTATAATTCTGACAGTGGGATGGTGTTGTCTTTGTTAGGCTGCCTGGACTTTCAGAGATTTCTTTTGCTAAAACTGAAACATGGAAAAAAAGAACATTCCCTCTTCCTGAGAAGAATATAACAGCTGGGGACAAGCAAAAGCCAAATCTGCCACTGGGACATGCATCCCATCCAGGTGACAGTCACACTTGGTCAGCTGTTACTCTCAAAAATAGATTCAGAGAAATTAACTTGCAGTGATTGCTGTTTTTCCCTTTATTACTATTGGTAGTGAAAGAGTTGTGAAACAAAAAGCATTTTTTCAGCTTTTTGAAGTACCTCTCCAGATAAATAAATGAAAAAAACCAGAACCAAGAAAATTAAATTGATGCCATCCTCAGTGTAGAGTCAGTGTTGATGATTTGGAACAGAAACTGTTAAATGCAGAAGGGAAAAATATTGAAACTCCTACTGAACCATGGTTTAAACATTTCTTTCAGCCAGAGTGTCTGACACTTCTTTGCATTCTGATCTTGCACAAGAGGACCCTGATGTTCTCCTCAGAAAAGAGACTGCAAATCCAAAACAGCCAAAGACAGTGAGAGTTTCTTACCTTTTCTTTTTCCACTTGCAATTAAGAGAATTGTCTAATTTTCAGTGTTTCAAAGTTGGTGGGTTTGCTGTCACACAAGGGAAAATGGTTTTCAAATGGATGTAATTTAATCCATTAGGAGCCATTTAATGAAGCTTAGGGGGTTCTCAGGAACCTGAAGTTCTGGTTGCAGTTCTGTTCTTCTGTTGGATGTTGAGTCTTACTCTGTTTTTACAGAAACCAAAGTCTAAAGCAATGGCAGATGCAGCCAAATCACTGATCAGTAAAATCAGTGACAGATACAGAGACAAGAGTGATGGGAAGAGCAAAGCAAGAGACTCCCTGGGCTTTAACAGGTGTGATGTGAACCATTTCCTTCTGTGCTGAGTCTTTGTGTGCCTCTGTGATAAATGAAAGGGGCTGGGCTCTTTTAATTCATCTTTCAATTGATGTTGAATTTAAATGCATGAATAGATTTACTGAGTTTAATAAGGTTTTTTCCTTTTATATATAGGCAGTATTCTAATGCATATATTCGAATTAGTATTTAACAAAATGTATATTTATTTTTAGGACACATTTGAATAAATCCTGGATCTCCAAGGTAACACATCAGTGCTTTTGTTGGAAAGAGTTTTAACTTGTACATACATGGTGGAAGTCAGTAGGTGTAAAGGGAAAGTTCATAAATGCCATTGGCTACTAAATATCAGTAGATGTTAATTTTAATTATGCATTGACTGAGATATGTTTTGCCATATTGAACTGTTGCTAACCAAGCTGATTATCTTCATGATGGAGTTGCTTTTTGAGATGACAGTGGCTATGAATGCACAGTCCAAGTTTGACAAAGGAGCTAACTTTTCCTTTATGGATAGGAAGAAGTTCAGGACAGGACTCTAAAAACTGCTTCTTTTCTTAATATAACTGCTGGTCATGTTCTGTAAGTAGTTGCAACATTTTCAAACACAATTTCTGATTACCCCCACCTGATTCTGTGAAATGTTCATTAATTCAGTCACAAAATTGATCTCTGTGTCTGTCTGACAGGGATGATGTCTACAACTTTAACATCAGCGGGCTTGATGAGCCTACTATCAAGCTTGGAGTAAGAAATAACTGAAATTCATATGTTGTGAATAGAATAGAAAGGAAATCAGTCAAATGTACTGGAAGTATAATTAAGATCTGAAAATTCAAATTATATCAGTGAACTAAGTTGAGGAGAAAGTTTGCCTTGTAAATACCTCCATCA
Organism: Thryothorus ludovicianus; assembly: GCA_013397245.1. Taxonomy (NCBI): domain Eukaryota; kingdom Metazoa; phylum Chordata; class Aves; order Passeriformes; family Certhiidae; genus Thryothorus; species Thryothorus ludovicianus. The sequence goes on from VZTB01012399.1 coordinate 2,294,128, forward strand.
TTCTCAAATATTGAACAATATCCTCTGTAAGATTCTGGCCACTTCAGGCTGTGATGATGTTTTTCCTGAATTAAGAATTAATCAGTGTGTAAGGAGTGTCATTACTTTAAATTACCCTGAATACATTATTGGCATCCTTCTAATCTCCATTTTAAAGACATCCTTGCCCAGATGTTTGAGCAAAAAGAAAATCTCATGATGATAAAGGATAGTTTTGCTTCTTGTGGCTCAGAGGGGTGGAATGGGGAAGGCTGTGAAGCAGGTGGGTGGGAACTCTTGTGTTGCTCTGAGATACTGAAAGCTTCAGTCAGTTGCTGGTGGTTTGAACTGTCAGCTCTTTTAAATAAATTATAAGATAGAAATTAATGACCCTTAATTGCTCAGTGTAATAAGTAAGAAAAAAACCTTAGCAGTTACTGGCTGGTGGCCTGTTGAATTTTGTACAGATTGTATAACCAATGAAAACCTTCATTTGTTTCTTCTCTATTTTCATTTTTAGGTCCAAGAATTGCGTGTGACTGAACTGAGTGTTCGTACAGAGACAAACAAAAGAGGGTAGGATGTTCTGTTTTGGTTGCTGATTCTCCTGGTACAGCCTGCACTCTCCAGCAGGCAGTCACAATATTCCAGGGAATGTTGCATGACAAGAATATCTTGGCTGTGTTGTTTTTTTAAGCAATAAATGTTGCTGTGTTCTCCTAGGCTGGTCCTTTGGGAAGGTGATAAAAAGGAAAGGATGTGTTCCATGAAGGAAATAGTTCTCCTTGTGGAATACTACAGGGAGAGAAACTCCTGGACAGAGGGGGATGGATTTTGGTTAATGATGCTCCTGGAAAGGGCTTTGTTGTTACTGTGTTCTTCTGCTGATAATTGGGAAACAAACAGCCTTTAGGGTTTAAGGTGAACAGATAACTCCACAATAATGTGGGAACTAAAGTAGGTACCTTTGTTTGAACCCTTAATCCAGATATCATGGGGGTAGTAGAAAGCTTTAGAACAACTGTTTTAAGATGCATTGTTTAAAGGTGGGTTTTATTTCTCTAATTAAGGAACATAACCATCAGTAAATCCAGCACAGAAGGGAAGAGAGGACAAAAGGTAAGGCTCAGATTTTTATGGATCAGCTTGTCCTCCTCCTGCCCTTAAATACCAATTATGTAAGCAGACTGTGTATAAAAATGAACAACTTAGGAACTTTGTTGGGTTTTGTAGGCTAGAAACAATCGAGACAAGAAGCATCTCTTTAGTGACTCAGACACAGAAAACAGAGGGGATGACAGCAAGACAGAGATCAGTTGGCTGCAGGAATCCAAGAGGAAACCTAAAGCCCAGATAATTGATTACAGTAGAAGTAAAAAATCCAGGAAACCAATGAACACAGGCAAAAGTAAGAATTTTTTTTCATATTTCTGAAGGATTCTGCAGTTGGTTATTCCATAGATATGAAATGCACAGCATAGCATGTGCTGTGTTGCAAATATCATACATTTTTGTTATCTTGTTTCCAAGCAGAAAGAATTTTCAAATTAGTTCTAATAATTTATAAAGATAAATTTACATAAATTCTGTATTTTAATGTGGAAAACTGTGAGAGGATAGGACAGGTACAAGTTGTTTTCAATTAATTTTTTAATATTATTTTCTTTTCAAAATAATGGGCTGATAGCAGTTACTGAAGAAATCAATTTGTGGCCTTGAAAGTGAATTCTGTTATTTTACAGCAAACATTTGAATATTTTTCTGATTTTTTCAACCTTCTTTTATTGTAACAGCAGATAAATCCCCTGAGCCTGCTTGCTACATGGATAAAGCTAAAGGCAAAAATACAAATAAGAAAAAGGTAATTGTAAATTTGTAGCTAGAGTTTTAATTTAGATTAAAAGTCTTAATTCCCCCCCAGAAACTGTTTTAAAATATTTTTTCATAAATCTATGACACTTCTCTCAAATCACTTGTTAAATACAGTTTATTCTTTTCAAGTATTGTCTTTTTTTTCCTGTAACATTTAGCAGGTTTTTGAGCCATGAGTGAGTTAGAATGATTTGTACATTGGGTGCTGATTTTAGTAGACTGATGGTTGGATTCTCTGAGCTTTGGTAGAGTTAAACCTTTTCAATTTCAAGTAATTAAACCAAATTATCTGCCATTTTATCTTATGTACATATTAATCATTCTTATTGACTGATGATGGTTTTATTCTTCCAAATATAAACAAATGTAAACCCCAGAATTCAAAACCAGATGAAATGACAGTAAAATCCACCAGAAGAAAACTCCCTCGAAGAGCAGCAGCAATGAAAAATTACAAAGAGCTTTCCAGCTCTGAGTCTGAGAGTGAAGAAAAGATTGCAACATGCACCTCTAAGAAGGAGAAACCCAAAATACAGGTGTGCAGTTCCACTTTATTATTAAAAATCCATTCTTGCCATGTTTTTCAAAGTAAATTCTGCTCTGCTTTCTACTTGGTACTCCTGAATTTTTAGTGCCCAACATAAGCAAATTGAAGTAAACGTTATTATTTTTAGTATAGCCCTTTTTTTTTAATTATGAGTATTGAGCTTCTAAGACAGTCAGTCCTAAATAATCTTCTTAGTCATAATACATTTTGGGTTCTATTTATGAGATTTATTCTGCTGCAAAGAACTACTGTGTGCTGTATTTTGAAAATGTGACAATATTTTGAAAATATCCTTGAATGGGAGGGTTTAGTGAGCCAAATCTTGTTAAGATGATGTGGTGCTGGTACTGCTGTGGCAATGCATTTGCTGAATATCCAAATGGAATTCTAGTAAAAGAACACTGATTGCTAAAACATTTTCATTGCTTTAGCATAACATGTCAATGTATATGGAAAGGTTTATGACCTTCATTCATTAAATCCTGGAACTTCAGTAATTGCCTCCAGTTGTTAAGTAATTCTTAAGAATGGAAATTTGTGTGTTGAGTTAAAGACATTTGGTGTTTATTGATGTTGGAAAAGCAGATCTGCTTATGGGTTTAAGTACTTCTGATGATGGTCCTGCTTAATCAATGCTGTATAGATAATTAATCTGTATCTCCCTTGATCAGCTTTTATTGACACTGTGCTTACAAAGATGTTCCTCTAACTTTTGTATTTTAATAGAAACATTTGAATGGGGCAGACAAGGATTACAAGCAGCCAAAGGTGCTGCAGATTGTACCTTTGGAGCCAAAGAGAGTGGATAGCTATGTGCAGAAAGCACTGCTCAAACCCAGGAATTCTGCAGAGCAGGAGGAAGAGGAAATGCCTTCAGCTGAGAGCCCTGCCTCCCTTGAGACAATGAGATGTAGGTATTTTCATTCTAATTTCTAGCAGTACTCAATCAAGAGGTGGAGGTTAATTGAGGGTTATCACAGCAGTACATTTTTACATTTAAAACAAGATATCTCATAATTCCAGTTGTTCCATGTCATTTAAGGAATTTTATTAGTATGTCACTAACACTTCTGTAGGTCAGTGAAGTTATTTGACATCAGGGTAATACAGATACAAATTATCTCAGTGTTGGAACAAATCTGGTACTGCTGAAACAGTGGCAGAGGGAGGAAGGAGAAGTGTGGCAAGGCAAATTCCACACGTGAGACTTGGAAATTCCACACTCGTGAGACTTGGAAATTCCACACTTGTGAGACTTGGAAATTGCCAGGGCTGGAGCAGGGAGCAGTGTGGGGCTGTGGCTGCCCTGTGTGACTCCCAGTGCTGGTGCTGACAGTGCAGGAACTGTTTCCCAGGTGCAGAGAGAGTGTCAGGAGATGTCAGTGCAGAGCCCAGCTCCAGCGAGAGGTCGCTTGGTCTGCAGGAGTCAACTCCAGGAGACAGGGAGGTGCTAAACTCTGAGAGAGGAACCTCTCCCAGTAATTTCTGTCCACAAAACAAGAGTATGCAAAGTCTGGGTGTAACCCAGTCCCCCGAGACAGCAGTTACAAAGCTGACATTTGGAAGGAAAAGCTTCTCACCAATTTTAACTGAAGCATCTTTGGTAAGAGCATTAACCTTTCTCTAGAGTTGTTTTAGCTGAAGTTGTTCCATTTGCCTTCCAACTGTTTTTTGCTTCTCTCAATGATGTTTGGGGTTTTTTGTTGGTGTGCAGGTCAGCTTAACCACACATAAAACTGTCAGCAGCAAAAATTCCAAGGGAGCTGCAGCAGAACCTTGTGATAATAATGAAGATTCAAGTTTCCAGCGTTGCTTTTCAGACACATTTTCTGTTAAAGGAAAGCTGCAGGACATCACTAAACCTATCCCCAAAAATAAGGAAGAGGTATGTCCCTAAATTCTTTGCTCTGGAGAAGAGACCTGCAGCTCTTTGCTTTATGAATTTACAGGTGGTGAGGTTTAAGGGACATCTCCTTTCAATAATGATTTTTTTTTTCTTAATATCTAGCTCAGCTTAACAACATATAAAGCTGACAGTGGAAAACGTGCAAAGGGAGCTGTGCTGGAAACAGAGAATAACAATGAGAATTCAAGTCTCCAGTCTTGCTTTTCAGACATGGTTTGTGCTAAAGGCAAACTCCAGGATCCCACCAAACCTGTCAGCAAAAGCAAAGAGGTGAGTTTGTACAACCCTTGCTGTGCAGAAGAGAGCTGCAGCTTGGCATCTCTGGGATCTCCCTTCCAGGTGCTGAGGTTTAAGGGAAATGCAGCTCAGTATTTAACACAGATTTTGGAACCTGCTAATAGTTAATTTTTGAATACTGGAAATAAATTAGGTAATTGTTTATCATATGGATTCAATGGAAGAATTATATCCCAAGAAGATCAGTTACAATTCATATTTAAAAAAAATAACAGGGAATAAATATTTTCTTAGTGACTCCCAATAAAAAATATATTCTTTTTCACAACATAAATGTGATTTTCTGATAGAGGCTTCTAAAAGCAATTTAATTTTGAAGCTAATAAATAAATCAGTGACTTTTCTTTTAGGATTGTGTAGCACCAACCCCCTTGTCTGCTGCCAGCAGGAGTAGAATACAGTCTTGGATTAAAGATCCTTATTCCCCCATGAATGAGTCAGGTACAGATAATTTAAATTTAAAGCAAAAGATAATTTAAAGCAAAAGACTTCCTGTATGTCTCCATAAGGGTTAAGAAAAATGTTTTATTTGGCATAATATGGCCAAAGTTTTTTAATCTTCTTATATTTTATATATTTTCAGTATTATTCAATTTTTTACTCTTTTTCTCATTTTCTATGGTGTTTTAATTATTCAAAAAAACCTGAAAATTAGGCTCAAAAATGCAACTTTAGTGAAAGAGTTAGCTGTGCTCCAAATGGAAAGTTAGAGGAATTCCTACTGATACTGGGGAAAAAATGGGGATAATGATTTTATCAGAAAAAATCCCAGATTTGCTCATCAGTTAGAGTTCAGTGGAATGTGCCCTCTATAAATGTATTGGTTATTAATTTCTGTATGATTTTCATGTTTTAAAGCCAAGATACATCCTCTTAGAGTTTGCATCCAATGTGTCAATAAAATCCTCTTTGTCCTCCCATCTCATTGTTAAAATAATGCTAAAATTCAGCATTTTTTCCATGTTTATTGAAGGACCAAGTGTACAGCCATTCCTCAAAAGAACTTACCACAGTGCCACAGAAAGCAGCTCTGATGAGGCAGAAACAAGCAAAGAGGAGGAAATGAAAGGAAGGAGAATAAGTTTACAGCCCAAAAAGTTATTTAAAACAGATGATGCTGCTACTTACAGAGGTTGGTCATGGATTGACAGTGCAAAGTTTTAAAATAATGTGACAAATTCAAGTTTTAACAAGGAAATTGAGTAGCTATAAAATGGCATTTTACATGTTGAAGCAAAGAATAAAAATTACTAAATATGTAAGAGACTGGATCCATATAAAATGTCAGAAAATTGATATGCAAATAGAAACTGGTTTCAGCCATCTAATTGGTGGCATTAATTCCTATAGAACAAAAGCTGTGCTGACTTCAGGCTGGGGCTGTACAATACTGAACTTGACATGATGCTTTTGTTCCCTTCAGTGTCTGAAAGTATCTCCACTCAATCTGTACATGACCTGTCTGGTTTGGATGGGGAATTCTGGAAGCCTGATTGCTCAACCATCAGCATTTGTCAGCAGCTCCAGAAAGATTTTACCAAGAAAATTGAGGCAAGACCCTTCACGTGCATCACTTGGGATGTACATGAGCACCTGGGTGACAGCTTGGCTTGTCCCACAATTGCATTTTTAAAAGGGGGTTTGTTGGGATATTAAGCAGTTACAGTACTGAACATATTACAGGGTGGTTTGTTTTTTTTTGTCCTGAAGTACAAATAATCTGAATTTCATGTTCAAACATCCTCTCAGAGCCGCTCCAGGAAAATGGATAATTTCAGCAAGCAAACCCTGCGAGCTGCCCACCAGCACCTGGCAACCATGAGCTACCAGCTGCACGAGGGCAGGTCAGTGAGGGCACACTTCTGTTCTTAAAATGCACTGAGTACCTTCTGCAAGTAACCTGCATTGTTTTGGTAGGATCAGGAAGTTGGAAAAATTTCATTTTACTCTCACTGAGGAGCTTGAGAAATTCGAAAAGGACTCTCAGTCCCTGAAAATCATGGAAAAAGAATTCTCGGTTTGTATTTTCGTTATTTGATGGGGGGTAAAAGGGAATTCTTGTGGAATCTGGAGGTCATTCTCATCATCTTTAACTTAATATCAATTCAAAGCCCTTACTTTTTTACTTCTAGTTGGGTCAAATTTCCAATAATGCATTTGGGGTGTCAGGATGCTCTTAGAATCCCAAGGTGTTTTCCTACATGTATCCACTATATGAATTCCTGTAGGTTTTTCCTCCTACAATAAACTCCTACAAATACTTTGAAGGGCTGGGTTTTTCCAGCTCCTGTGGGGCTCTGTAACTCCTGCCCCTTCTGTGTGGAGTCTGTGGTTGTCATTTTATTCATATTAGAAAATAACAACTTTTAGTTTGGAAAATCAGTTCCCATTGATTAGCATCTCCTAATCTTTTTTCTTTCCAGACCTTTTGGAAAAAGCATTCCCACACTTTTAGTACATACATGAAAAATGAGCAGCAAAGGTCAGTAGAGTTCACTAATCCTGGGATGAGATTTGTGTTCTGTTCCCTTGAGGGACATCAGCACAGCTCCTCTTCTCTCTGCAACTTCCTCCATAAAGGAGAGATGGTTGATGAGAAAATGAGATTCAAATGTTCATGTGATTATTGTCCAGCTGAATTTCTCCACATACCTGAGGGCCTGTTGCAGCTGTAACAATGCTGGGGATATTTATCCATGCTTTAAATGCAGTCTCCCAACAATGGGATGTATTTGTGCTCTGTGTAGGAAGTTCTTATGTAGCAAAGCTGTTTGAACTGCCTTTATTTCTTTAGAGTTCAGATTCTTAAAACTTCCTTTGAAAAGAATATCTACTATTCTGTTGGCTGTGAAGAAAATATTTTTACTTCAGAGGTATGGTGAACTTGTTTTGCTCATTTTAATAATTCCCCAATTGTACCCACAGATACCAGTATTGACTTTTTTTTCCTGAAGATTTTATCCTCAGCATTATATTAATGATACATAATGTTTTTTTAACCTTTTGCCATAAAATGTCCCTTAATTTCACAATATTCAGTGTCTATACCTTCATATAGACTCTGCACCCATTGCAAAGTGGGTGCAGTTATCAGGACTTATTCTGAATTCTGTGATTTCTGTTTATTGGTGTTACTCATCCAAGGAAGAAAAAATCCAAAACATCCTTTTCCATAGGCAGGTGGCTGCATGTGCACCTGCATTTCTTGGTTATGACACATTTAGGGATATCACTGTTTGCTGGAAAATGTGGTGGCACTTGTGAGGAGATGCATTCAGTGTCTCTTTGTAGATGCATCAGATGAAAGAAGACATAAAAGGACTCCAAGAGAAATTTCTAAAAGAAATGGTAAGGCAATTTATCTTGTCCTCTTTTTTATTTATTTTTTTCTGCAGTTTTGCAGAACACTAAATTACTAAAATTTTGATTTCTAGTTCCCTATAAAAATAAAAATTAGTCAGAATGCACATGTCACTGATTTATTACATTTAAAACCTTACCTGGGTGATGGGAGCCACGGGGAGATGTGAATGGACTCTTTTAGTTCTGAATGTTGAAAAGTATCATCTTTGATATGTTAAGCAGTACATTCAGTGCACCAGGTTGCAGTACATTAAATAAAATGTGCCTTTTTTCCAAAGCATATGATAAATGTAGTAAGTGATAAATGTAATTTTTTTGTACAGCAAGAAGAGGAGCTGTGTAACGTTCGCAGGGGACTGCAGACCTTGTTTCAATCAAAGGCACAATTCTGAAGTGATTTTTCAGATTCCTTCCTGAAATTTAAGGTGAATATAAACACTTTTGTAATGGAAAATTTGGTAACTTTTTCCTTTTTGGTTACACTCAAGGAAACTACTGTAATGAAAGCATGTTTTCCTCATAATATTAAAATTGTGTGGGTAAGACTTACCCACTCACCTGTGAGATTTGGGGTTATTTTACTGAGCCTGCTAAAATGCAATATGGCATTTTATTTCTAGCACATGCTACTTTTAAATAAATCTTGGCAATCTTCATAGGTTACTTCACTGACTTTCAGAGAAATCACTTTCAATTTCACTTGGAATCTATGTTTTGGGTCTGATCCAGAATACAAGTCAGGAATTATTTAGGGACCAAACCACCTGGTTTGATCTGTCCTTTTTGTCTGTGGTGTTAGGCTTCAGTAGGATTTTCTGAGAGAGAATATTCTGAATATTTGTTTTGGAACTGTGTTGCAAATAGTTCTATTAAACAAGTCAAGAAAAACAGCTGCTGTCTGTTGGGTTTTTTACTCCATGTCATTGTTATTTTGCTTTAAATCATTAAGAAGTCAGATAAAGCTGCTGTGCAAATATTTTGGGTAAGAATTTTAAATCCACAAGGCTGTGTTGTCTCTGGAAACAATTACCCTGAAATTTCCAGTAAATAATTTGGTCCACTCATTCCATTTACATCAGTATAGGAATGTTTTCTGAGCTGCTGGTTTTTGTGAGGTTTGTGGTTTTTTTGAGCCTGTGCTCACTGTGGTCTCCACTAGATGGACTCCGTGAGATGTTAAACTTCTCTTTCCACTGGTCTGATTGAATTTTATCTGAATGAAACAGGACTTTTCTCTAAACTGTACAAGGTTTTATAAGTGCACTGCAAGGCCCAGATTCTTTCTTACAATGAGGCCAAGTGGGCAAAATGCTATTACTGCCTTGTTTTTAGTTAGTGACAGCAACTGTGCACTGCAGGCCTTTCCCTTTCCTTCTGGGAGAACAGCCCCCCTGAGCCAGGTGTGCCCTCTGGGGTGTGATCCCAAATTGCAGCAGGAACAGAGCACAGGCCATGGCCCAGGGAGTGTGCAGGCAGCTCCAACCCCTGCAGCAGCAGCAGGCAGTGCCAGGGCTCAGTGGCTCTGGATGCCAGGGCTCAGTGGCTCTGGATTCCAAGGGCTCAGTGGCTCTGGATGCCAGGGCTCAGTGGCTCTGGATTCCAGGGCTCAGTGGCTCTGGATTCCAAGGGCTCAGTGGCTCTGGATTCCAGGGGCTCAGTGGCTCTGGATGCCAGGGGCTCAGTGGCTCTGGATTCCAGGGCTCAGTGGCTCTGGATGCCAGGGCTCAGTGGCTCTGGATGCCAGGGGCCAGTGGCTCTGGATTCCAGGGCTCAGTGGCTCTGGATGCCAGGGGCTCAGTGGCTCTGGATCCCAGGGCTCAGTGGCTCTGGATGCCAGGGGCTCAGTGGCTCTGGATGCCAGGGGTGAATGACTCTGGATTCCAGGGCTCAGTGGCTCTGGATTCCAAGGGCTCAGTGGCTCTGGGTGCCAGGGGCTCAGTGGCTCTGGATGCCAGGGCCCCCAGTGGCTCTGGAGTTGTCTCAGGCTGTGCCTGCCCCAGCAGCAGGGCAGAGGCTGAGGGAGGATCTGGGCACAGAGAGGACAGAGCCTCCCAGAGCTGCTCCAGGGTTCAGCTGCAGCAGGGGCACTGTTTGACATTTAAAAGCTGCTCCAAGTTACCCTTAAATTATCTTTCTTTTTATGTTTTTCAATGTAATTTTAATGTGTTTTATATCATTTATTGCCAGTGGAAGTCTGCATCCCTGCTAAACAGGACATGCTGTACATGGATTATTAGCCAAGTTCAGTTTGTGGTTGACAGTGGCTCACCTGCTCTGCTCCAACTGAAAATGCCTCTGCTGAAGAAACTTTGCTTTGCTCTCCTTTCTCTTTAGTCTTTTTGTATATTGCACCTGGACTATCATTATATTGTTGTTAAGAATTAATCCTGTATTATTAATAATACAATTACAGATCTGTGTATGTTAAAGGCCTAGTTATGATGTTACACATTTCTGTGAAAAGCCAGTGAGTTAAAAAGTTACAATAAAGAGGAAAAAAACACATCTATGGATCAAGTGATGGGGTCATTCAGCTGATGGTCAAGACAGACAAACATTAAAATGGTGACACCCCCTGTCCCAGCAGTCCTGAGTTCCTTGTCCCACTGCACTGACACAGCCTTTGTGTTGCACTGTGTCCTTCCCTGGCATTCCTGGGTTTCTCTGGAGCAGCTCCAGTTCCTGTGATTCCATCCCCACCTGGGACAGAACTGACACTGGGGGGGCTGTTCCCCACCTCACAGCAATTCAGCAGTAGTCTATACAAGAACTTTGACAGACTGCATTTTATTATTTTCACACTTCATGGGGATCATCTCAATGAAGCTACAGGACCAAGAATGCCTTTTTTAAGTTTTTAACATTGAATGATTCCCTAGAATGGCAGCACTTCAGAGTCCTGCAGAGAAATGTTTGTCTTGTGAGTGGATTCACCATTTTTTCTGTCTCAGCACGTGTGGTTTCCACCTATCAATGTGTTATTTTTCTCACGAGTACTTTTTTAATAGTATTGAGTAAATGCTCAGGTGCTTCTCCATATCAGGCATTATTAAAATGTCTGGCTTTACATTTTTCTCAACCAGTTCTATTTGCTTTGTTATTAGCATTTAGTGACTGTTTTCTTCTTACTGTCAAGAAAGCATTAAAACCATTTGTTTGCTAAACATCAAAGTACATTGTTACATTTCTGCCTCTGGTTGTCCAATTTAGTAATTTTGAATAACAGTGAACCAAATTGTCATTTTTAGAGGGTCAGAGCCTCAACTCCTGTAGTGACAACCAGCTTATGCTATTCCACAAGATGGAAAACCTTAGTTGAGATCATCCTTTTGCAGACCCTGTGTTGATGAAGAAGTCAAGTTTGGTGTTTAAGAATTATAATCTCTTCCCAACTATCCCTGGGAAAAAAAAAAAGCTTTAGGAAACATGTTCATTTCCTGCAATAAGTAGTCATTTAATTAAAGAACAAAAGTAACAGGAATCAAAAATGCTTGCAGCTGTGATTCTGTTAGACAGTATATAAAAAAGAATGAAATTATAATACATTAAATTAGTTTTTAGAACATGAACTTAGGTGTTTTACAAACTAATTGTGGTAAGTTCAGAATGTCTTGTCAACATAATACTGGATGACAGAGTGTCATGTCCGTGTATGCCAGAGGCCTTGGAATGGTAAAGCCTGTACATGCACAACATCTCCTTTTCCAAGGCAGGCTGCAAACAGTTCCACACAGGTGGAAAGGAGAGGAGGAGGCTTTTCCAAGTGGCTTCACTTCAGTCTTTCCCAGCAGCTTGTCCCACTCCTCAGGCCAGGCTCTTCTGCCTCCAGAGCTCGGGGCTGGAGTCCTGTCCCCAGGTGCTGCAGAGGCTTCACTGCAGAGTCCTTCTGTCACATCAACGTCCAGGGAGCCTGCACTGAACCCAGGGAAAGGCTGCACTGTTCCCTGATGTGTGTTCAGCAGCAGTATCAAAAAGTAAAGACAGATTCTTCTCAGAAGAAAATTTCTATGGCCTGTGAAATCTAGAGGGAAAGAGAGACATTTTTCAAACCACTTTGCAATAGAAATCAATTATTTTGCATTCAATTATTTTGTGTTAGATTAACAGGACTTTTAAAAGCCCACAGAAGTATTTATTCTGTTTAAAAGTTACACTGATAGTGCTAAAGAATATTAGCAACTCTTCATTTTCCCCAGCACATTCCTACCCCTGTGCCATGGCTGTAGTGCAGGTACAGTCCTCAGGGCCCAGGGTACCTCATGTACATTTTTTTGGGAGTGCAGTTGCAAATACAGGAATGTATTTGATGTGGTTTATTCCTTTTAGTAAATGAAGCCACAGTTTGCCATTGGTAGCAATATTCTTCATTGTGCAGTGATCTTGTTCTTTTTTGAGAGTTAATGAAATGCCTTGTAAAGTATGAGGAGATGCTGTTGGTGCAATGTTTGACAGTCTTGTGAGTCTGGGACAAATATTCTCCTTGCTCTGTAGGCTTGTTCTTTTGGCTGAGATCCGTAATTAAAGCCCCAATCATTTGTAATGCCCTAGCACTAATTGTAAATTGGAAGCCTGTTTACTCCTAATATCCTGCACAAATTTCAAAATCTCTCATTATCATCTCCTCAAACTCCCCAGGTAGCTGCAATTAGGAAATGCATCGCTCACTTCCAGACTGAAACTGCAGCCATCCCCTTTCCCTTCCCAGTTTCATTCCATCAATGCACTGAAGCTGCTTTGCCCTTAATGATGCCTTTTTGCAAGTCTCAGTGGCTGTGGAATCAGCCTCTCATATTTCTCCTCCTCAAGAAGGGCAATGAGTGTTTTAACGTGTGTTTAGACACAGTCCCTGTCACCAGTGCTGGCACCTGGAGCAGGCACTGCCCTGAGCAGGCTCCCAGTGCCCAGGCACGTGGAGAGTGGCAGCAGTGCAGAGCTGTTCTCTGCTGACCTCCTCCTGACTGGGAGTTAAGTGTCATTAACTTACCTGGGGCTTGCTCCTTCCAATAGCAACAGCACTGGCAGGGAATTCTGAAATCCCCAGGCTGAATCCTTTAGAACAAATCCAATTAGAACAAAGGCATTACCCTGGGCACCAGTCTCTGATGGTCACTGGAGTTTTGTATTTCTGAGCAGGGAATTTTCACTGTTTGTGACTTGATTCAGAGATCTTTATACAGTGTATTAAGTTGTTCTACTTTAAAAAATCATATTGTTTTCTGTATTGTGTGCTTGATTTCTTTTTGTCCTATCTTTGAATCTTTGGTGCAAGGAATGCCAGCTGAGGGATGCTCTGGAGAACGTCTGCAGGTTTCTTGGTATGTGCTAATAAAACCCCCCAAAAAATCTAAAAATTGGGTTCTCTTCAGGAAGAGAAACACTCCAATTTTCTTTTAAATTAACCTCCCTTTGTATAGTCTCCCATGTCTAGCATGTAAGAGTAAAACCCACAGGTCCAGGACTCAAGCAGAGTTTTTAGCAGGAAGCAGAAACAAACAAACAGAACTGACCTTGTCAAATGTTTGCTCGATGCATGAACCTCCATTTCATTACTTTTGTACTCATTCAGCTCTTTCCGAATTGCTGCCTAGGAATAGAAAAGAGAAAAACATGAACAAATAATTTTGTGTTTGTGAGCAAAATCCCAGAGCTGCAGAGCAGAAGAGTTTTCTGGGGTAGAAGAATCAGGTGTTGGGTACAGCAGAGCACTCTGTGCTGGCAGAAATGCTGAATATTTGGGTTGTATGGATTGGTGACACAGTACTTCTCATTTGTTATTGATTGCTGACAGGGTCACTGCTGTCTAGAAGCAATTCTGACAGAATAACACCTCAGGGCAGGTTGTCTCACATTTAATAAGATTCCAGTTAAAATCTATTAAAGATTAAGAGAAGCTGCCAAGAAATTGATCCATTTTTCAGTCACAAATGCAAAGGTGCAGCTCTGCCCCTGACTTCCTGATGTGTATGTGCAGAACTGTCACTTTCTTAAACCTGCCTTGTTAATTGAAACAAGATCTTTGAAACAGTAAAACCAGGAAAAGTCTAATTTTTATAAAAGTACATACAAGGAAAATATGAGATCCTTATTCCATTGATTACTATGGAATAGCTTATTCACCATTTTCGAGAGCTTGGGAGAGCAGCTACTGGAGTAGAAGTGCTCCAGCCATGGAAACCAAAGGGTTTCACATCCACATCTCAGCACAAAGCCAAGCTCACAGCCCTGTGCCTGCCATTCTGCCAGTAATTGTCTCAGCACCCTGCTCCTTTTGCTTCCTGCAGCCCTGAAACTTCCCAGCTCTTCTGGCTGGAATCATGGTGAGCTGTTCCTGCTGCTCAAGCATCTAAATGTGGCACTTAAATTGGGCTGTGAAGGAGCTGCGTGGCAGGTGTGTGATGGGACAAAATGAGAGCTCATCCTTGGGAGAGTGTGAGTCCAGGTACTCCTTGAGCATTCATAGGACAAAGGAGAGGAAATTTTGAGTTTTGATGGTTTTGAGTTGGAGCCCAAAAGATTGTACCCACCTTTTTGGGTGGCTGAGTAGAAGCCTTTCGAGTACTAAACAGGCTTTTTTATGACATTGGTATGATTTCAACATAACAAATCAAGGTGAAGTTTACAGAGATGAAATGTTGCAGAAGTTAAGGTCTGTTGAGAAGGTGATGTATCACCACAGACAAAGCAAGGAGAAAGCAGAACTTTGTGGCAGTGTCAGTACCTTGTCTGCTGCTGACAGTCGTGTCCATGGTTTGTCTGCTCTCCTGTCGTAGTCCTGTGCTTTTGCCACTTCCACATAATCACTGAATCGAATCAGGATCTTCCTGTCTCTCAGTTCATCAACTGTAGGTCTCTGGTTAAGCTGTATTCAGAAGTTTTGTGAAATAAACCCAGGGTTAGTAACAAATGGATCAGTAAAAAATGCAACATTTACTTCTTTTCATCTTGGCTCAGTGTGCATTTACACATTTGGAAAACCACCCAACCCTTGGAAATTCCAGGGAAATATTTCATCATTTGGAGGACTGCTAGGAGAGTGATAATGGTTTAAATGGAGCTGTGGGCTACAGCACACTGCCTTTATATGGACAAAAGAAGAAAATATTTTAACCCAGATATTGATAAAATACATTTTCAAAGCGTAAAGAAATCATGATGGATTTTTTATGATCTCTGGATGATTCTGGATGCTGCAGGAGTTCTACTACAGGCAGAGGCAGATTGTCTGTGGGAGATTCTCAGCACTAGACCCACTGTAACAATTTCAGTCTAGCTTTAACCAATTATCAGCATATTTGGTCTGTAATTCCATTAGGGATTTCTAGGAACAGAACAACAAGACCTCGTTCTTATTCCGAGAATATTTTAAATGCAAAAAGAAATGTATTATGGGAGCAGACCTGGTGTTCAGCAGGGAGACAGCTCTTCTACAAAGAATGAAAAAGTCCTTTTCTAGCAATGGAGCTGACAAATATGCAGGGTGCAAACAAATACCCATTTTCTGAGTAAGTTTTTACGTAAATATTCTACTAAATCTCATCTAGCTGAGATAAGGTAGGTATGTCTATAACTTACATTACCAGACACTGCTGAGGAGGATGCACATTAAGGGAGGTTCTGTGTAGTAACAACCTCTATGGCTGGTTGATATTATAGTAATTTTGCTAAATTTCTAGAAGTTCATAGCAGCTATTGC
Organism: Thryothorus ludovicianus; assembly: GCA_013397245.1. Lineage (NCBI taxonomy): Eukaryota > Metazoa > Chordata > Aves > Passeriformes > Certhiidae > Thryothorus > Thryothorus ludovicianus. Next base: position 2,309,785 of record VZTB01012399.1, read on the forward strand.
AAGATTTTACCTTTCTTGTCAGTCTCTGCTTGATTTCCCTTCTCTCTTCCTGTTCCGTTTGGTCATTTCGTTCTGCGGAGAATATAAAAAAAAAGGTGACTTTCCTCATGAGGAAGTTTGGTGTTTTCCCAGGTTCCAGGCAATAACGAGCACAGCCAAAGGAGCAGCTGGTAGTTGTGTGTTTTGGTAACTCAGTGCATCTCTGGTGTGTGCACGGAGTCACCTCCAGTGTGAGGACCCTGCTGGTGCCAATGTCAGCTCTGAACTCCACGGGGATTCAATGAAACAACGGCAGCCACACCAACGCCCCACTCGCATAAACTTCAGAAGGAAAATCAAAACACTCCATAGCTGATCGATCCTCCCTTTAACTCTCCATGTTGCTGGAGCCATTCATGCTGTCAGCTGCTGAGGAGCCTCACTGCAGCAGCTCAGGAGAGCTCAGTGCTGTTCTCTCAGGCTGCATCACTCTTGGCTCTCCCATGAGACCTGCCCCGTCCTGCTCCCGGGGCTGCTGTGCAGAGCTCTGCCCTGAGCTCAGCCCCCTGTCTTTGTGTGTTGTGCCTATTAACATTCGAGCCGTGAGAACTCCTACACACTGGCTCTAAAAATAGCCCATGCTGTAACGCTGTGAAATAGATCCCCTGCCTTAGGAAACGAGTTAATGGCGTTTCTATTCCCAGTACTATCTGTTACTAAATTAAGGCATGAGCCCGTGACCTGAACAAAGCTGCAGAGCCAGAGAAAAAGGTTTAACCATTCAGGGATTCTCTGGGTACTACTGTGAGGTTCAGCACAGCTCAGGCATTAGATATTTCCAGTGTTAAAGCACACACGTGATTTCTACTATGCCTCCAAAACCCACTAGCACTGCAGATGGATTTCCAAGATATTTTTAACAATGAAGCATTTTTCTCCCTGATTTTTTGCACTCATTAGATGACACTGAGATGCAATCAAATCTATTTAAAATAACACGGTGCACAGCTCCACCTGGCCAGGGTAGAAATGTAAATCAAATGAATGTAAAATCCCATAATGTGCTGCATTACAGTTCAGTGGTAAGGCACAAAATGTAAAGAGAACAGGTCAGCTAAAATTAGTGCTGTGTCAGGGATGAGCAGCTATTTCAGTTTGCAATGTGTAAAAGGAGAACAGGCTTTCAAAAGCAGAGGGTATTCTTAGATATGGAGATACAAGAAGTTATTCATTCAGCTTTAATTCAGCCATTTTAGAGTAGATATTCCTATTCTGTATTTTCTTTTCAATTAAAAATAGATAATTTTCTGAGGTGTAGGGCCTTTTAAAGATATGATGTGAGAGAATTGCCCAGAGCAGCTGGGGGTGCTCTGTCCCTGGAAGCCTCCAAGGCAGATTGGATGGGGCTTGGAGCAACCTGGGGCTGTGGAAAGTGTCCCTGCCCATGGCAGAGGCTGGAATAAGATGATTTTTGAGGTCACTTCCAACCCAAACCCTTCTGTGATTCTACGATTCTAATTCCCAAAGAAAAGCCAAAATTACACATTTCTGATCAAAAAATACTTTTCACACATACTAAATGTGCAGTAACTTATTTCTATTCACTTGGGTTCAGTGCTTATTTCCAGCTCCAAGAAATAAAAGAAATAGTTCTTTTACAAAAAAAACCCAAAAAAACCCCGAGATTTGATATGAAATGCTGGCAAGGGATTCTAGAACTCAGGCATTATTACTCAGACAGCCCAGAGAGGCTTTCCCCATCACCATCATTCTGCCCACACAGATCCATTCATTGCTGAGGGTGGTTTTGTAAATCTCAGCAGAGATGCTCCCGGGTCTGAGGGGCCTGTGCAGAGCTGGAACTCATCCTGAGCTCTGCCAGCTCCTCAGGGAGCTCAGCTCTGCTGACACTGCAGCATCTCCTTGGCCTCAGAATGAAGCAGGGACTGCCCAGGGGGCTTCTAGAGGTGCCTTCCTGGCTGGGAGTTCACCTTTCTGCTGGCTACAGCGAGGACACATCTGACACCTGGGCTGTGATTTCAGTTCATTTGCTTTCTGTGCCTGGTGGGAAGCCAGCACCGTTCCCATGGTTAAAGGAGTTGGAAGATCAACAAAATTGTAAGAAATGCTGGCTTCAAGTTTGCTTTTAAAGTATTACTTTTATCTCAGAAACAACTCCCTAAAGGAGATAAGAATTTACTTTTTGAAATCTTGCTGAGATTTGCTTTAAAGTGACAGTAGTTGTGCTTTGCAATATGCTTCTCTTTTTACCAGAGTTGTACAAATGTGAATTCTGACTCCATAAAAGAACTTCTGTCAGCAATACCAATTATGAACACCAAAGATGTTGGGAAATGCACAACTTAAAACTGCACAAAACCTTACTACACCTGGAGGAGGTTGTGGATATTTCACTGAAGGGTTTTTATACTGCTACAGCTACACAGGATACTCAGCTTTTTATATAATGGCAGAGGTAAATAAAATGGAAGTGGTTCTGATCCCAGCTGAACCTGTATAAAGCCTGAGCAACTCAAGAGAAGTCAATAAATTTTCTCCATGCTGGGAGCTCTTTAAATGAGATACAAATCTAGACCAGTATGTTTAGCTGGTATTCAGGAACTATCTTTAATTCTGCTTTATCTTCTTTCTGCTTTATCTCTCTCTAAGCTCATTATATGAATGTATTCAAACTTTTTTATTATTAAAACTGGTCAGTTTAACCCAGATTAAGGATGTAACCAGCACACTTCAAAAAAGTAAACATAAAGGAACAGATTTTTTTCAGTGGAGATCAGCTTTTCCTTAGCCAGGGAAAAAACCCAAAGAAACAGATTTTCAGAGATTTTGGTTACTGACTCTTGAAAATCTGTCCCCACGTAGTTCAGGATCTTGGGTCACTGCATTTTCCTGCCTCTCTAGTAGATGACAGGTGAAGTTTGGCCAAGTTCACCCACTCATGTTGCAAAGGGGGTTTCCTTTTCCTTCCCAGGTGCACATGCAAAACAGAGCTCGTTTTACTGTGTGATCTGAGCATTGGAACTGTACAGAAAATACTGCTAAATATACACTACCTGTGGAATCCCTTTGTGTGAAAACTGAAATGAATTCCCAAATCATTTCAGTGGCAAGAGCATAAGGCTTGTCCCTAGAAACCACTAAGAAAGTTTGGAATTTTAGGTAACGCAATGTTGATGACTTTTTTCCCAGTGAATTACAATCACATGATTAAATATGAAGTAAACTGTGTAGGCAGCACTACTTGTGTGACAGATTTCTGTGGCTTTATGTTTTATGCTTGTTTAATGAGAACCTATAGTTCACATCATTCAGAGTTTTGTCTTTCAATGCTGAAGAGACTAAATAGCAGATGGATTCCCCTTTGGAGATCCAGAGTGGAGACCATTTGAAAGCTGTCCCTCACCTTCCCCTAATTCAGCAGTTTTAAGGGAAGGGATCATGCTCATCACTTGTTTGATCCCTTAGATACATTTAGGAAAAGAGTTGCAAGTTCTGCCTTGTGAATTCTGAGAGATGCTGAGAACACTCCCCAGCAGCAGCGCCTGTAACAGGCCTGGCACTGTCCCTCTAAAAATTCTGGAATCTCAGGCTGATCTTTGACCCGGCTTTGGGAAGATCTCCAGTGACAATGAACAAATGGACCTGGGAAGAATCACATCTCTGCAAGGATGCTTCCCTCTTCCACTGGATTCCAGAGCTATTCAGTGTCTGCCTTGAAAATGCACGTCTTGAAAAATGTCACTCCAATTCTCATGGCACTGTGACACTCGGATTGTATTCCCCTCTTGGACACCAGTAACGGTGGAATCAGAATGAAAATTTTTGAAAGCCTGGACCTGAATGGTTCTTTTTGTCCTAAAATTGCAAGTCTTTGTGAAAATTTAAAACTTTTAGGTACAGAAAATGGTCCCTGTGAATAAATTCGTCTATTTAAAAATAATACGTTCTGGAAATGCGATCACTGATTTCAACAAACACACATAAAATACTTTAGGAAAAGAAAAGTACTCACCTTTCAGTATATTCCTTCTTTCTAGCTCCTCAACAGCGGGTCTTTGGCTGAGTCGCCTGCGGAAAAACACCAAAATCACATTTTGTACCATGCCTGTTCTTTGGAAAGTCTGTAGAATTCTGACTTCTGGTTGGTGCTTTCCTCAGGAGAGGACTACAAAATCTCTCTCCAGGACTCGTGAAGAAGGCAAAAAAAAGAAAGAATCCTGGCAGAGAATTTATTCTAATATTATTTTTCCCAAGTGCCAGTAATGCAGGTAAAAGTTCTCCTCTAGTTTGCTCCGCTGTGGGTGAAATGTCTCCTCGGAATGTGCATCCTTTTCATCAGACTTTCCAGACAGTCAGCTGGAACCAGCACTCTCCAGAGGTAAAATTCACTCTCAAGGAGGCTCTCAAAGGAGTTCCACAGTGATCTTCTCCCTCTATCACTGCCTTCACCTTCAATCACAGGGAGCAGCACATTTCCTTTTCCCTACTCACACCCGCGGTGCATCCTGACAAAAGGCAGACTGGGCAGAAACGAAGCTTTCCTTTGCACCTAGCAGCTCGATCCCCCGGCTCTGCTCCTGCCTGCTGAGTGCAATTCGTGTGCTGCTCACAGCCTCGCGCTGTCTGAACCCAGTGTCTTGGTTCCACCTCCCCTTTTCAGTAGTGCTGCCTCAGGATTGAGTCTTCAAATCATATGATCGGTGCCACAGCGATTTTATTGCGCATACTAAATGAGACTCCCCCACGAGGCACTGTGAGATTGCAGAGGAGCTCAGGTAATTGGAGCCCTCCCCCAGGCAGGCACACACACACACAAACACAGAGGCTGCTTTTGCTGGCTTTCATGTCATAATCCAGCCAGCAGATCGGAAAGAGTTTCTGATGCTTCCTGGCCTGCGTTCTGGCAACGCCGAGGATTCTCATCGCCTGCTCTCAGCAGATGTTGCCAAGCCGGAGATGAAGTTACAGAGACAAAGAAATACTCAGGGCAGGGACCACACTGCAAACTGCTGCAGTTATTCCTCTGCTGGGTATCGGGGATAAATGAATAATTAGAAAGTCATGCTGTAACGGGATCGACGTTTTATCGAATATACAGCAGATGGAAAAGTGAAGTAATTGTTAACACTGCAAAAAAACCCCAGTAAAATTACCTGATTCTAATTTTTCCTTGTTTTGTAAGCCTCGCCCAATATACCTTCCCAATCAACTCTGTGGTCGTATATTATCAGACCAACAACTCCTTATCCTTTTTAAATTAAACTCTCTGGAAAAACTCTCCTCTTTTTCAACAGAAAGCACCACAACTACTGCACCAAATTCACACCAAGAGAAAATTTAGATAGATGAGCCCTTGTGCAGAAACATCTACAGCCTAACTCTTCCTACCTAACGCTTTGTGTCACCTAAGGCTTTTCTCCTGACCTCTGGGTTCTCTTTGGAGTAATAAACCAGATACTCTAGCAGCAGAAGTTGCAATAATCCCAACTGGAACAGGAATTATTCTGAAACTAAAGGCTTTAAACAGATATTTTTAATTCCTGTTACAATTGGACTCCTCCCTCATTTCCCTCTGTCTCAGGAATTACACAAGTCTGGCTAGGTTTTGTTTGAAACAGATAAATTGCATTTTATAATATAAATCAGGGAAGAATTACTGACTTGGAGAGCTCATCAGCAAATGAAAGGTCCACCCAACCTGCTGCTCATATATGGCTTCTCAGCCATTCTTTATTACAGCCCTGCCATGAGAGATTGACAGATTCTCCCAAATCTGTACATTGCATTTCAGAGACCCCTTTTAAACGGGGAGATTTAAACCCTAACAGAACAATTAGAGCAGTATGAGAATGCAAATGTATATGAATATTCTGTGATTCTGTGTGAACACCCTGTATTTATATATAATATGTATGACAGTTGATTATTTAATCCCTGTTTCCCTTTTGGCTTTGATAAATACACTTAAGTGCCCATTTTTCTGTGTACACCCTCAGCTTTACCCCCAGCAGAAGGCAAAGGTGCAGACAGACACAGGGCTGTGTGCACATGAGAGCATTGCAGGGGTTTTTCCTGGGTTTTTCAGAGATACAGACCACACTTCCAAACTTTGCGTCACAGTCACAAGACTAGACACGGACTTTGGTTAAAAATAAATTTCTAACAGGGTTTCAGGAAGGTGGGGATAGAGTGAAAACACCAAGTACAGCAAGAGTCAGGATCAAACGAGAAGTGGCAAAAACCTCTGACAATGGTCCAGGGACCTTTTGGGTCTGTTTGTTATTTCTGGTGTTCAGAAGAAGTCTCTCTGTGGCCACAAACAAGTTTGGCTTCCCTTCTGAGCTGCCGTGGGGTGCCTGGGCCAGGGGAGCTGTGAAGGTGAAGGGCTCCAGCTCTGACAGTGATGGGGTCACAGGGGCTGGAGCACAGCCTGGGGACACCCTGAGCTGGCCCAGGGTGGCTCGGGGCTCCAGAGCCCCTTTCTGCAGGACTTTACCACTTGTGAAGTGAATCCTTTTCTGATTGTCCCTCAGAGCGAGACCCCCATGGCTGCTGCAGGGCAGAGCCCACCCTGCTCTGGGGGCTGCTGAGGGCACCTCACCCCCTCACTGGGACACCTGCGGTGCTCACCTGCAGCCAGACAGAGCCAGACAAGGACAGACATCTTCTGAGGGCTGCTGGCAGGGCAGGGTTAATTAAAATCCACATCCCACCTGAAGGAGCTCTGATTAACGAAACTCGTTTCAGGTGAGGCTGTGCCGTTGCTTGAGCCATCCTCACGCTCTGAGCAACAGGTGCTCTGTTCTGGATATTTATTTAATGCTTTCCCTGAAGCTGATACGTGCGGAATCCTGCCTCTGGCTGAAGCAGAAACACACCCTGTGAGCTGAGTTCAGTGGGTTTCCCTGGAAGGGACTGTCCATCCCTGGAAGGGACTGTCCATCCCTGGAAGGGACTGTCCATCCCTGGAAGGGACTGTCCATCCCTGGAAGGGACTGTCCATCCCTGGAAGGGACTGTCCATCCCTGGAAGGGACTGTCCATCCCTGCACGGAGCCAGTGCCACGGCCTCAGGAATGTCGCAGCGCCTCAGAACCGGCCGGCCCGGGGAAATGGCGCCGGCTCCCCTCACGCCCTCACGCCATGGGCAGCACAGCCAACAGCAGGGCACGGGGAGACTCAGGAGCCACAGAGGGCATGCTCAGATCTCATATTTAAAGGAAACAAACTCCAGCTGAATAACAATTATCAGCAGACTGCAGAGCAGGGGAGAACCACTCTGGTGTGTGATTCCGGAGGATGAAACGGGCACCTGCCACGAAGGAGCCTTTGTGAAGGCTAAAACCTGAGCCCTCAGTGACTATGGATGGTCTCCACAGGCTTGGCAAAGAGAGGATTTTGTATGAGGCAGGTGCAGGTGATTTTGAATCAGAGTCCTGGCTCTTTTCCTGTGGATCCAGTGAAGTCCTGACTGAGGATGGTTGGAGGCCTCACCTGGGGCCAGCCCGGCTGTGCAGCCCAGCAGCCATGGCTGGCGGTGCCATTGGAAGGGCTGAGGTGGACAGGAGGCTCCAGAGCTGCTGCAACACAGCATGGTCGTGGCTGGGTGAGTCTTGTGCTTTCCATTTCTGTTCTTTTTTCACGCAGGGACTCACAGTCCCACGTGGACTCAGCAAGGTGACTGTGAGCTCCATAGGGAGCACTTACGTAGTCGGCCACTTCTGTTGTGTCACAGTAATGATTTCCTTTCAGCTGATTTTGATATCTATTTGTTGATTCTGGGAAATGAATTGATGCTCTTATGTTCTTGAGTGTTATGAAAACCTAGGTTTGGGCATTTTTGTGCTGCCTGGTGAGGCAGGAGTGCTCCCTCTGAGCACCTGTGGGGCCAGTTCTTTTGGAAACGTCTTGAACCTTTCTTGAAAACGCTTGAGTAACTTGCAGGCTCATCCTACCTCTGTCCAGATTCCCTCACAGTGTCACTGGAATTGCCATGGTCTCATATTAGGAGTGCTCAGTCCAGGACTTTGCTTCCCTGTAGTTTAACCCAAGGGATACCAAGAGCAGCAGCAAATGGAGCTGGCAGCACCTCTGAGGTGACTGCAGCTGCCTCTGGGAAACTGAGCACAACTGGAGGCACCAGAGTGACTTTGCTGTAAGTGGTGTCTGGACACAGTTCAGAGGTCACTGCACATGTCCAAGTTTGGACACACACCAACATTTTCTCATAATACTAAAATAGTCACCAAAAGCATGTGAGGGTAAAAGGGGATGGACGCACAGCATTTCATGTGCAGCTATTTCTCATGTTCAGGAAAATTGCAAAGATTTTGTGTCATTTGTTCTGTGCAAAGTGAGCATAAACCTTCAAGTAGCAGGTATTTTTCAGTTGTTTGAAGCTAGGGGAGTGTTCTAGGTTCATTTTCAGGCTACCTTTAGAATGTTTTCTCCAGCAATTTGGGCTCAGAGAGATGATAATATGTATTTATCATAATCTCTCAGAAGCCAGGGATTTTGCTTGCTCCCATGTTCTCCCTGTGTTACTCCTGTGGGTGATAGGAGCAGGTAATTGCAAGTTAGCTCAGTCCCCTGTGGTTCTCCCCAGAACATTCTGCAGGTCCAGCCAGCTGCTCTGGGTCCCAAGGCACCCCAGGTGCTCAGAGTTTGCACATGGCCTCGAGGTATTTGTTTTCCCCGTGCAAGGTGCACATGGGGATCCTCTGATGTCAGTGAGGGCTCCCTCTGCTCTCAGAGGGGCAGGGGGGCTGTGGTGCCTGGTTTTTTCCCTTGGTGAACATATGTGGTGTATAATGGCAGCAAAACAGGCTCCCCTCTGCTACCAGAGCCTGCCACAATCATGCTGGACATGAGTACACGGGCAGATGTGGATTTGGAGTGTGGGTAAGGCCACAAACACAAAAGTCCCCTCTGGAGCAAGGTCACATGTTTGTGAGCCCAGCGACTTGCACATGTGCCTCTGACTGCTGATCAGGAGATCAATAATTGCTTCACACTGCCAGACTCTCCTTCACATTGAAGGGAATGACTGTCTTGGGCCCACTGTTACACAAGGACTGATCATATTGGACAGGTACAGGTGACGGAGTGCTCAGCAGGCTGAGGGAGCTGCATGTCACCAGCACCCAGGGGCTGCAGTCAGACAGGCCATGCAGCAGTGTGTCCTGTGAGCAGGAGCTGCTGCCAAGCCCTCTGCCCTCACAATTACCCTCAGCAGTGTCTGCTTTGTCCCTCGTGGGAGCTGCATCCCAGCACAGCCACAGCAGGCTGAGGGCTTGCAGGTGTAGGCACAGAATGGCTGATGAGAGACCAGTTTGGGACAGGTACAGCCCTTCTGTGAGCACATGGGGCTGTGCTGACTTCCCACACCCCAGACAGTCCTTCCTTCCTTCCTTCCTCTCCTCTTAGTAGTCTGTATCTCACCTGCCTGGCAGACTCAAGCAAGCATTCAAGCAGAATCCAGTGAAAAACAGCTCAGGTTTCTGTGGTGTCTTATCTGTCCCCAAAACGTGTTCCTGTTTCCCAAATATATTTTTTCATAGAATCTGTTGCATGTCATTGCCACAAAACTGAATTTCTTTTGGATTTGTAGCTGAAGGCAAAAGTTACACTTTGGAATCCTGTTGCTGGTATTAGTAAGATCCATGTGATTCTGATAATCTCCTCCAAAAGGGAGGAGTGAACTGGGTAGACCTGGACACGTGCATGTGCCTGTGGACCCTGGACTGACAAATGAGCAATCAATCCAGCCATCAGTAAATGAGCTGTAGCCAGCAGCAGTTCATTGATTGTTCCTCATGTCAGGTGGTTTTGCAGATGAGTCGGGAGGGGAGGTGGTGGGAAGGATCCCTCACAGCCCAGGCCAAGGGAGGAGAAAGGGGAGTGCCCTGATTTTGCTTCTCATAAAGCTGCTTGTGTCTGCTGCCCATCAGGAGGCAGAGGCTCTGTCTCTTAAATTGGCATCTCTGTTGCCAGAACATCATGTTCAATTGAACAAGAAGTTTATTTTCATCCTTCCTATAAGTAGCTGTGAAGAAGAGGATGTGTGCCAGGGCTTTGAGTCACCCACGCACTGCACTGTGCCTGCTTGCAATGTACAATTATGGGTAGTAGTAAATCCGTGGTGGGAGGGACTTCTCTGTTACTGTCTGTACCAAATTAGAAGGCAGACACCGAGACACAAACTTGTTTTTACCCCAAGGTAATTCTGGATCGTGTAAAAAGTGGGAACTGATGTGCCAGCATTTCCCGTAACAGGAAAATCATAGAATCAGGATAGTTTGAGGTGGAAAGAACCTTTAGAGGCATCTTGTCCAACGCCCCTGCAATGAGCAGGGACATCTTTGAGTAGCTGGGTTGTTCACAGCCTCATCCAACCTGACACTGAACATTTCCAGGAATGGGACATCCACCACCTCTCTGAGTAATCAGTTCTAGTGTTTTACCAACCTCACTGTAAAAATACTCTCTCTCCTATCTAATCTAACCTGACCTTCCTTCAATTTCAAACCATTCCCCCTTGACCTATCACCATCTGCCCATGTAAAAGGTTACTCTCCCTCTTTTTTTATAACCCCTTTAATCCCTGGAAGGTTCCAACATTGCCTCCTAAGAAGCTTCTTGTCCCTAGGCTAAAGTGCCCCAAAGCAGAGGTTCTCCAGCCCTTGGAGCATCCCAGGGTGTCACACTATGAGCAGTGCTGACCTTCTCTGACAGCAGGGAGCTCAGAGCAGTGTGGAAAGGGTGAGCTGCTTTGGTAAATGCTGTGAGTTGCATCCTTTAAAATCCCCTGATATTTGTGTCTCTGTGCCATCGTGAACTATTTTTTGAATCCAAATAAGAAAACTGCAGATAAACAGAGGCTATAAATGTTGCCTTAATTATATGTGTTATTTATTTGTTTGGCCTTTAGTTCTGTCTGGATTTTCAAAGCTGCAAATCAGCATGAGTTCAGTTAATTATGTTGTCACTCATCTACCAGGCAATTATAGCTGTCCACCATTATCATTTCTGTGATAGGAGCCCTGCAAAGAGTTCAGATTTCAGCTGAAATAGAAACCACACACTCGCCCAGCGTGACCCTTGTGTCATAACCCACTGTCCCCAAAGAACCTGCCCTGTGACAGCTTTGTTATTGCACAGGGCTGTGAGCACTGTGTGGGCTGAAACAACAACATAGCCACCATCTAATTGTGCCAGAGAAGGCTTGAGGGTAATCACTGTTCTCACCACCTGTGGAAGCCCTGCTGCATTTGACCTTTGGGTTCCTAATTTTCCCAAGGTGTGAGGAAGAAAGGCCAGGCACAGCTGGGAGCAGGTCAGGACCCAGTTCCAGGACCTGCTGCAAAGCTCAGTGCAGATGCTGAGCATCCCTCCACCACCTTCAGGAGGCTTTTGCTTTCCTACCTCTCTCCACACTCAGATGAGGACTCTTGAAGGATGCTCTTGCACGTTGTGGGACCAACATAATAGCTTTAATTTTCATCTGAATTATTAGTAATATGCGAGAACTAGAATGCTGACATGGGATTTAAATGTAATAACTGCTTATTTCTGAGCAGCAGCTCTCTCCTCTCCCTTCCACCTGCCTCCTCACTGTGGTTTAACAGAGCTGCTGGATCTGTCCTTTTTGTGACAGAATTAGAATATTTAGCCATTTGGGTGACAAAAGTACAACAGGTTGTTCAGCCAAAGACATGTTCCCTGTGTGTAGTTTGATGAGTGTCTTGTTCAGCAGCAATGTCAGTGTGAGCAGCACTGTTCTCATGAACAGCAGCTTGTTCTCACTTCTGCTCTGCCTTGCAGCTGGGCAAAGAGCTGGTCTGGGGAATACTTTGAAGCTAAAAATAGTTCAGTAAGGCAAAGTGCTCAAAGAACATGCTCTGCAAATAACAGAGTGAACAGTGCAGCTCTGAGCACCCCTCCTCTGCTGAAGGTTGAGGAGAGCATCAGGCTGGGTATAAAATGTGTGTTGAAGGTTCTTCCAGCAGAAACCCAGTGCTGGGTATGACCTGGTCACACTGTGCAGGTCACTGAAAATGGTTAATGATATTTCATTGTAAAGGAGTAGATTTTTTTTTTTTCTTCCCTCTGAAACAGCTAAAACTCTGGAGCCCCTGTGTTCCTGCAGAATGAAAAAGCAAAATGCAATGCTACATATCTCAGACTTGGGCAAATCGAGAACGTTGTGGGTTTGGTGCTTCAGGACAGACAAACAAAAGCACTCATATAAATCCCAGGGGTTTAGCTCTATCCCATTATGTGTTTATTACCATGATATCATTTTAAATAAAGACATCTGCCACTGCTGAAATGATACTAAAATCAACTCTGATAGCAACTGCATGAGCAGCAGGAGGGAGTCTGAAAAAACCAGCATTCAGAGGCAAATGTCAGCCCAGTGGCGAGGACTGCCACTGACCTGGGACTATCCTGTCCTAGAGACAGTTGCATACTCCTGGATGTTTACTGAGCTGTGATAAAAAATAAGAAACGGGGAAAAAGGTAGGGAAAGAAAAAAAGCTAGATTTCAGCATCTCTGTATGAACAATCCCTAATACAATGTTTGTGCCTGTTCTCCTCAGGGAGGCTGAGGCTGGCTTGTCAGCCACCTTTGTGCCCTGTACAAAATGAAATGTCTGTAGGCTCGTGACTCAATTTCCTGGGAAGCCAGGAGTGCAATTTCAGCCATGGCAGCCAGCGAGGACAGGGCCAGGATGACAGAGATGTGTCAGCTCAGTCTGTAGCTCTAGCTCTGTTTCAGAGGGCAACAAACAGATCTTGTCCATGGATGGAAGCATCCCACAATGTCCTGGCCTCAGCCCTGGGATGCTCTGGGCTGCACTAAGATCCTGCAGCACTCTGCACTTAATCCATAAACAGTTGCCCCTACAACAGATGCCACTGCAATGTGCAGCTGTGGGATTTGGGTCACTGGAAGAAACCACAGCTGGATTTGCAGAGAGCAAAGTATTGGGGTGTGCGAGCTGTCAGCTGTGTGTCACTTCTCCTCCTCCCCCTCACTCAGTGCAGAACGATTTGAGAATGGCCCTTCTTGCCATGGGTGTGAGCTGCTGGGAATGTCTCTGTGAGCTGTGATTCCTGCCACCTTCCCTGTCACCTGGAGGTGTATGCCAAGGACCCTTTGGCAATCTGCAAAGTCTGGAGGTGACAAATAAATCTCTGCAAGGAGGAGTGAGGGTTTACCCCAGAGCTGGGGGTATCGAGCTGTGTGAGTTCTCAAGCCAGCAGCTCCAAGCAGGAGGGGACATGCTGTAGCACTTTTTGCAAACTCCTTGTGGTGTCAGGCTTGATGCCAAAGAGCAGCTTTCTTAATTACTGGAGTAAATCAAGGCAAATGCAGCATTCTCCGAGTACTCTGTGTAATATCCCTGAAGGAAAAACCCAAATGACAGCAATCTCTGAAGCTGCAAATGCAGCTGGGGCAGACAGGCCCTGCTGGGACCGTGTGTGTGGCTGCACACCTGCTCCCAGACTGCAGGAATCTCTCTGGAACGCTCCCCCTGGCAAGGCAAGTACTTTCTAGTTCTCGCCTGTCACTCACCCACACAGCCTTTCCAAAAGGATGGGATATCCCTGCCTTCAGACAGCATTTCACCATCTGCTGTACTATTTTCTGTTCCTCTCGTGCACTCTTGTTGGCCCAGCATCTTCCAGGACACTTAGACCAACAGCTTGGCCTCACACTGTCACTAACCTTGGCTGGCCACAGCCACACCACCCTTTGCCCACAGCAGGCTCTGAATCCTGCATTTTACTACACTCCCATTTATTTGCTTTTAATATTTTGCTTCCTTCAAAATTTCTCTTGAGGTTATCTGTTAATTTTTCAATACAAAGAGTGTTTCTGCTGTCAGTGCAGAGTGAAATGAGAAATTTCATTGACAGCTCGAAGACGTGGCCCAAGAAGTCTGTAAGGGTGCGAGTCCCTTGGTCTCAATAAACATCAATTTTGTAGTTCTTTCACCAGCTGCTCACATAGTGCTCTGCAAAGCTGGTCTGTGTGGTTATCTCTGTTGTACAGAATAGCAGAATGTGCCAAACGATCTTGTCTAAAAAATTTATTTGCAGCCCCTCTGGGAATTTATTCACTTCCCTCTGCAAGTGGTATTTCAGTAATTCTGTTTTTCTTTGTTTTTTAAATTGCACGGAGGAAAGAATATGACTTGTCACTCGATGCCACAAAGTGTGACACTGAGCACTGAAGACAGGCTAACTTACAGGAAAATGCAGGCAGGATTTGAGTTTTCAAATTACATCCTCATATTCTGTCTGCTCTTCCCCAGAGCTTTCTGGGATCCTCCTTAACTTTGCTTAAGATCCTGTGTTTAGGTATAGTCATGAAAATCGAAATAGAATTTGCTGGCGAATTTCACAAAGAACAGAATATTCCGATCTTCTGAAATGCAGGTTCCTCAATTGAATAAAATGTAAGAATTCCATTAGGTAATGTCATGTTTGGACATTGCAGCTGTGATTTGTTGTGGTACAACACACGCTGTCTCACACAGACAAAGCCCAAGGCTGCCACACAAAGCCTTTGTGAGTGTTCTCAGGAAAGGATCCCATTGTGCCACCTCCGTGATTGTCCTCAGAGCTGTTCCCTGCCTGAGGAGGGACTGCAGGGTGGGGAAGGCCAGGCAGAGCTGTGGAAGCTGGCAGTGACTCCCAGAGCTCAAACAGCCTTGGCTCTGTGCACACACCCTCCCTCAGACCCTGATTTTCTGCATTTGCCGCTGGTGCAGTGCTGGCCCTCTCCTCTGCCAAGATCCCTTCCTGACCCTGAGCCTCCTGCCCCATCAGCCCTGCAGACCCAGGCTTGGCATTTCCACACATGTCAATCCCTGTTACCTTTTTCCTTGTAGTGTCAACAGGCTGATAAAGGGATTTCTGTAAGCTTAACTGCACAACGCCCATAAACACAACTTCCCTTACCACATCAGTCCTGGTTTGTTTAACCTTTTCTTGAGAAGGAGGATTTTTCCCCAGCTGGGTGGTATTTGGAAGTGCTGCAGCCACTCCCAGTGATGATTCTAACAAGGCTGCAGTGTAGCCTGGCCAGGATATGGTTTTTGCAGGCACCCTCAAATTAGGCTGATCTCTGTGCAACAGGCCAGCTGCTTTCTGCAGAGACTGCTGAGGAGGCCTGGCTTTAATTTTTTTTTAACATAATTTCTGAGAAACTAATGAAGCATTAATTCATTCAGAATTTAAATTGCATAATGAATATGATCATCTCAAGCAAATGACACTGGTGGTTCATCTGTGAGCCATGTAGTCTTGGTTTTGAGAGGGCTTTTTCCTGCAGTGATGCACTCAGGCTTTATTCTACTCTGATTCTTTGCTGAGTAGTAGTCTGTATAGCTTCAAGAAAACAAAATAACTGACACATCTTTGTAGAACAATGGACTAACTAGATTGCAGCACCTATTTCTAATGTGATTTATGACTCAGATTTTGGCAACTTGCTGGTTGTTAACCAGTTGCCTTGATATCCTCTGCGTAAGTGGACTTGCAACAGGAGGAGATTCCTCCTCTTCCAAAGGTGTGGTCCATTTCTTCTTAATTTCACTGGATAAAACATGAGCATGGATTGATAAACCTGGGAGTCCTTGGTTTTGTCTGTTTGTTTTCTGGTGTGTTACATGTGACAGCTAAAGGAAAAGATAGAAGAGTGCTTTCCAGGAAAAAACCACCCTCCAGAGTCTGGGGAGGTCAAGGAAGTGTGCTGGCCACTTGGATGAGTTATTTAGCCTGGAAACAGATACTGAAGGAAACTTGTGGTAGTCTGGCTGACTTAAGTATCTCCCAAGACCTGATTATACAGCTGCAGCTTGACAGGTGGGCAAAAGTCAGAAAGACTTAGCTAGAGCCGTGTTTTAATAATTGATACAATTGCACATCATCTATTGAGGAAAATCAGTGACCTTCTGTTCTGACCTGTTTTCTCTCCTTCCCCCACTTCCTATTTTCTAAATATTTATTTCTTTCAGTTTTCTCCTCCCTCACCTTCTTTGAAGTTATTTCAAAAGCATAGGAACTGTGCTAGACTGACCCAGTTTTTTCTGTATGAAAGCAGCAAGCCCAAACCTTTGATTCCTGGAGGAATTGAGATCCTGAATGAACCAGGCTACAGAAGTTGTGCTCAGAGCTGCAGGAGGAGGGAACTGTAGTAACTCACAGAATCTGGTGAACCAGAAACTGCAGGGTATGAATTACAGTTTCCTTGGATCACATGTACTGAGACACAGATTTCTTGGATGAGAGCCCAAAAATATGATCAAGTTCTTCATGGGAAAGTGTAGGTGATTCATCTGAGAGCCCTCCCCGTAAAGCAGGACTAGCTCAGTGCTGTACCCCCAGGGACAGTGTGTGCAGCTGTGGGCTGCACAGTGAGGTTTCTTCTTCTCCAAACCAAGCCACATTTCAGATTTTGTGGGATTTATTCTGCAGGCAATTCACTGCAACAGCCATGGTGACACTCATTGATATCCAGCCTGCCTATAAATTTGGTTAGGTTTCAAAGGCAAGTGGGAGGAGAACCAACACAACATCCAAGCTTCACCCCTCTCTTTTGTTGTCAAATGCTTTCAAGTGGCACATCTGAAATGGGTGTGTTAAAAAAACATGCAGCCAAACCCCTTTCTGGCTGAGGTTGTGCTTATACAGTTCACAGCCTTTCAGATACACACTGTCCATCCCATCTGGCTTCTGTTCCAGCTAAGTGAAGTAAGTGCTTGGCTTTAAGTGCAGAAAACATTTTTCCTGAATTTCATTAATAGATCTAACCCAAAAAAAAAAATGTAATCCTAAATCCTCTCAGTGACACAGTGACCATGGCCTATACAAAGGGAGGGCTGTCACTGTGAATGCCTAAATCCCTCCCTGTCCAGCCCCTGGGTTATCAGGAGCTCACAACTGTTACAGCACCTTGTTCTGGTCAGGTTTTCATCCCACAACAGCACAAATCACTGTGACAACAAGAGCAGCTTACTTTGGTCTCTATCGATTAAGCTCTGCAAATTAAATTAATTTCTTTCTGTAATTACTTGTTCTGCAGACCCACACAAGCTCAAGGACCTGAATCATAATCCAGTGTAAGGTGAAGCATTACAGAGTATTACTGGCATTTTATGCATTTCCTCTGGTTTATGGCTGCTTGTCTCAGCACAGGGGTAGAGCCCAGATCCTGAGGAGTGCGGAGGTGCCCAATTTCTGGGAAGGGCTCTGAGCTGAGCATGTGCTGCTGGTCATGGGTGGCTTGGCAGGGCAAAACAAGTGCACTGTTTTCTTCCCAAAAAGGCTTTTTCTCCTTATTCAATGACACTTGCTTAAGCAGTTTTCCTGCAAGTTTATTTATGTAATTATACTCCCCTGTGATACTTATAGCTTTCTGCGCTCTGATTTTTTTATTTCTCATTTTACTTGTGCCACTTACGCCAGATCTATTCGAGGAATTGACTGTGTGTCCCAGAAATGGCCCTGTCTATTCCTATCTGTGTTTCCACCTGCTGCTCTGCTCTTCTCTTGCCTGCTGTGCTCTGACCTGCTGCCCTTGCCTTCACTGTGCTGTGGAAAACAGGTCTGATTAGGAATTCCCAGCACTGGAGCCAGAGGAGCAGAACAGAGCAGTGTAAGGAGATAGTGTCTTCCCAGAAGGCAATCTTTAATCAGCTGTGCCCTGGGAATTTGGAACTTTATGTTGTTGCCTGGCAGAATTTACTGCCTCTGCAGTTACACTGCCTCATTTTTGCACAAATACCCCCCATTTTCAGCAGGATGTGAATGCTGAATCCCCAGCAACACACTCCTGCCCTGAGAGCAGCCCTGGGTCGTGTGCTTGTGCTCAAACCAGAAAATAACCAGGGACTAAGGCAACCATGGTTCAACCCTTTATAAATGAATCGGTGTGTTCAAAAATTCTTGCCAGACAAGCTGTGGGCTGGTCTGAGACAGCAAATTGCTCATTCTGGTTCAGCTGCAGATCATGGCTCTTGCCCAGAGCTGATTGGGTGCTCCATAATTAATTGTGCAAGCACTGCTGAAGCAAGACAGCACCTCTGGTTCAAGAGCTGCTGTCCAGAGTGCCTGATATGATCACACACTCAGGGAGGTCAGGTTTCCTTGCTGACCAGGGATTGGTGTTAGTGAGCTTCATTCTATTCTTGGAGTTTAATACCTGAAAGGGAACAAACCTTTCTCAGTCCTTTAAACATGGGGACAGCATAGTCAAGGTACAGCATGTACAAATGCACTTGAACCCTCTCTAGAGCTTTATTTGAGCTGTACTGCAGCTCCCTTGGACTTGAAAAGCCTTGTAAACAGGAGCCTGAACTTACTCATTGCTTGGAGACCTTAAAGACACTTTAGTCTTCTCCCTTTCGTCCTGATTTTTACCATTGAAGGCTGTCTCAGGAACTGTGGCAGCAAGCACTAACCCCCTTGACCAGGCCAGTGCTGTCTGTCACTGTGTTCACAGCAGGGTTTCCAGCTGTGTGCCTCTGCCTGACACCAAGGAAAAGCATAGGGAATATTAATGCCTTGGGATCTGGACTTCTTCATCCTGGAGCCAGCACCAAAAAAAAAAAAAAAAGAAAATCTCAACTTCACTTGCACCTCCTCCATTCTTTTTATTGCTCCCCTCACCATCCTTCACAATATCTTTTCTATAGCCTGAAAAGCAGCGATCATAACTGCAAAGGGGCAAATCATTAAAAAAATAAAATCCCAAATCCTCACTGAACATGTGGGCACTGTGCAAGCTCCAAATAAAATGCTGCAGCCATGAGCAGGTCTGACAGCAGCCCCCAGCTGGCTCCTCTGCCAGCATCACATCTTGCTGGAGCAGAGCGAGGAGACGGGAGACTCCCTGGGCTCCCACACGCCCACAGAATTAAATTGTGGCTCTAAATTTAGCTCCTGTCTCGTGTGAGGAGCTGAGCCTTGCACACACGCCCACGCTGTGCCTGCTGGGATTATTTTTAGCATCAGCTAAAATGGTTACCTGGATGGTTCCTGCCCAGTAATGAAATGCATTAAATTGTACACAGCTAATTAGTGCTGACAGCTGATCTGTTCTGTGTACCTGCCCCCCTGCCTGTCTGTCTCTGGAATGAATCTGTGTCAAGTCTTCCCAGCCTTCTGAAATTAGGCCAGTTCCTTGATTTTTAGTCCAGTGACCCAGAGTTGGAGCACATTTGGAGATTCAGCAAAAAAACCTTGCTAACCTCCATATGAGCTTAGGCTCAGTTCAGCATCTCCTAAATTTCTGCATTAAGGCTACCAATATGTAGCCACAAACCACTTTTTTTGGTCAATCTAAACAAAATGTTCCCTAAAGTTCTGTGCATTCAGCCCAGTTCCCTGCTGAATGTCAGTCTGAAGAGCTGATGCCTTTTCAGTGAGAAAAGCTGCCCTGAGACATTTCTGTGGAGAAGTGGCACAGGATGTGCTGTCCTTGGGAAACATGGTACAGCTTTTGTGTCGTCAGTAGGTGAAATTGTCTTTGTGAGTGCTCTGTGCTGAGCTGTGGTGCTGTTTTGCTTTTAGGCTGAAGTGCTTTTTGCTTGGCATTGTTCTGTCTCCAGCAGCACTGTGAACTTCACATTCTGTTACCTGAGGGACAAACCAGGGTCTCATCTGGGTGTGCTTTTAGCTACATCTGCACTTCCTGGGTGAGTCAACTCGAAAATGCTCCTCCAGGAACCTCAGGGCACCACAACTACAAATTCCAGATGTGGTAACAACTGAATAAAGATGCCTCCGCTTTTTGTTGCCAGGAAACCTTGGTCCAGCATCATCCACTTTCCCAAGCCAATATTTTCAATGTGGTAAAGATCAGCTTTAGGTGCTCAAGTTTTGGTTCCTCTCTGGGTACACAAACCCTTTGTTCTTCCTGTCTGACTCCTCTGCCCACATTTCTGTATTTCATCTTTCAAGTGCCACTTCACACATCGTGTGCTCTTGTACAAATACCAGAGGAGGTGAAGCAGCACATGAAGTGAATATTACAAGCAGAACCTTTTCCCGGAATTTGTATTTTCACTGAGACATTAAGTTATACTGGAATGTCTTGAACCGTGATTGTATTGTCAAGAAGCACGAGCCACCTAGGCACTTCAAACATCAACTTTCTAAACAGCCAGATACCACATTTAATTAAACAGTCCTTTCCTGAGTCACCCTTCAGTCTAGCAAGTCTTTCACTCCCTCAGGTTTCAACTGAAACCCCTTCTAGAACAAAGTGTGTCTGTGAGATAGGAAGCAGATATTGCAAACAATTGTACTTGCAAATGTCTTTTCTGCCTCGTGACACAAAGAGCTCTCAATTCACAGAATTCTGTCGAGGGCTTATTATCTGTGCTCTGAACACAAACTAATGGAACCAAGACCTGTTGGGAGCCCTGCTGCCTAATGCACATTAGAGTATTCCAAGTATACACCATGCTCTGGGGCACTGGGGATGCATGGATTAGAAGCACTACAGCACAGAGAAAACTGGAATACTGCCATTTTGGAGGGAGGAAGAGGGAAAAGTCCATGTTTCCACGGCAACAAGTGGTAGATTAAATTGGCTGGGAGCACGAAATACAGGAAATACACTTTTCAAAAGCAGCGATGCACATAAATGAATCCTGGAATCTCTCCTCATGCTGCTGTCAGTCAATAACAAATCTGGAGTCGGTAGATTTGCACTGCTCTAAGAGTAGAATTTGTCTCAAAATACAGAATTTCCTAATCTCTCTTTTGAGATGGAATGAGTGGGAAAGTGAAGGAAAATAGGGGTTTTAGCTTTGACTTCATAAACACCTATCAGAGTGATAGCAGAGAGTTGCTTTTCTCAGCAGGTTCACAGCTGCTGCTGAAATGTGTTACAACCAGAGCCACTTAAATAATACAGTGGTTTTGAAAGGATGCTGTTCTTTTGTCTCCCCATTTTCAAAGCCATATAAACACCATTATTGGGTGTATTTTGCACATTATCTCTGTCAGTACATCTTTCCCTCCAGAGTACAGAGGCAGGCTGTGTTAGCTGTGGGGCTGAGGCAATTTGCTAGACAGCTACAGACCATCAAATCCCTTCAACTGCGCTGAAAAATATCGACCTTGTTAACAACTGCCTGGTTATGTGCCATTCTTATGCAGTCAGCCATTGAATAACTACTCACTAATCTGCCCACAGATCATTCTTTGTGCTAAACACAGATCTATAGCCTGATGGTACACATGGATTCCTAATTTGCTGTTATCTAAGCGCTGTTATTGCAGCAACGTGCTGCTCTTTTCTGCACAGGTAGTGGCAAAGCCCTGCAGAGAACAGACATTTCTCCTGGATCCCATCTCCCAGGCAGCACTTCCCACCCCAGCACCACATTCCTTAGCTATAAACCTCCAAGTTGTCACACAGAGACTGTGCTGCACAAGTACCAGTGAAATGAATGAGTGCAAACACCTCAAAAGCTCATCCAAGAATTTCACTCTTCCCAGTTTGGTTTCATTTCCACACCACAGGCAGGCTCTGCTCTGAGTGTGGGCTCTGGGGTGGCCTGGGTTTCACGGGGTGAGTCCTAGTCAGGAACTCTGAAGGGAAATCTCTACAGCTTTGTCTCTTTAGCCTTTGCCAGAATTCATTTTTACTTTGTTGGTTGGCCGTTGGGTTTTTTGGACACCCACTTGCTTTTCCCAGTGTTGTAAATATTTTCCTGCATTCATCCACCACCTGAGCTCGTTTGCACGGTCATATTCTATTCTGGTGGATGAGTTAAGAGCTGAGCTGAGCTCTGCCAGCACATATGTGCTGGAAGTTGTGTGGGAGACTGCTCCCAATCTGTTTTGCCTTTCCTGGCTATTCCAGCAATCTCTGCGCCGTCTGTTCCCCGAAATGCGCTCAATCTTCCACGTTCCGGGAAGAAGGAACCAAATAAAGGCCTGACTTCCAACACTTGGAACAAAGATGGCTTTTAGCCATCCTCTAGACATCACCAGTAACGCTGATGGGCTGCACCCCAGATTGCTGCATGAGATCACAGCAGGCAGGGAAGGCTCCCTTAGCTGCATTCACCCACACACAGCAAATTTCCTGCCTCTTGGTGGTGACCAGCTCCTCTCACCTGTCCAGCAGCGTCCTCTGCAAGTCCTTGGAGTGACATTTGACTCTAGGGATGCATCCCTTACTGTATTTCTTTAGGCTCATTATTAGGCAGGACAAATGGTAAATGAAAAGAAAGGGTTAAAGGCTGCAGGTACAGCACCTGGAGCTGCAATTCCATCAGACTTTTCACACTAAGAGGCAGGGCTGAAAAGAGATGTGACCTTCTAGGCATTTCAGCAATGAGATGGGGCTGGATAGGACAATCTTTTCATTCTGTGATTAGTTTGTGCTGGTTTTAGGGATACAGTGGGGTGGAAACCATTTTTTGTGTATTTTAAAGCAATCAAATTAGGCTCTTGATATATGAAGAGATCTCATGAGTTATTGAATGGCCAAAAAAAAATGGAATTAATGATACTGGGGTGCAATGTGAAGTATTTCTCTGAAACACATGTACAAGGCTTGTGAGGTCAGGATGATCTTTGCTTCCTAAGGTGATGGATTTTAATGGCACACACCTATGATCTGCCCTGTCTGTAACTCCTGGAACTCAATGTACACTGTAAGGGGATTTTTCCTGCTTGACTGGGTGTGTTCTGTGGCAGGGTCTGCCACCTGCACTGAGTTGTGCAGCCCCTTTGGGTGCTGCCAGAACAGCCACTGAGACTGCAGGGACCATAACTCCATCTCTGCTGTTGCAGGGGCACCAGGAAGGGCACCCAAAACCTCCTCTGTGTTCCCTCAGCAGCTTGTTCCTTAGCTGAGGGCAGGAGTGGTGAAGGCAGAGATGTTCTCCTCCATAAACTCTGCTCCATTAGGGCTTGTGCTCTGATCCACACATTTGTTCTCATTCCCTGTCCCCGGAGGTTAAGTTTAATCAAAAGCATGCACATGAATGAGTTAGTCTAAATATCAATAAATGTTTCTTTCAGGAGAGGCTTGAGATATTTAATATTTAATAAGCCTTGAAAATGAATTTCTAGTCATGTTTCCCAATTTGATTCCAAGCATTTTGGCGGTGAGCAGCGCTCGCTGTCCCTGTGTGGGCAGCACAGCACAGATTATTTAACAATCCACTTTGTCTCCTCTAAAATATTCATGTTTGCAGATATCCAAATGCAGCTCTTAAAAAAGCACACACAAAACCCAAATGGTGCAGTCTGAGCCTCCCAGTTCCCTCCAATCTTAGCTTTAGGCTGCACTCCACAGTGATGCTGTTTCTCTCACAGCTCTCCCCTGTTGCCCTGGTTACTGATCAAACCCAGAGCATCCCTGCTGTGCCTGCAGCTGGACTTCCACAGGCACCTTCCCCAGGTGAGGCCAAGGCTGCTTCTGCCTTAAGGCACCAGTGCAGCCACCAGCACAGCAGCTTTCCCTTGGGCAAGTAAATATGCAGCTCTAACAATTGCCTTTATCCTCACATTCAGCTAGAGCTGACAAAGCCAAATCGAGCTGATAAATAATTATACTACAATTTTTGTTAAAACACTGGATTTTCTGGAGGACCTCCAAACCTTGATTGCAGCAGCAGAGCTGCAGGTAGATTTGGCAGGATTTTGTCTCCCAAATTGACTTCTGTCTTGTTTTCCCTTGAAATCAAGGCAATCCTGACTGAAGAGGGAATTAAGACTTTTTCTCCTGTGGCTGATTGACAGCTGAAAATGTGCTGTATTGATTTGTGGATGGTTCCCTGAAGGGAATGGAGCTGGAGATGGGTGACAGTGACTCATGTGACAGGGCTCAGAGGATGCTCCATTGTAAAGGGAGGCTCCTCCCTGTTCCCATTCACAACACTTACTTTGAGAGTTTCATTTCAATTTGCTGCCGGATTTCCTGTCTCTCCTCATCTGTTCTCCTTGGGAAAATATTCCTGTCTTCCAGCTCCTGCTTACTTGGTCTGTTCCGTAGTTTTACTGCCAGCAGTTCTTTCTTGCACTTTCTTGGCAAAGTACCTGGGACATGCATTGAAAGGAAAGTTATTAGAAAGGCAGCTCCTGGGGATGAAACAGGAACTTCTGGAGAGGAGGAATGGCAGAGTGACAGTGATCTGTGGT
Organism: Thryothorus ludovicianus; assembly: GCA_013397245.1. NCBI lineage: Eukaryota > Metazoa > Chordata > Aves > Passeriformes > Certhiidae > Thryothorus > Thryothorus ludovicianus. The sequence continues at coordinate 2,333,967 of VZTB01012399.1, forward strand.
GCTGTGCAAGGAGCAGTTGTACACATTAATGTCAGAAAGCAGCAGGGCTCAGACAAAAAAACCACTGCAAATACAGAGAGAATGTATTCCTCAGGGCGTGCAGGAACTACAGTTAAATCTTTGTTTCATCTTGGGAGCTGTATAATAGGAGATCAATTTGCTTTGGTTCGTTTTTGCTTTAAAGGGTTTGGATTTTTTTAATTTAATGCTTCACCTTTTCTAGAGAAGGTCATCTCATTTTTAAAGAAAATGACATTTAATTGATATTTTTGTTTGGCATTTGAGATAGAATTAAAGTCTATTTTTTAAAGAATGCTCTGGAGGTTGGCAAGATTCTAAATCCTAAATAGGTTCTTATTCCCAAATACCAGAGTTTTATTTGCTAGGGATCTGTGGGCCTCCATTATTGTTATCACTGCTGATCTCAAATTTCTTTATGCAGAGGGAGGAGTCTGTACAACCTCCTCCCCACATTCACCTGTTGGAAAGAGTGAGGCAGAGTAATTTTGGTCTCCCTGTGTGAGCAGTGAAAAATCTCTTGGTAGTTGCGTTGGTCTAAAGTTAAACTTTTCAGAAACCATAATCAGCTCAAAACCCCTTTCTGGAGCCCAAAAGCTGTGCCCTTATTTAGCACCTTCCTTGAAATGCTCTCACAGTCTGTTGCAAGCATTAATTAAATTAAAGCACACAGCCCTGTCTGAAGCAGCAGATATACATTTAACAGATGGATAAGGGAAGTTAAATGATTTGGCTGCTGCCACACTGAGCCTTCTGCTAAGTGAATATCTGACTCCATCAGAAGCATTTGGCTCACAAAGCCACAGATTTGGGACTCTGACGGGGCTTCTCAAGCCTCCACCACGCTGGCAGTGGGTGCAGAGGAACCAACACAACTCCTGCTGGAAACAACCTGAAGGACACTGGGGCTAGAAAACTCCTGGGAATCCCTGCACACGCTCCCAGGTTCATCTGGGCATTTTAAAGAGGTCATAAGAGGAATGTGGAATGTCAGGAGGTTTCTGTGGAGAGGCTGCACGTGGACAAGGAGCTCTGTGTGTCCACAGGAGCTGCAGCACTGGCCAGTGCAGAGTGTAGGACACCTTGGGGGCATGGAAAGTGATAGAATCTATAGGATTTTTGTCATTGACTTTAAAGGAAGTGGGGTCAAAATCCTAATTAACAGTGTCAGCTCCCTCTACCAATCAAAGGAGGACTGTTCATAATAAAACATAATTCACCAGAACAGATTAAAATGCAATATGTATAAAATATCTAAATATTGGAAGATAACAAGTGCACATGAATGAATTAAAACTAGAGAACAGGAGAAAATAAAGCCCCAAGCTATTTTCCCACACATCCATTTTCAGCACCCTGAGGCAAATTCCTCCCTGATCACTACCTCAGTAGAGACTGAACCTGCAAAAACCTTATTTTAGTATTCTTTTTCTAAGGGTTATTTTTCTTGGTCTGTCAGGCACATTCAGTGCCAGTGTGCTCCCTGACCATCTATCTCAGGCAGGATCTTGGCTGGATTGTTTCATGATTTATCACACCTCAGCTAGGTCAACAAGAAATGCTTGGGAAATTCACACCCTTTTCATGTTCGGGCTGGAGCTTCCAGCAAAATCTTCCTGGTTTAATTCAGTCGAATTGTGATGTTTGATTTCCTGTATGTTTACTGTTCTTTTTATCATACTCACTGTTCTATCAGTCAAAAAGCAAATCCTAACACTGCCTGATGCTGGACAGACCTTGACTACACCAGTTATCAGTTGCAGGCTGTGTTCTAGTAATGCTGTTCTTTAAGCTTGTCTTGCCTCGCATTTTCAGAGGTTTCAAACAATGATTTATTGAGTAGGAATGGAAAACCAAGGCATAATTCCTCACTTTTTGCAGAGTTCTGTGACCTGTCTGTACCTCCCTGCAGCCACAGGGCTGTGGCACTGTGCCTTGTTGTGGTGGCAGTGGCAGAGCAGGTGACTTTCCCAGGCAGCACAGGGACTGTAAAGCAGCTCAAGATTAATGGATAGTTTTACTCCCTGACTTGGAAACCAGCCCAGATTTCTTCATTTCTTCAAACTAGAAGGAATCTGGAGATGTTTAGGGAATTGTTCTGGTGCTGTCCCTGTCTCCCTGTCCCTACTGCACCTCAGGAATGTGCAGGGTGCACTTGAGGGAACGTCTGGGGAATGTCCCAGCTGTAACTGGACACAGTCCCAGAGCTCAGCACCCCCTGGGCCGAGCAGCACAGCCACAACAATGCCAAAATATCTTTGAAAATCTGTTTTGTGAGCTGGCCTCAGCCATCCCTAGTACACCACCACTGTCCTTCAACTGCAGGAATTTTCAACTCAAGCACTGATTGTGGAAAGCCCAGAGCTGCTTCTAGATATCACTGAAACTTGTACAATAACCCGTGTCCTCCTGTCATCATAGCAATGAATAATTCTTTGTCAAATATAGAGATTCACCTTCAATAGTAAAATATTCAGATTTGGTTTTGTTCTTAGGGGATAATGTATTTTTTGCCTGACTGCCTCTAGCTCTCACAATTTTTATCAAAGGAGACCACTTTTACACATAGAGACAGAAAAAAAAATAGAATTTAAAAGGTGTTTTTCATGTTTTAAGCTATCCTTAAATGCACAGCAATTAGGCAAGGGACTCTTTTCTTCTGCCTTACCTCAGGAGTCTGTCCTGTTACTTGATGTCTTAAGACACAGCAGCAGAACTCACGTCCTGTCTGCTGGCTCATGCTTTCAAAGACACCTTTTAAAATTCATCTTTCATCTGCTATAACAATTATTTTTTGATAGATTGTTTTCTGTCTGCCTTCTTTTTATGCATTCATGAAGAGAGTGAAGGATTCATTTAGGATTGAATCTGTCTTGCTAACAACATGGAAAACATTAAAAACCTTAAACAACAAATTTTCTAATGAGAGCTGATTATTTTGCCAAAGCTCACTTAAATAATTGCACAGGATTATAAAGTGCATTCCCCATACGTCTCAAGAAGGGGTAAAATGGACAAAATGGAGAGAAACTTTATTCTTTAAGATATTTTCTCTATATGTTTGTCCTTCCTAGACTGATTGGTCTCTGTCACTTTTGCATGTACCATCACTGCATAGAATAATACTCCTGAAACTCCAGAACACCACCAGCACTGGCACTGGGTGATACATCCCAGTGTGCACTGCCTGGAGGACAAGCACAAGCACTGTGACTCCAATTTAACCTCAGCTTTTCACCAGGGTTCCTTCAAAAAGTTGATGTGACAGTAGAGGAATTTATCCTTCTCAATATTTTCTGCTGCCTTTAGATCATTCCCTTTGACAATGAGAGTGTATCTTTGTAATGCAGTGACTTTCCTTACCAGAAATAACAGAGTCATTCAACACTTCCTCATCCTGATAAAAAACAGACTCTTCCGTGAGCTCTGAGTTCATGATCATGTTTTCTTTGTTCTCATCTGACTCCTTAACTGAGTTCCTCTTGTTTTCTGAGTCACTGCTGTAACTCAGCGAGTTCTCCTTCTCTTTGTTGCGCTCCATGCTCGACGTTCTCGAGGGACGGACATCCACTCTCTTTTTTGGAGAGCCTTTGCTTTCTCTTCCATGGAAGCTGTGGGTGGAAGATGCACAGCCCAGATTTTACAAAGACTGGTTTATTTCTGCAGTACAAAGTTATGTGAGAATGAGAAAAACATTCTGTAGCTCGTAAAGGGCAGGACAAGGGAGTTCAGCATGGACCAACACCAGGAAGCATTTTCAAATTGAGAATTGCTAACATGGATCTACTTTCCTGTCTCTGCCATTAAAATGACAGGAAGAGTGGTGAATAATGTTTTTCTTTGATATATGGTCACACAAGGCACTGCAGTGATTAAAACCCCCCCAACAATATGTCCTTCTAATGTAAAACATGCATGGCATGAAATATGACCATTCATATGATATTGTATGATCATGACAAAGGTTTAACAGGGCCTGGAAATGACATCACTGGATCTGTTCCCTGGGAACAGACTGTTAGGGAACTGAGAAATGATACCAACTTGACTCCAAAGCTCTGGGATGGCAAAGGTTATCTCTGTCCTCCTCTGATATACAGGAGGGCTTATAATGAAACCCAGATAAAGCACCCAATGTACTCCCACACAAACATTTGTATTAAAAATGGATCTTGTACATGCTCCCGTGTCAGCCAAGAGACACAGAAATTGCAACATTTCTCATGTGTAGAGTACTTGGAGCAGAATGTGCCTTTGCTACTCGGAATCTTGTGGGGAAGATTTTCTTTTGCAGTAGATCCAGGACTATCACCTGATTCTATCTGTTTGAAAACCCACTCCTGTGCCACAGTAGCCTCCTTGTACAGGAAGAACATACAATGAAGGAGCTGCCAAATTAAGCACTTTAACCAGGGATGTTTGTTCCAAGCAGTGACATCACGAGGAAGGCAAACCCAAGCTGTAGCAGCAATTAAAACGCTCACAACAGGATAGGAACATTTTCCAAGAAGAATGATGTGGTGGGATGAGTGTCCTCATGCAGCCCCGGAGCCTGGAGGCTGTAGGTACCTGTCCTGCCGGTGTTTGGTGGCCAGAGCCCTGTGGAGTTCTTCAATGACTCTGCTGGGAGGTAAAGGCAGATGAACGGCAGCCAGGTGAGGGGAACCGGTGGGCGTTGTTACCTGGCCTCTGCCATGGGGCTCTGAGCTTTTCTGGCCAGAGGGGTGGAAGAGGGCAGCTTGTCCTGAGATTTGGGAGGAACCGACAATGACATAGTTCTTCAGGATGGTGGAAGGAGGAGATTTCATGGCTGGATCATCCATTTCGCTTCCTGCTGTCAAAACACAAGAGGGGAAGAGCTTGTGCAATGCTTTTTTTTTGGTTGTTGTTGTTTTTGCACAGAGTCTGCACTGAAATTAATTTGTTGTACTGAACAGAGGATAAATGGTGATGTTTTGCTCTTGCTGTGAGGTAACTGGCTGAGTAACTGAGGTCAAAATGCTCCTGCTGCACCACTCCAGATCTTTAATCTAGCAAAACAGATGCCCCTTCCATTTTCCCTCTTTCTCACAGGATCAGATTCTCCTTTTTCCCAGCCCACCACTGCATTTTTGCTTGCCCACACTGTTGCTCCTAACCACCAAAGGCTGGGGCTGTGGTGCCTTTCCAATCCAGCAATTTCTCTGCTGGACTCTGGCAGACTGTATTAAAATTTATGCCCTGTGGTTCTGAGTCTGGACAAAATGTACCAGTGTCTATTAGCTGCTCCTCTGTGATTGCTGCACAGCCCAGACCTCTGTCTTTCATATGCCCGTGGAGAAAATGCCAAAATCATTATAATATGAGGATAATGTTTGCATAACAAAACTTGCCAAATGGCATCCAGATGAAAGATGGGGTATTGAGCACTAACAAGAAAAAATAAGGGTGGGGCAATCTAATCTCCTTTTAGCCCAGATTCAGCTATTTTTTATGCAATGTAAACCTTTTGTCTGAAATTAGAGTTTTCCATTTAGACTGTTTGGTACATTTCCTAGCATTTGAGTCTGAGGCACAGTGGACATTTCCCTGGTTATAAATTTGGTGGCTTCACACAATATCCCTTAGGATAATTGAACATCTGGCCTGAAAAAGATGCTGATTAGTTTTTCTGTTCTGCAGTCCTCTTCCCCTTTTCTCCCTCCCCTATATCCATGTCCCAAACCTCTGGCACATGGAGCTGTTTATCCCAGCAGCTCGGGCTGGGTGGATAAAGGAAATTCGAGCGCCTCATCCCAGAGTATTTCTTGTCCCTGGTTGCCACCTAGTGCTTCAAACTGGAATTTAAACTGGCACAGCTTGCACAGCTTTGCTACAAACCTGTCTTCACAGGTAACTTTTCCCTTTTTTTTTCTCCTACTTTTGAGATAAATCCTTCAATTCATAGCAGAGAAAATCTTCTGCTCATGCCAGGATTATCCTGAAGTAGTCCTGTAACAAGGACTTGGTTCCAGTTAGCAAAGTTAACTTGCTAGAAAACTGCAGAGGGCAAAAATTACTAACTTCAGCTATCAAATATCTCCTCTCAGAGCCAGCATCCTGCATAAGGGTTTCCAAACACGTGCATTTTCTTAAGTCTGCTTAAGAAGAGCTCCTGAAATCATAACCAAAGTCAAACACTGAAAAACTGAGTGTGGCAGCACTAAGCCTGGTCTTGTGTTTGTGGAGTGAGAAGGAGAACATCCTTCAGCGAGGACAGCTTCATCCACAGTAAAATCTCTCTTGTTCTAAGGAAGGCCTAACATTATTTTTGCCATCTCTAGAGAGTGTTTGTGCACATTTGTGCCCCTCCAGCCCAGAACCCTTAGAAATGGCTTTGTTCATTTCTGTGCAGACAGCAGACAGAGTTCAAACTAGCCCAGAACTTACCCTGTGTAAAATCTGGAAAGTCTGAAAGCTCAGGGGAATGTCCAAGAGCCAAGGTGCCTGATGTGCAATGTCTGAGACACCTTCCCACCCTGGAGCTCCTCCTGCACTGATCAGGGTGGCTGCTCCAGCCAGGAGACAGCCAAGCTCTGCTGACAAAGATGGGGTTTGGTGCTCGGGGGGTTGATTCTGTGCTGCCGTGGAGATGGACAGAGCACATTTCTGATCAATTGCTGCCCACTGAATCACAGCCTGAGGGGATGGACAAACCCCCTCCAGAGTGAGACAGTGTCTGTGTTTCCTCAGAGCAAGAGCCAGAGTCAACCCTAAAGCAGGAAAAGACAAGATTTTGTTTTGTCTTTACACCAGCTGGTTCCTGGAACATGTCAAGGGCCAATTTCATCCTCACCGCAGCTTTGGACAATTTTGGGAATTTCCTGAGATCACACCTTATTTGTCCTAATGACAGATGTTCAGTGAATAATCTTGCAAAGTGATGTCTTGGCACTCTGCTCTGTTCCTCCTCTCTCTGATTAATTGGTGCTTGACTTACTCCTCACCCCTCTGCTGACAGCATCCCTAGCATTGTTAAGGGGGAGAAAAACTAAACACAAAAGAGCTTTTCAACCTCTTCATCTTCCTTTTCTTTCATAATCGCCCTTTCTCTCTCCCTACACTTTTGTATTTCCTCTCACCCACTGATGGTATTTGTTTAATTTTAACTTAGCACTGCCCCCTCATCCCCACAAAAATAAACATGTATAATCACTACTGGAAAAGGATCTAGAGTTCCTGGAGTCATTGAGAAAATTAAAAGTTGTTCTTCGTGGAAAATGTAAATGAGAATTAAATACTAAAACTCAAAATATCTCAGATGCTACAGGAAATACTTGGGTTAAGCAGCAAAATATCTGAACTCTAAATGCTCTGAAGTGCTTGGTGAAGGTTTAATCTCTATACCCTGCGTGGGTCAGGTTTCCTAAAACATCTGATGCCAAGCATGGCCTTCTGCTCAGCTGAGCAAAGGAACGGGGGCCTGGGGCTGCCTGTTCCTCTTGCAGGGTGGAAGGGCAGGTTCAAGCCTCACCCATAGCACAGAACAGTGAAATAACCTGAACAGCACCTCCTGAGGAGCACTAAAACCCCATTTTCAATCCAGCTCCCACTTGAGTTATTACAGCTTTTAAGCACAGACAAAGTATGAATTGTTTCCATGGGAAACAAATACTTGTAATTTTCTTCAAAGAGACTGAAAACCTCAATATTTTCTGCAAGCCCCAGTGGTCAGGTCACAGAGCCCCTCTGATGTTTTGTTTCCTGATGTCTCTGAAAACCCTGCTCATTGTGCCAGATGATGAGTGTGGATGCAAATCAGGGCTCACATAATGGCTGTCATTTAAAAGTCTAAATATCCAACAGGTCTGACATTTAGATGTCAGGACTTGATTCTCATTTGCAATAAGGCCCTTTTAACTGCTTTTACCATATGTAGGGGCCCTGAAATTGGAACCAACTAAAATCATACTCATTTTAGCACCCTTTCTGCACTGCCAGAATGTTGAGAAATGTAACAACATTGGCAATACATTAGAAAATCAGGCCCAGGGGAGTTGCTTTTGGAAACGTTCAATGAAGTCTGGCACAGAGGATTGCCAGGTGTATCACTCTTGTGTGCTCTGGTTTCATAGCTCTGGTTTCGACCTGCCTTAGAGAGCAAACCCTTCAGACAGAAACCTCTGCAGAACCTTTGACTTGAGCTAGATTTTGGCTGCTGTCCTGCTCTCCAGTGGGAGTCCAGGTAATGAAAACATTTAAATCTTCCTTGTGTTTTATGGCATGTCAATATAAGCATGGGATTCAGCAGACATTTGCAGTTGGTTTGATTTGTTTTATGTGTGTTTAGTGCTATAGACTCACAACAAACAATCCCCTGAGAGGTTCAGATAAATATGTGAAGTACAAAGATCAGTGCATTGTTATCAGGCAACCAGACATGGTTACTGCTCACTCAGTGTAACTGGCCTGTTCTCAGCTGTTTGGGGCATCAAAACAGACATGAGAAAAGGGTTTGATAGTGCTGTGGAGGTGAACATATCAGGGATGGGGAAATCTTTACTGAGCACTGGTCACTGACCTGTTACACTCTTGGTGATTTTGGAGATTGCCTTAGGTGGTGGAGCTGGGAGCAATGGAGGGCTGGGAAGCTGTGCTGGGTTTCTTTCTGTCTGCTCCTGGGGGGAATCTGTGGATTCAGGCACAAGTAAGGCTTGTGGACTGTCTTCAGATGCTGGCAGGCTGGCATCTTCCAATTCTTCCGTGGATGCTGAAGGTTTCTTGGCTAGTGGGAAGATGAGTAAAATTAATGGAACATGAATTAATAATGATAGGCCAGGGGATAATGCCAGGAATGTTCAGAGAAACTGAACACATGGCACATAGAAACACTTCTTTTCCACAGTGAAAGTAACTGTGTGAAACAGCCAACCAGCCAGGGCAGGTGAAGAATAAAATGTAGGAGAATGTTGAGGAAATGTTAGTTTTGATGCTCCTGAGAAAACTGCTGAGCTTCCTTTACTTCCCTAAAGTCTTTTCCCCTTCTTTTTTAATAATGAGGATAGCAAGGCAAAGCAACTTTTGAGAACTGCAATGAATTTTCTTAGAGCACACAGCTGTGGTGGCACAGCTCCTGGGTGAGTACTGTTCTGTCTAGGAACACACAGCCAAAGGGTATCAAACCCAGAATATTACCTAGAAACTGACTTTACAATAGTTGATGCATGTGATTTTCTTCCCAATATGATTTTTATCTTATTTAATACAGGATTTTGACTTGCTTTCTGAGTCTTCTTTTACTGTACCAGACTCCAGAGCTCTTGTGCATTTCCTGAGGTTAAAGTTGATAACCAAAAAGAACTTGCCACAAAAGAGATTGGCTACTGGATCTGAGCAGTTAGAGTGGAACAGGGAATTGGAGAAGTACTTAAGAAAAGAAATCAGTCCCCAAAGCCCTAGTTTGAGATGGTGAAGCACTGCTCATTTCAGGATTGTCTCTGCAAGGATGGCAAAAGCACTTAGCTGTGAAAGTTAGTGCAGGCTGAATCACTGAGCAGTTCATCAAATTGACCAGGCTGTGATGAGGGCACAGGGGAATAGATCCAGAAAGGCATGAAGCTGAAGCAGGATACAGGTGGAATTTCAGTGAAGTCCAAAATTAGCATCCCTGAATTCTGCTCGGATACAGCTGCCCTGGCAGTGCCCAGACTCACACAGAGCCTCACTGCTGGGCTTCCACTCTGCTCCATGTCCTGAGCTCTGCCTTGGCAGGTGTGGAGACCCAGAGAGGCTTGAGGCTGACTCTGATCCCAGCCATGGCCAGGCTCCCTCCAAACTGCATTTCCAGCCACTCTGGGCTCAGCAGTAGCCATGAGGGTTGTTTTTCCTACCCCAGAGGGGGGAACCACTCATCCAAACGGGGAGATCAGTGTTTAAATCTCTCCTAAGCACAGAATCACAGAATAGTTTGTGTTGGAAGGGACCTTTAAAGGTATTTAGCCCTGAAATGAGCAGGGACATCTTCAATGAGATCAAATTGCTCAGAGTCCCATCCAACCAGGCCTTGAATGCGTCCAGGGATGAAGCATCTACCACCTCTCTGGGCAGTGTGTTCCAGTGTTTTATCACCTTCATTGTAAAAACAAATGTTCCTTGTATTCAGCCTGAATCTTCCTTCTCTCAGTTCAAAAACATTGTCCCATGTTTGACCACACGTCCTATCAAAAAGTTTGTCCCCATCTATTTTTATAAGCTCCTTTTAGGTACTGAAAGGCTGCCACAAGATCTCCCTGGAGCCTTCTTTTCTCCCAGCCAGGTGACCCCAGCCCTCTCAGGAGAGCTGTGATGGCTCTCTGGACCTCCAACAGGTCCATGTGTCCCTGAGCTGAGAATCCAGAACTGGGGTCATGCTGGGGTCATGAGAGAGCTCCAGACTCCTGGGCAAATCCCACTCCTTTTGGCACTCTGGATTGTCTAACCAGAGTAGCTTTCCCTCCCAACATCTCCTAAAATCCTGCTGCAGTGGCATCCACAGCTGCTGCCTCACGAATCTTTTCTTGGCTCAGTTTCGTGTCTCGTTGGGAATTCAAACTCTCTGTATTAATGAACATTCAGCAGCCTCGTGCTCAGAGTGCGTGGGGAGGCACCAAGGCACTCAGGCAGTTGGAAACAATAGCATTGGCAAGATAATGGCATTTAATTTGTTGACAAACAGATTAATGAGTGTGCCTAGAAGGGGAGGAATGAGTATTTATCATTCAAAAGAGACAGGAAGGAATAAATATGCATCATTAACAGGAGTTCTTGTGAAATTTGTCATGACAGGAAAGCTGCTGTATGGGGTAGTTATGTGAATTATAGAAGGACATAATTTTTTTAAAATGTACTTCTGGAGAAATGCCTTGTTCCAGGGTGACATCACTTGGGTGTTTGTGCCCACTGCACAGGAGACAAAATGTGTAATAGAGGAAGGGAAAAATAGAGTCACTAATGGGTTACATTATAGAAAGATCAAGAGCCCCAGTAGCTGTTAGGAGCTTGAGAGGAAAATGAGTCAGATTTGAGTGCATTCCCCTGAGAGGAGCAATGCTTTCTCTGGCAGTAGCTCCCCTGGAATCAGTAGGTGTCCCTGGGACAGCTGCAGAGGAGCAGCCACAGTGGGACCTCTGCTACAGAGAAGGTGGATCCCAAATGCTCCCAGCCCCAGACAGACTCTTCTGGTCCTGAGCTCCACCCTGCTCTGGGTGTGGTGTCAGGCAGACCTGAGTCTTGAGCACACAAAGCCATTAACAGATTTCATACTGCAGAGTGAAAATTATCCTGCTGAAAGTATTCCAAGTGCTCAGCACTAGGCTCCTGCTGGAGCAGAGAATTATTCATGGAGTGCCACTTGTCAAAATGCCATTTCATTACCAGGTAGAAATCCTCCCCTTGGGACTGTCCCCAAGCCCAATGGCAAAGTTAGGTGGGGAAAACTGCTCTCTTTGTGCCCTGGCTGTTCTTTTCCTGTGTATTCACATGAACATGAAGTCTGAAAATTGTGTTTTCTCCTCTTCTCCTCCTTGGCCTTTATCCCACATCCTTAGGATGACATAAGGTATAAAGCAAATCCATTCATTTTGTTTCTAGCTGGGCACTTATTCTATGAATTTCTGGAAAGACACCCACTGCATTAGGCCTAGATTGAGCCTAAGGGTAAATGTTATAAAAAATTTCAATATTGTAATAAACTTAGCAGCACATTCTGACAATTTTGAAGAGCTTTCTCACCCAATTAATTCCTTCAGGTGCACTCACTAGAGACAGGAATGCTAGGATGTACAGACAGGGATAAATAAGCATATAAAGACTAGATCAGCAATAATTATTTTGAACACCAGAGGCCACCAATAGGAGAGGTAGAAAGACTTCCTACAAATTGGAATCAGACTAGGGAGACAGGAGAGTGTAATCTCTGCTCTTTTTTGTGGAACCTGGGAAAATGACACCTCAAAAAATGGAAGAAATGCAGAAGACAGGAAAGATTGTTTCAGGAAGACAATAAAAGGAACTAGGATTAGGGAAAGAGACCTAAGAAACTGAGATGATTTTGAAAGCTTCCATACACAATTCTGAGCACATTGTAAGGTAAATTTTAAATTACAGAGCCATAAGGTTAAATACATGACACCTTATTAGTGCTATCTTTCCATGATAGTGTGTCCCAATGGTAAGAATTAGAAGTTCAGAAAGAAATTTCATTAGTGATATAGAATTAAATGCTCTAGAATAGAGAAAGAAGAAAAGAAACCTGTAATCTGGTCAAGATCCAGTCTGGCTGTTGTAAAAGATTGAAGGGGTTTTGCCTCAGCTGATGAGGGAATGATTTTCATTCTGAGGGTGGAAGCAGGCAGGGGTGGGCTTGGGGAAAGCAGCCAGGGGATGGGACCTCTGAGAAAGCAGGGCCTGAAGGGGTGGGACAGAGAACAAAAGGCAGCCAGGGCAGATGGAGAAGGTGGAAAGACTGCCCAGAGGCCAGGAAGGTCCACAATCACTGCATGGCAGTCCTCACAAACCAGGATAAAGCATTATCTCTGCAGATTTCTTGGCTGTCAGGAGGAGAATGGAACCCTCCAGCTGCTGGGTTGTGCCTGGCTGCTCCAGCCCCTGGGAAGTGCTGTCAGGGATGAGCTCACTGGAGCAGAGCTGCATGAAAGGAGCTTGGTTTAGCTGATCCCTGCTCCAGGTATTGAACTTCACTGGAGTTTGCAGCAAGCTGGGGACAGAGTGACAACATGGACAGTGTGGGCTGTGTAATGACACAGTTCTCCTGAGCCAGGACTAATAAATTCAGGCTTGGCACAGAAGTTTAAGAAATCTTTTTAAGAGAAGCTTATTTCATCTTCACAGCAGCCACTGCTGATACCAAAGGGGCACCATGCCAAGACTGGATCATCTCATAATTCAACTAATCCCATCATGCCAAGCTTTGTGTAGTTCCTCAGCTTGGCAGAAGTCTCAAAAACCACTGCTATTAAGCACCAATTGCTACCCCAGTGTGGGCTGAGCTGCACAAGGTGCTTTGACCCTTTGATGCACTGACATATTCGACTCCTCACTGCAAACGTTTTTAGAACACTCCATAGTTTTTTTGAAACATTTTATATCCAATACCTGCATCTTCTTTCAGCTCATCCAAGTGCAGCTCCTCACCAAAGGAGGTCACATTCGTTGTGGCTGCTGTTGGGGTGTCCTGCTGCTCCTCCTCTGGGGTGAGTGCCTGGCACACGGCTGCTGGAGCCTCGCTCTGCGTCACCCTCGTGGCATCGTCACCACTGCAGGCTTTGCCTTCAGTATCTGAAACAACAAATCATTTAATCTTAACAAATCATTTAATCGCTTAATCTTCACCATGAGCAGTGAAAGCTAAGGGGCTCCCCTGCTATCCTTTTAAGAGGGAGCCTCCATGCTGCTCATGCTCAGGGGACTGAGGCTTCTCTGAGAGCAGCAGCTGATCTCTGTTAACCACCTGTAGTGCAAATCCTGTGGACACCAGCCCATCTGGATACCACAACCCACTCTGTTTTCTCAAGGAGGCACCTATTTCTGTGGGCATCCAGCTGCCTCAGAAATGGCCACTGTGCTCTGGAATAGCTGCCACGTGGGAGATGAGTAATGGGCAATCAGAAATCTCTGGGAGAAGCCAATCCCTTCCTTGCATGAGCCCATGGTGCAGCACATTCCCAGGTGGGTCTGACATGTCTGGGTTGTGTCAGGCTCTGTGCACGACTCACTGCCACCCAGCAAAGCTGGAGGAAGGAAAGGCTGCTCATATTCCCTACCAAGCTGCAGGTTTTTAGCAGTTTTAGTTACTCAGCTTTGAAAAGTGTGTCCTGTGTGATTGAGCTGATCAGAAATTCAAATCCCTCCTCATGCAGACCTAGAAACTGCTCTCTTTGCTTACTCTGAGAGATTTTTGTGCCAGTGATCCCTGCAGCTGTATGCATCTTGATGACTGAAGCTTTTCTAGTATTCTCCTATTCAGGCAAGAGTCCTCAGAATACAAACTACCCTTTTACTCCCTCAGAATTTACAAGATCTACATCACAGTGGCAATGGACAGAAAGCAATCACTTCCCTCCCATGCTGATGGATGCTCCTGCTGCCCACCCTTCACCTCCCAGCTTGTATTTCTCAGCCCTGGACACTCCTTCCTGGAAGCTTCTGACAGGGCTGTGTTTTCTTGCACTGATATCATTACAAGTTCTGTGAACATTGATTTGAAATAGCAACATTCACAGTTACCTCTTTTTGATGCTATTTGGACAGTCTACAGGGTAATTTCTTGTGCTTTTGGGTGAGGGTATCAGATTTTGGCCTGGAGATGCTGCGGAAGGGATGCAGTATTTTTGCACACTGAGCTCACTCAGTCTGCCTCATAATCACGTTTGGTGAAAAGTTACTGTTCTTAAAATAGCCCTTGCAGTAGCAGTTGCTATGATACAGGGAAGGGGAGGGGGAAAAAGTTCATTGCCTGCATTTCAGCTCATTGTGAAGGCAGCCTGTACATAATCATGGGTGTATGAACCACTGCCCGCGTTGTTCGACAGGCAGCCCTTACCCAGAGCTGTGAGTACAGATAAACCTGAGAGCTTCGTGCTCACCAAGGGGAGAAACATCCAGGGGGGAGCTCCCTAAACGTGTGCAAGGTGACTCTGCTCTGCACGTTCCTCACATCCCTGGGAAAGGCTGCTGGCAGCTGTGCAGCCAGAGACTGGGCTCCTTCAGATCCCAGCCCGTGGAAGGGCAGTGATGAAGGGACAGGGATGAAGGCAGAAGATGTTCCTGTTGGAGGATTTCTGAGACTCACAGCAGCAATGTTCTAGGGCAGGAATGATCAGCTTGCGCTTAGATCAAAGTGGGTGTGCTGCTTTGGGTGCCAGTGGGTCCCAACACGGTGTTTTAGAGATGGTGTGGGGACAGGACAAAGCACAAAGATCCACAGGGAAGGAGAGCAGCAGCCCTCAGCATTCCAAGGGAACCAGGAGCAGGGCCGTGATTTTGCTGGGAATTAACCCTGCTGAGTGCCAGACCCTGCAGTGTGGCATCTCCCAGGGAGTCAAGCTGGTTCCCCAGAGTGAAGCTGCATCTCAGGAGTTTTCCAGGGGCAGGCTGGCACCTGCACTGTGAGCAGGGACAGAGGTGGCCCAGGCCATGCAGTGATGGGCAGCCAGGACAGGACTGTGTGAGGAGAAGGGGTGACATAACCTGCCAGGGTGACTGATCACCCACACAAGGACGGTGCAAATCCACCCTGGGCTGCTCCCAGAGCACTGCAGATCCTGCACCAGCCCTGTGGAGAGCTCAGAGCCACATGGGCCACTGCCAGGGCCACTGGCAAGCACTGCTGACAGGCCCTGTGCCATGGGTCTGAGTGGCACCTACTGCAAATGCACGAGGCTTCCCAGGCTGCAGCATCATCCCAGCTGGGATATTTATGAAAGTGAGCAGGAGTCAGCTCCCTGGAAGTGGAGTAGAGCCTGGTGGGATGGAGGGATTTGAGGATTTACTGTAGTCTTTTAGCACAGGATTGCTGCTTTGACAATTGCAACGTAACTGCGTAAAGGAAGACTCAGCCTTGAAACTGCTGCCACTTCAGCTCAGTCCAAGTAGGGCACTAATCATTTACTGAGAATTATTTGGGTCAATTTTTCATTCCAGTTAATAAGCTGCTTCTACTAATACAATAAAATAACCCTGGAGATTCACAACACTCTGTAAAGAAAAATAACTTGGAGGCAGCTGCAATGTCCTTCAGCTGACTGTGATCCATTCTTCCCTTTCTGGGCACAGGGAGGCACTGGAAATTTGTGTGATGTTTATAGGAGCTCCAGGCAGCTTTCCTGCAGACAGGTTAGCAGTCTGTTTGCAGCTGTCTAGTTAAAAGCACGGCTTGTCCTCACACCTCACTGGACTGTATTTATTTAAACTATTTCAATTTTGTTAAAATGATCTTGCTGCTTGGCATCACCTTTTCCTCCCAACCGTTCTTTATGCATGCAAGAGGTTTATTGATTCTTCATTATTACCTCTTAATGTGCTCTACAGAAGTTGTATTTTATTGTTGTTTTGCAGAGGTAGGGAAATGTATGTCTTCAGATTCATGGATTATTGGGAACTTTCCTGGTCCTATATATGATCATGTATATACAGTAATGCTAATATGCTAATAGGGCAACTAATTATCTAGAATTATGAGACACAAAGACTTAAATGGACAGGAATTAAAAATGAGTTTTCTAAGAACTTCCATTTTAGAATAAACAGATGGTTTAATAGATTACTTACTATAAAACTTAAAATGTATCCAACAGAACAATATTAAAATAGATTTACTCCCATGGGTAAAAAAATCCTGTTTAAAATGTTCTTTTTCTGACTCTTCAGTTGCTCAGTTTCACTCCAGCATAGCATCACTGTATTGTCCCAGGGGTTACTTATAGGCATGGCATTTGTTTAATACAAAAGAAACTCAATTACTTCCTTCAAAGAACATAACTTCTATCTATGAGATTAATCAAACTCCAAAGGCCAGTCCTCTTTCATGACAGTACTTTCTGCTGTGATGTTTTCAAAGTAAAGATGGATTTGTGGGGTTTATCTCTGTTTAGGTGGAAATGGCAATTGGGATGTTGTCCATAACACTGGGAGCTCAGTTAATCTCACAGAACAGTCACCCAGATCTGTGCCTCCCTTGAGCATCTGTCAGGGCTTTGGAGCACAAGAACCACGTCCTTTGTGAATGTTTCTGACACTTTATCATCCTTCCTTCTATGACTTCTGGTTTGTGCTCAGGAAAGCTTTAAAATGACTCCACTAAATGCTTCACTTTTCCATGGGAATGAAAAGCAGGCAGACTGGTAACACATTACATCACAAACTTGGTTTACTGGAAAAACAGCTGAAAACATCAGATTAGGATCATTTGATGGGATTTGGATCCATAGGTTGCTCATGTTAGCTGACTGCATCTGTATGTTGAAGTTTATATTTATCCAGCTTGAGCTGGATTTCTTGGCAGAAGGATTTAGCTGGGTTTAGAGCAATTACATAAAACATACGTTACCAGTTCAGGCTGCACCACGTGTAAACCCAGGGAAGATGAAGCTGCATTCAAGATGGGAGAGCATCAAACTCTAAACTACATGGACTGATTGCAGTAGGGAGGGGCTCGAAGGATGACAGGCCTTAAATTCAGACTCTGAGTTTTCCTCTCTGTTTGGGAAGGTTTTTTATTCATCTGCTTGTTTATTCTGCTTTTGCAAATATGAGTTTCCTACTGTCCTGAAAAAGCCTCTGATAAAAGAAAAAAAATTAAGAATTTTTACTTACCTTGTTCCATCATCTCCAGAAGGCCTTTCTTAATGAGTTCATCCCGCCCTTGCCGTGCTGTCATCTTCTTCTCCAGCACTGCACAAAGTAGTGGCACAACAGAGCACCAGTTACCAACAGAGCACTCATGTAATGGGGTGAGAAAGAGGCAACGTGGGAATTCCCTCCAGTCTCAGCTCCTGTGTGCTTGGAAAGGACTGCAAGGAGTTTTTTGGGGGGAGCATGGATTGGTCAGCAGTTTGTCAGCTTCCTCCTTTGTTAAAATCTCCACATGTAAAGCTGAGGTTTATGATGTGAGGTGCTGTCAGATCACTCTGAGTGCAGAGTCTCGGGGATTTCAGAGCCTTCCTGCTCTTTACTGTGGCACCTCGGACAGTGTCCTTCACTGGGACACTCCCACAGGATACAGGAGCAAGTGGAGGGAACTGCACCATCCCATCTTAGGAAAATGCAAGTGAGTTTATCTCCTGGGACATCCCTGGAGACCAGTAGGAGGATGCAGTGCTGTGTGCTGGGCTCCTTCTCCTCAGAGACAGCTGCTTGAGGGGAGGCATTTCACATGCTGCAGCTCCCTGCTGTCACTTCTCATCATGTTACTGTGACCTATATAAACTTCACCCCAAATAAAAGGGGTGACAATACTTGAGGCCATAAATGTAGCCTATGTGAGAAGGGACAGCCCATGGAAAGCAGTCTAGGGACAAGGCTTGTGCTTCACTCTCATATTTTGACCTTTTCTTCTAAATGTACTATACTGTGTCATATAGGAAGTCAGCCTTTATGGGCCCCTCCTAGCCTTGAACATTATTAATCTGTTGAATGCTGCAATCTCTGAATTGGGTTTGGTTCAAGTCACCTTTAACATGTCCCGTTCAAGCTTTGCTGTGCAGCCTCCCTTCCTTGTTCTCAGCCTACCTGCAGATGTCTGCTTTAGCTTCTCATTTTTCTTTTTCCGCCACTTCCATGGTTTGAAGATCCTGCCCAGTGTTGCCAGTTTGCTGTTCCTCCTCACTGGTGGAGTTCGAATCCCTGAGACCAAGTAGTCAGAACGCACTGCAGGGGACTGCTCCATCTCATCTGAGAGGGGAAGAGAGGAAAAAGCTCTTAGACAAAACCCCACACGATTTGCAAAGGTGCTCACTGCAGTGTCAGTGTCCCCCCAAAAGCTGCAGGGAGCTGCCACAGCCTCCTGAAACACAGACAGCTGAGAGCTCCCCATGGCTTTAACAAGAGCAGTGGAAGTTCAACACATCTGTAAACCAGGCCCACGTGGCCTCCAGTTAATCACATAAATGTAATGCTCATTTAGAAAACTGCAGACCTTTATGAAAAGCTGAGAGGAAGCGTGAGAGAGCTCAGATCCCGTTGGAATCCCCAGCTTCCAGTTCTGTTCCTGGGTCACAGGATATTGCTGCCTTTTAAATGAACTCCTCACATGAGCTAACACAGAACACGCTGACTTCTGTGAGCTAATGCAAATCTTGTATAAGAGAAGAGTTTGTTTGATATGTGGTACGTAAGTAAAATCCCAGAACTACTGTAAAAAGTTATTCCTTGAGAAAGCTAAGGGGAAAATTCTTTCTCTTTTGTCTAGCCAAGCCACAGGAATCCAGAGATAATGCTTCAGCTGGAAAACAAATTTAGGTATTTTTAATAATTTTCCTTGAAAATGCACCCTAAGTTTTGCTTACAGACAAGTGTTGCATGAAACAATACCCACTAAATATTCACAGTTGTGTGCCAGCCAGTGCCATGGAGGACAGTGGGACAGTCCCCTAAATGGGGTTATTGATGCTTTTACTGAGGATTGTATTAGAGCACCAGTACAGTAATTGCTGAAAGAGAAGCTGCCATCAGACCTGTTACAGAAATGAAAACTGAACAACAATTTGTATTTTTTTTCCCCAACAACCGGTTGTGATTTAAATCAGGAATGTGAAGCTGTGAACATATGTACATTTCCAAGTAATTCTTCTCTGGAACAACAACATTTATCATAAATTGCTTTATGACTGCGAGATCATACATATCCAGCATCTTCTAGGCTTTGTTTTTAAGTTAACAGGGTGAAAATGCCTAAATCACAGCATGGAGGTGGGGATTTCCAAGTAAACAGGAAACAATTTTTGGAAGATTATTAAACACAGCAGGGGAATGAACACATTCCTCCTCTTCCATTTAATTTTGAAAATACTGGTAATAGAGATGAATCATTCAGTGGAGACAAACGAAAAACTTGACTATGTGAACTATCAGAGCAGAGAAAAGCTGTAACAATTCCCCAGACACATCATGCATGCCCAGTGAAATTCTTTCTTTGGATTGAATTTAGAACACCTTTTTTCTCATTCCACTGAGTTTATCTGGGGGGTTAATTTACCAGAGATTTAAAGTAATA
The DNA here is from genome assembly GCA_013397245.1 of Thryothorus ludovicianus. Classification (NCBI taxonomy): domain Eukaryota; kingdom Metazoa; phylum Chordata; class Aves; order Passeriformes; family Certhiidae; genus Thryothorus; species Thryothorus ludovicianus. The sequence continues at coordinate 2,353,711 of VZTB01012399.1, forward strand.
ATATTTTTTTTTTTGCCTTTGAACGCGTGATGCCTTCCCAAGGTGATATTTATAATTTACAATTTGGAGGTCAGTATTGAGAGCAGAAAATAGCAATGAGCCTTGCACAGAAGGAAGGCAGTAGCCCACAGACCATAGCTGGAGTGCCAAGATATTCTGCTCCTTTCCTAGCAGTGTATTCAAAAATGAGAAGTACCACAGAAATAAGCTTTGAAGAATTAGAGCTGCTCTTGATTACAGCAATAGCAATGAGAATGGAAAATGGCAGAGCAGATCTATTAATTTGCTATTATGATCACTTTAAAGCTGGATTAGAAGCCTCAGGAAATAGCATTTGGTCATTTCTTGTGACACTCTTGAGTGAAAATAGAAATGTTCATGAAATTAGCTCATCTCAAAAGAGCTGTAGCTGAGGCTGTGGATCAGAGCCCTGTCCCTGGGAGCTGCAGTGGAGTGGGACAAGCTCAGCTCAGCTGTCCCTGGTCCTTGTGAGACTGCTCTGCTGCTCCTCCCAGGCCACGAGTTTCTCGAGCATGGAAGTGAAGATTAAACAAGCAGCTGATTTACTGCCTCTGCTATGTTTCCTTCAGGATGTAGGTGTCTGCAAAGTGGGTTAGACATCCCCCAAGTGGATTTGTTTAATACATGAGGTCACTGTAAGTTTTTGCCAGGTAGGGCATATACAAAGAACCAGGAAATCTGTGTCTCCAGCAATGCTTATGGCCCCAGATACTCCCCTAAGAAGGGGAATGGGGAGTTATCACAAGGACACTGAGGTTTCCCTAGTGCCCAGTAGGAATCAGAGCTTCTATGATTTCCACCAACCCTGCCAGCTGGGTTTCCTCCCTCCCTTTCTGCCCTCTTGGTTGTGGAGAGGCAAGGATTTTGTGCCTTAGACTTTGACTGCAGATGAAACACAGGTAGAAATCCAATGTCAAAGAAGGAATAGCAACTAAAGCATACATTCCAGTGAAGGTTTTTACTTTTTAACTTTTGTGGGCTTTCTAATACCATTTCTCATAAGGTACAAGCAATCCTTCTCACCATATGCAGTGTCTATATTGTGCATTGGGAGAGATGGACATAAATAAAAATAGATAGAGAGACAGCAAGACAGATGTTCTGAAGTCATAAATAACAAGGAAGAGGTCTCACTGGCAATGAGAATCACAAGAGAGCCCTTGGAGTACCTCATTCCCAGTCAGTTCCTTTTCTCCTGGTTGTGGGTTGGCTGCTTGGGAGATCAGAAGTTGACAGCACAAAAAGCAGTTCCCACGTACAGCAGTGACTACTGGAGGAGAAGGCACTCCTAAATATCAGCCAGCTCCTGCAGCCAGCAAGCTGCCAAGGCTTGCCAACCCTCCAACCACTCTGTGAAACATTCAGCACATTTTTTTAATCTGCAGTCAATATTTTAATTATGCTAACTGTTCTGTGGAATAATGTAGTTATTTCTCCCAGAGCCTGACAGCCTGGGGCCAGGCCATGCAATTACACAGGGGATGTCTGCAAAATATAAACAGGCAAGAGCCAAACCATGACTCTCCAAACCAGCAAGGGGAAGCGAGCAGCAGCTTAACTTGCTGTGTAATGTGGAAGGATGAGGGACAGTCACTGTCAGGGTCCAGAGAGCACCAGTTTAACCCCCAACACAGCAGGGTCAGCCTGTGCTTGGTCCTTATTGCCCCACAAACAAGCAGCCCTCAGCCCTGTGAGGTTTTCCTCTGGCTTAAATTTATTGCCAAAATCACACTAAATTCTTTGCTGCACCCATTTGAGGGCAAAGACTTCTGTGCTGGAGCTTCAGCCCCAGAACAAACCCCTCAAGTATGACAAACTCCTCACCTGCTCCGTGTGTGCCAAAGGGGTGGACATGGATGTGCCTGTGGCCCTGCTGCTGATGCTGGCCAAGTTCTTACAGTGCTAGCTGGGGTGATTTCTAGAGCTCCTAACAGTGGTGCAGTGTGAGTGGGTTATTGTCTGAGACATCCCCCTCAGAGGAGGGGAGAGGTCCAAAGTGACAGGCACTGCTCTGCAGTGCAGCTCCGGGCTGCAGAATCAACCAGGCAACAAAGAAGAAGCAAACAAATCATAATATTCATTACATTTGGCTCCAGGGTCTGACCCCTCAGAAAGTCTGAGCATCTGCAGCTTCTGTTTACAGCAGCAGCAGTTGTGGTGAAAAACACCCCCCTTTCTTCCTTCTTTAAAACATTGTGGTGCCATAAATAGAGCACTCTTCCTGCAATTCCCCTCTCTGTGGGAATTGTGCAATGATTGTGAAGGCTTTCTGCTCATAGGAGCTCTCCCATTTACATGTGTCAGACCCTGCCTCCATCCCAGCCAGCCTCCCACAGAAGTGGGGCAGGTTTGCTGGCAGTTGTGAATTCTGTGCTGGATGTGTGATGGGAGAGTGCCCACAGCCCTCAGTCCTACAGCAGCTGGGGCTGGTGCTGAGGTGATCATGTCTGGGTGATAACAGCATTGTTAAATTGAGCACTGGGCACAGTGAGTTGGGTTTATCTTCTCGGGATTTTCCAGATGAGCCAGAGTCTGTAGCTGGATGCCAGGGTTGCTGCTCACAGCAACTGCAGGATGCATTCCACAGGCTGAGGAAGGGCAGATGGGAGCATCAGGGATGCAGAGCTGAGTTCCACTGACCTTGCCATGCAGACAGGCTGCAGGAGGCACGGGGTGTCCTCCTGTGTATGCAGCAAGAAGTCTGGGGGAAGATGAAAGATGCTTAATTTCAAAGTGCTGCAAATTTTGGTAACTTAAATTCACCTTTATGAAAGTTGTGCCTTGCTAAAACCTGTGTGTACATTAGTAGGAGAAGGACCACTGAAAAATCTGCAACCTGCAGGCAGTTTAAAAATAACACAGCAGACAAGAGCTGCAGGCAAATTTGTAAGGCAAGCGTGCTCTGTTTGCTGATGAATTGGTTTGTGATGCAGCTCTGCATGTTTTCCCCTTTACTGTCATTGCATCTCTCTCTGCAACTCATATATCCAGCTAAAAAAAGAAATAAAGGTTCCCTTTGGTCCACTGCAGAGGGCAGAGACAGTGAGTGCAATCAAAATGACCTTTCTGGCTTTTGGGATAGAGGTGCCTTTACCACCAGTAACTTTCAGGGCTGCCTGGAATTGAGGATGGCCTCTAAAAAGGACGTGAGGGAGGATGGCACAGGAGGAGCTGAGCTTTTCAGGGGTTCCTGTGTCCTCCTGGTCACTCCCAAACCGAGCCAGCACTTCCCTCAAGGTGGTCCTTGTCACCCAGTGAGAGGAGCCTGCAGGGAAGGCAGAAAGGTGTTCTTGGTTTCAGAGTAAAGATTATCCTGAGTGTTGTGAAAGAGAACAATCCCCCTTTTTCCTTACTTTAGCACCCAAAAAACAAAGAACTGACCACAGTGACAGGACATGCAGGATAGGGGTAAGCTGCTCGTGTCTGGAAGCCTTTGAATGCTTCTGTCATATGTTCCAGAGAAGCAGAATTCAAACTGAAAAGCTTTTTTATTGCACCAGTTAGATGTTTCCTGTGATGGAGCTCTTCCTTGTTCTAAAAATGTTTTCTGTCACCTGCATTTCTGCAGACATGCTCTCTTTCTTGACTCTCTTTGAAAGAGAACTACAGCAGAATGTTCCAGTTTGAAGTTTCCATTGCAGTTTTTTGAACACAGAGTATTTTGATCTTTGCAATTTTGAATGACTGTTAGAAATTAGAAATGAAAATTATAAAGGAGAAAATAAGTTTTTTGTGAACCTGGAATTTATTTAATTTTTGAAGGACTTTGAAGCTGTGAATGTTTCAGTATTGTTTGGGGGTTGGTTTGGAAAAAAACTTACACAGAATCCTTTGTAAAAGAGAAAACCTAGCTCTTAACAGTTTAGATATTTAGAAAGGCAAGGTACTTGTAGTAATTATTGAATGTAATTGTGAGCTGATTTCGGGTGCACAGCTGTTTATGTGACAGATTGTCGCTCTGACACATCATATTCATTACACCAAAAAAGACACTGAAATAAAGCAGGGCAAATTACAGGTTTGAGGTGCAAATTCAGGCATTTACCTATCCAAATTTTTAGGTTTTGTATGGTCAACAGTGTAAGGAAAAAAAATGGCTTGAACTCTTCTCTCTTATTGCAACCCTTTATGTTCCTGATTTCCCACCGTGGATTTCATCTCTCCCAGAGTTTAACCTCACAAGGAGCAGATGGAGAGTGGGCCAGGTTTATCCACATGGCATCCACGTCATTCCCTGAGTTACCTTGGGGGGAAAATCTGGCACAGTAAATTCGTGCAGGCTGCAGACTCACAGATACCCATGAAGGCAGGGAGAAAATGTGGAGATAAATAGCAGGGAAATACAGAGAGAGCTCTGGGTTCAGCTTCCCCTCAGTAAAGGCTGTGCTTGGGCTCAATCACTTTTCCTTTTGCTGGGTGATATAAATCCTGATTAAATTGCATGAAAATGCAAGTTTACTTTGTGGTCTCCAAAGTCTGAGCTTCCATTTTTGCTTCAGACTCAAAGGTTTGCCATTAGTCCTTGTTCTATAATTTCCACTGCTCTTTAGTATGTTAAATTATGCTTTAACATTTTTCTCTAATTGAAGGAAATAAAAACCTCAAAACATAACCTGTGGGTGGTAGGAGGGGGCTGTGCTTGCCAGGGAAGTTTATTTCCATTTTGTCATGCTGAGCCTCCTTCAAAGTATTTGGATTTTAAAACCAGGTTTCCCTGACATGAATGGGGAAACAGATTATGCTTATCAAAGGAAAGAGAGCAGCGAAGTGGCAACTCCAGCTAAATCTCTTAGATAGAAATATGCTTTGTATGCTTGAGATTTGTGATTTCTTCCAGCAAATGTTCCTTTGGAAAGTTGACATATCACCTACCAGCATTACCACCAAGTGAGCCACGGTGCAAAGAAATTAATCAGGAACCTTTCTTGCTTTTGGATCGTTGTGTCAAGCTCCAACACCACTTGCTGTGATTTACAATGCACGGTGTGACATTAGCAGTTCATTAGCAAAATAGGTTTGTCAGTGTTTGCATAAAGGAACCCACAACACGCCTTACCTGGGTAAGAAAGAGCTCGGTAACAATAAGAAAATGAGATTGATGAAGGATTGCTGTGTAATCACTGTTAATTCAGTTACCTGAGCCTGTGCAATGTCTTTGGAGAGGGGAAAGCTGCCTTTGGCAAGCCTCTCCCCCAGTGAGAGCTGGCTCAGGCAGCAGAGCAGCATCTCCCCAGCTCCACAAAAAATCCATTCAAATAAAATAATCCTTTCACATTGGGCACTGCCTCTGCAGAGGGCCAGGAGCCAGCCTGTGCCAGGTCTGTCCCTCCAGCAGCTGCAGGGGGTTTGTGCCACACACGTTACAAATCCCAGGGCTGGGTGATTTCCCCCGGGCTCCTGGAGGGATGCTGTGCTGCAGGACACAGGGAGCCGGGCCCAGCAAGCACAGGGATGTTTGGGATGAGGTTGGCCACGCTCTCAGAGCAGTAGAGCTGTTGCCTGCACTGCAGGACCAGCCTTTCATCACCTGCACTTGCTTAATTAGCTGAAGCCTTGCTGCAAACCTGTTGAAGGGATGTTTTTTATAGCATCCTCAGGGAGTCTGCAGACTGAAACACACCCTGGGCTGTCTCCAAGAGGCACCTTCAAATCCCTTCCACTGCAGTTATCCCTGACAGCAGCTGCCTTTAGAGGGACATGGAACACCCAGGGACCGTGTTTGCCAGCAGGGACACATCCACTGCTTTTTCTGGGATTCATGGCCCCGAACTGACCTGTTTAGAGTTTCTCCAGTTTATGGGAGTCTGTGTCTGTCAGACATACAGTCAGCTCTCACTCTGCATCTATCTCAACCTTGTCTATTCAAGAATTAATCAAATCCTCATGTCCTATGCACTTTCATGCCCTTGTAATTCCATGCATAATTTCCTTCTTTGCTGGAACACGTCACAGCTCTCAGTTGGTGCTGTCACTGTTCAGTGCCACTGCTGCAGATGGAAGACACTCTTTGTGCTCTGTGAAATGCAAGAACATCTCCTTTTGTTTTGTGCTCTCCTTTATCATTTCTGCTGCTTCACACTTTTCCCTTCCCCACGCCCATGGGCAACAAATACACCTCAGTCACCAGTCCCTGGTGTTCACTCCAGGCCTGCTCTACAGAACAGGAGACAGATCTGGGAGAAGGAATACTTGGACAACAAAAATCTGACATAAACCAGAACAGCTACAGGGAAAGGCAGACAGAAAACAGGCACAGTGACCGAATTCTACTTTTGGCTAAGGTTGTGCATCCAATGTGGCTCCTTGTAAAACTGTTCTAAAGCTACCAGTGATTTATGCACTTGGGTGGTATGGAAATTGTAATGAAACCCTTCTTGGGAGCTCATTGCACCTGAATGAATGGTTAAATACTTTCTAGGGACTGTTTGCTCTGCTGGATGTAACATTCTGTAAATATGAGACACAAAGGAAATACTTAAAGGGGAATATTATTTTTAAAAAACCATTTACTCCACTGTCTCCTGGTACTTCTCAACAAGGCAATTATACTAAATACCAGTTCTCCAAAGCAAAGTAACACAACCCCCAGCACCCCTGATAAGACACATCTGTGCTTAGAGCAGAGTCAGATGCTACCAAGTCCCCAAGGGTGATGGCACTTCTCACCTGCTAAATCCTGCATTAAACATCATCATTAGCATGGAAGTTTCTCAAAGCTTAGATAAGTTTTAAAGCACTGGTCTAACCAAACTGCAGCATGCCTTCTAAAATTCAATTCTTCACTGGTCGAGGGCCAAGAGAAATAATTGCTTATCAAATTTACTGTAGTGATTATCACTGTTTGCCTGAACCAAGACCACAATCCAGTCCTAATGGAAGGGCAAGATCTTCAGAGCAAGAACAAACATGGAATTCACTCTAAATATGTGAAGCTGTCTCCTCTGCAGCTCTTGGAATGACTCCATTCCAGGTTGTTTCCTTCTTCTATTATAGGAACTAGGAAAAACAAACTACTGAGTTGTAATCCTTGGCCTGTGTAAGAAACAAAAACAGAGAGACAATGTCCCACATGGCAACAACAAAATGAGGATTTGGCAGGAGAGCAGCAATGTCTGTCCATTAACTCTCTGTGTCACCGAGCAGCCAAGCAGGGAGACCTGGGGAACTGCAATTCCTCTTGCTAATGTGATTTATTGGCTGTGTCTGCATTAGCAAGAAATGCAGTGTGAGAAGTGGGGCTGTGAGCAGCTGGTGCTGAGGACTCAACACCTCCTGGCTGCATTTGTTAAGCAGCAGTGGTGTGATCTTGTGACTCCAACTCGACAGTGAACGAGCTCTTTCCTCACAAAGTGCAAAGGAAACAAGATCCTTCTTGATAATAAAAATACCAGCCAAACTATACAACCATCCTGCCAAAAATAAACTAAGAATGCCTGTGTTTTCTTCCCAGAGGATGGAGAAAGATCATTATCTGTCTTACCTAAATTGCAATATTCAAAAGCCCCATATCACACATGCAAATTCATATGATTTATTGGTAAAAAAATTCACCAACTTTCATCAAGACATTGTCTCCTAAATTTTTCTTTAAGTAAAAGTTCCCTTGTATTGCATTTTTCCCCATATTAGAGCTTATGTGAAATGTCCTTATATTGCATTTTTCCATTCTAAATACCTGTGTCCAGAGTGGCAGGTATTCCTGGGGCCTTCCAGCAACACATTTTAGCATTAATGGAATTGCTATGCATCAATCAACAATGGCAATTTCAAAATTTCTGGAATGATGCTGAGGTCGTGACAGAAAAAGCAAATTTAATGCACAGATGGATGAGTTTCTTTCAGCTTTTCTTTAAATGTTTATAGTGCACTGAATTTAGTGGAGAAAGGACCCTGCATTTAACAAGAGTTGTACTGGTTTTATTAACTAGATTCAGTCTTCTTGCAGTTCAGGGCAACAACTGAGCTTTGTAGTCATTCTTTAGTTCATAAAACATTCTTTCCATGCAAATTAGAGAACTTTTGCTAAAAACACTTTAGAAAAGATATCATCACCATTTATTGAAATGGTTACATTTGAAAGGACAGGAGAGAGATCTTGTAAAGACCATTTTAAATTCAAGTTGTTTTCAAGGAGAAAACTTGTGGGTTGGTGAGGTTGTACTGCTTCCAATGGCTGCAAGAGCCACAGAATAAACCTCAGCAATATGTCTGCAGATGGCTACAATCTCCAGGAATGTTGGGCAATAGTTTGGACAAGTGGGATGTTTAATGACTGCAGTGGTTACACCTCAAATGGAAATACACAGAGGAAGAAACATATTCAAAGCAGGGTCTAAGAACGCCAGGAGCTAAACCAAAATGTACACAATAACTGCTGAGAAATGGCTTTTTTATAGATGTATTTTAGAAGTTTACTGCTAAAAGTTCTCCACAGCTCCCTTTAAGTGCTGGCAGGTTCCCCTACGTGTCCCCCTGTGGTTGATGCATCAGGCTGTGTCCTGCTCCTCCTGGACCAGCCTGGGGATCAAACAGGAGAGGATGGAGCAACTCTGAGTTGCACAAGATTTTCCTACTCACACTTTTCCCGTGGCTTTGTCAGGAGCACTCAGGGGCTGGGGCCAGCAGGGTGGAGCCCCCTCAGTGTGCCCTGGGACACCAAACCCTCTCTGCACGTACAGACACTGCTGAGCAGAGCCCTGCTGTGCACATTCTGCCTGAACAGGTAAGATTACTCCAGTTCTATGCTTAGAGACTCCATTTATAATGTAATCATGGTAAAAAAAAAAAAAGAAAATGTGGAGAGTCTACAATTTTGAGAATTTCCCAGGGAGCACATGATTGGACTTCTGCTGGTCAGGGCTTAAGCAAAAGAACAAAATGTAACAACCATTTCCCAAACTGAACCATGACAGGAGGCTCTCTCTTTGTACAGACAAATTTTGTTAATTTTACTGGCCACAAGTTTTAAATTCACATTTTTTTAAACCAACAGTCCCAGACAGCTCCTTGGTCTCCAGCTCCTTGATTTTCGTTCGGGAAGTGTTTTTGAGACAGAAACCTCTAATGAGTGTTTTTCTAACATTTGCCTTTCATCAGCAAAAATACTTTACTTTCTTTTCTTGCTTTCCTCTCCTATTTTTTTTAATTCTTAATTCATTACTTTTTACAAAAAAGGGATAACCAGCTCTGTGACAAAACTATCATTGTATAACCACCACAGAATACAAACTGAATTTCTGTTTCAATGCATGAGGTTTTTATTAAACAAGTAAATAATAGTCTTGTTCATCTTAGCCATATCCTGGGCCTGTTTTTATGTCTCACAAAGCCCAAACAGCTTGGAAGGAAAACCAGCATGGAATATTTTTACCCTGTCTGACCTAAATTTATGTATGTTTTAGTTCTTCCAAGAGAAAGAGAAGAGGAATAACTACTCCCTCTTCTCAGTTTCTTTTCAGCACTCATATTTTAACTGTGTTCTCAGCTGCCTGCATGAGTCATGGAGAGCTGGAAACAAGAACCCCCCACAATATTGTAATAACTGCCTCCTCAGGAGGGAGCTTCTGTGTGTCTTGGGGCATACCACTAAAAAGCCACAAAAATCTCCTGAAAGCTTCCTTGTGCTAGAAACCTCCATGGGAACTAACAGAGGAAGTGGCAATATCTTAGCTGCAAAGTGAGATTATTAATGAGTGCAATAACAACAAAGACACCTGAGGATTTCCATACAACTGGTGAAATTCATGTAATTGTTCTCCAGCATTTGCAGAGGTTTCAAACTGCTGTTGACTTTGTGGATTGTTTTGTGTAATGATAGTGTTGAATTTCACTGGTCTAGGCATAATTTGGATTTGGTCCTGTGATGTTCCAAGAAACTCTGAAATCCACAGGCTTTTATAAGCACTGGGAGGGTGTTCAGTGCTTGCCACACTGATCCACATTATCCCAAGACAATAAGTTCCAATGACTGTCCCTTCCTGTACAGTGTAAGTCACATCACAACTGAATCTGTTTGAAGCTGCCTATGAAATATTTAGAAACAATGGGGGAAGCTCATGGCAGAAAACCATCCTTCATTCTGAAATGCAATAACTTATTGAGAACAAGCCAGACCTCTCTTCCTTTGGTTCATGTCTGGACTGAGCAGGGCAGAGCAAACCAGGTCAAGGATCTTGTGCAGTGAGAGGAAAAAGAAAAAAAAGGGTCAATTTAACCATAAACCAAGTTCACTGGGGGTCAAATGGATTCAAAGAGCAAACACACAATAGTAAAAAGATGTTGTGAAACATTAACAGAGGCTGTTGGTGTCGAATATGCCCATCAGATCTACAGCATTTCTAGGCCTTAGCATGCTCTGGGCTCAGTCCTGGAGCTTATCTGCTTATCTGCCTCCAACACAGACTCAGTCCCAAATTCCTGCCCTAGACTCAGACAAGGAGCTGGTCACACTGAAATCACATCTCCCTACCAGAGACTCTTCCCTTTCTCTCTGGGTTACCCTTCTTCCCCTTCTCTGCTCGCCCATTCTGTTTCCTCAGGCCTGTTTCTGCTGTCACTTCACCTCTGCACAGGTGTGACTGCTCACCCTGCAGCCTCCCCTCCCTGCTCAGGGCAGCTTGCTGAGCCCCTGCACAGCAACTGTCTGACTTTAATCAAGACTGTGCAGGAAAAGCCTTTCTTCTCTGAGAAAGCTTCTAGACATTACAAGTATTCAGGGTTCATTTACAACACTGGGTAATGAAGCAGAGCTGAAAATACCATATGGTTCCTTTGACATTGCCCATTCATTGCTATAAATGACTGCAATGTTGGTGACTGCAGAACAAAACATGTTTTATGTTTTTGCTTTTAAGTGAAGCCGTGTATAAAGCACTTTGCCACTTGGAATATCCCAGTGTTTTACAAAAGAGGATAACAAAGTTTATTTGGAAAAGGCAGCGAAGCCTGCAGCTTGTTTTCCTCTCATTTTCTTTAATGAATGAGGAGAGATCTTAGAATGTGTGATCACAGGAGTGGAACTGGCTAAATTTTCTCAGTTATGAGAAAATACAGTGAGGAATGTATTGAGTCTGCCCCCAGAACGTCACCTCTGATTGGCAATTCAGTGCACTGGATAAGCAGAAGTCTTTTCAATCAGCTTCAAGCCTCCCCTGCAATCTGTGTAAATCTATTTCAGCAACAGAATGAGATTATCAAAGCATGAGAGAGAACTGACACATAGGGCCAGATTGTTTGAAGATGTTTATTTTAAGTCATTTCACATAATCTTATTCACTATATTTGTTTTTTTGAACTCGGAGAAAGAGAATTTATTTTTCCCTAGTAATTAAAACTCTGAAGGCGGACACTTGCCTGCACAATAAAAGAACTTATAATATTTTAGAAAGTATTAAAAAAAAACCCTATAAAAACCCTCAACTAATTTCTTCCTTTCAAGTGCTGAAATGATCTAATGCTATTAATAGAAGTGTCTTTCTCTGTGGAAAAATTATTCTTCTATTTAAAGCTACTGGGGAAAAGCTTGAAAGAACAAAAAATTATGATTCTGCCATCTGGCTTTGAGTATAGCCTTCAGATGATGAGTTCAGATAGTGGCTTTAAAATGCACACATTCATTTGGAAAGAAGGCAGGATGATAGACAAGGCATCATTTCTCCACACAGTTGCATCCCATGGCTACACCCCTGCTGGAATCCCACCAGCTCGTCCCTTAGTGCTGGGGGAAGCAAACTGGGGGATCTCAGACTGACAGCCCTCAAATCCACAGGTTTTCCTTCACACCCAAAACCAGGCAGAGCTGATGCAGCGGCAGAGCCTCCCCAGGAGCTGCTCAGCCAAGCCTGAGCCTAAGCCAGATGCCCCCCAAGATGAGCAGAGCAGGTGCCTCTCCCATGATCTCCCTGCAGAGGGATGGAATTGATACCAGAGCTGGGCTGACATTTCATGTGGGCAAAGGATGAGAATTCCTGTCACAACAGATCAGCAAACAGAACACCTCCCCAGGAGTTTAAAGGGACATTTTATACTGAATAGCTCATATCCTGCTTCCAGGCACCTGATCCATTAGGCTTTACTTCCTTGACGTGTGCTGGCACTTGGTAATTTCCTTCACATGCTGACCCTGCAGCCAGGTGCTATTCTAGGGATTGACTCCAGAGTTATGGGAGTTTTGTGTCTTGTGCATTCCTGGTGGGACCGTGCAGAGATCATATTCGCAAAAACACAGGAGTGTGTTGCCCAAAACATGTGATTCACAATAAACACAGTGAAACCTGAAGAGAAGGCTTAAAGCTGAAAATATAATACTTCTTTGAATTTTGTTCTTGTTTTAATAAGGAAATGGAGGCAAAGTATTTGTAAAGTGAACAGTGTGCTAGAGATCTCTGAGTAACCTGAACCCAATTCTATCTCTGCAGATCTGCATGGCTGTGAGCTCTAAAATGGAGAGCTAATCAGCATTCCCCACTAGCAGGGTGCTGGATGGGAGGAATTATGTATTTCTATGATGTTTGCATGGCATGGAATTAGATACAGCAGCTCAGACCCCTAACACAACTTTTCTTCACAAGAAGGTGTATCTCCTCAGAAGATACAGACCTGCCAAGCAGGTCTTGGTTTACAGACTCTTGGGCTGGTGTCCAATAAAGTGAGTTTAAGGGCACTCAGTAAGAAATCAAAACAACCACAATCCCAATGGTACCCAGTGCAGATGCAGTAGAAATTTATTCTACCCTCTCAGATTGTTTAAAATACATTGATTAGTGCACAGTGTTCCTGCAAGCTTTTTGCTGGATCAGGTATCATTTCTCTGCACCACTTGCACTTTGTGCTGTATCAAGAATTGTCTGTCATCCCCCAGTTGGCATCAGTCTGGCATAAAAGCACAGAGCTGGCATAAAGTGTATCACAGCTCTGGCTGATTTGACAGAAATATGGTCATTTGCCCATGCCTGCTCTGCAGGAAACCTCTCCTGCTGTTAAAATCCCTCGTGCACAGATCTGGTGTCAACATCAGCCTCTCAAACCATGGCAGAGCCTGGCAGTGCCAGAAGGTGATGGGAAACTAATGGAACATCCCAGCCCTGAGCTCAGGGTGGCAAAACCGAGACATTCTGAGGTGGCTCCAGCCCCTTCACTGTGCTCAGTGACCTCAGCCCTCAGCTCCTGCCCAAGGACAGCGAGGACAGGATTTTCACAGGGCGTGAGCCTGTGCTCTGCAGCTGCAGCCAGCAAGGGCCACACACAGCAGCTCTGATTTCTGAAAAAAACAGATGCCCTGCCCTCGTGCCTGCTCTTCTTGGCATTGGCTTTTGGCTTATGACCACAAGTTCAGTAGCTATTCTGCAGTCTGTATCTATATATCTATACTGTATATAGGGATGCATGCAGTATTACACATGATGTTATGTAACTACATGTTGAAAATCTAAAAAAAAACATCAAGGAGTCTGCTGATATGGATTTGATTACAAAATAGCTGCTTCTCATGGAGGTCAGAGTGAGAGAGGGTTTGGGAGCTCGATTTTGGGGTGGCACAGTTAGCACCAGAGATGTTTTAAATCCAGCCCAGCTCCCAGTGCTCAGCCTGCCTCGCTCAGCCAGGCTGCTCCTAGCCCCTCCTCAACAATGCTTCTCATTCATCTGAGTAACATGCATGATGACTTTCAAATAAAACAAGATAAGGCATGAGTTAGAAGTTAGATTTTGGCATCTATTACAGCGCTGTCTTACATGTTCATATTTATAATGCTTGAGTGCCTAAATGCACAGTGAAAGGGCTGTAAACAAGAGTTAACTGCAGCTCCCATTAAAGGGTTCTTTGGGTCTCCTCATCTCTCCTGGCTTTTCTTTCCTCTGATTCTTTTGTTTCCTCTTTTTTTTTTTTTTCTGTTTCCCCACCGCTGGCCGCCAGAGCTGGCAGAAGGGCAAGGGGAGAAGGGCAGTGCTACTTTGGATTTAGGAAACATTAAAAGTGAAAAGCTTTGACATCTCCCAAGCCAAAACTGGCAAAGCCAGCTGAAAAAAAACCAAATGTTCGTGTTCCAAATTGCAAATTTTTCTTATTTGTTGAAAGCATTCCAGGGTGGCTTCAGGATACACTGAGGCAGCCTAAAGGCAGGTTTAACTTATGTTTTGACCATTTAAGAAGGAAAACAACTCTCTTCTTCCATGATGCTCTTTGGCACTCAGTAAATAAATTTTACCATGGCAACATAAATTCACTTGAGGCTTGAAGACACAAAGTCTTAATTAAAGTGGTCCTTGACATGTTCTACAAACTAACCTGGGCACTCTGCAGTCATTAAGAATAAAAAGCCCACATGAAGTAGCTTAGTATCATGTATTAGTGTCATGTTTTCCAGTTGTTACTTCAACATAACAGCTGAGTCTTACATAATCCTGTTTTGTAATTATACACCCAAGTGTTTTACAGAGAAGGAAAGCTAAAATGTGTAGTGGGACCTGAGTCAGGTTGATCCAGTGCTGGAAAGAGAAACTCCACCACTGAATGTTGTTCCAGAGCCCTGCCTTTCAGCTTCTCCAGCTAAATTCTTTAGCCTAGCAAATTCTGTCTGGCCACAGGCTGAGGAAGTTCCCCAGAGCTGTTCTCTGCCATGATACCTTATCTTGCTCTGAACGTGGTAGAATGCACAGGTTGTGAGGTCTGAGGGTGCATAAATGGATAACGTAACTGTTTTTAGTTTGGTTTTTTTTTACCAAACCTGAAGGCTGTGCAGAATGACTGCACTAACAGCCACAGAAAAATATTTTCAGTGATTGTAGAGTGCAGCTGTCCATGAAGTGTGTGCATATTTAGGCCTAATTTGAGATATAGCTGCCACAGCTGGAGGTATGAATCATGTAATGGCCGTGGGTTTGGGCTGCTCTGATGTGGAGCCACTCAGCTCCACGAGCAGAGCCAGGGATTGCCAGTGCAGACCCTCCTGCAGGCTCAGTTCATCATCCCCTCCTTGACACCGTGCCCTCACACTCTGCAAACAGAGGGACAACTTCACAGGGCTCACAACTTCCACAACGACACCGCGCTGCACTAGCAAAATTTCTTCTCAAAATAGATTAATCTTCGTAGAAAATGAGAGCAGAGGCTAATGAGGGTTGAGAGGGAGATGGGATGGCACCAGCAGCTACTTCCTACAAACACAGCAAAGCAGTAGTTTCTAGCATGACATTTAATAAAACCAAGCCCTACGAGGGTGCACAGCTACAGGGGAATTCAGTTTGAAGTCAAATCTGATGCTGACTGGCTTTCTTCAGTGAAATACGTGACACCTGGTCTCCTTATCTCACCTTATCAATTTCATCACATTTTTAATGAGCAGAAATATAAAAAGTAAACAGTTCCTTTCTCTTCCTATAATACCAATTCTCTTTCTATGCGGCTTACTTTGAATAACCAGAGTTCATTTTTAGACCCCTGTTCAATATTTCATTTGAAGGATCTCACAAGCATCTTTGAAATGCTATTTTGAATCTTCAGCAATGTTCAATGCAAATTTCCTGGGATTTTCCCCCCTCTCAAACTGAGCTCTCGGTGTTTCATAGTTTGCTTCTGAATCCATCTCCATTCCCAGCTGAGAGCAAAGTGAGAACTCTGTAGTCCAGGATACAGATGAACTGTGAGCAATTTCTGTATTAGCCCTCTACCTGTAGATGGTCCCTAAAAATCCAAATGTTATTCAGGGTGTTCCACTTTCTAGTATGAATTCTGAATAAGGAATCATGAACTACTCCCAAAAAAAGTAAGGGATAAGCATCAGTGTTTCAGCCATTATGGAATAACAGATATATTTGTGTCTTGATACATGTGCAAATAACAGTAACTGGCATTGATAATGATATTTGGGAAGTTGCTGTGCAATTTTATGCTCAGAAGAAAATAATCTGATGTGTCATTTGGCATAAATTGCCTCCTCTGGATTTGCAGATCACTACAGTTCTGTCCCATTTTAATTGGGTTTCATCTGTGCTAATTTCTCTGGATTATTGCATTTATCACCTTCCAGATGATTGTTAAATCCTATACTGAAAAGGAATTATCACCTATCTTTCATCTTCCAGATAGGAAAAAATAAGAAAAACTGGGGAAGGTTCTCATTATCTGGATTAAAGGGAGAGGTGAGAGGATCCTGCTGCTTTTCTCTAATTTGGGCAGTGTTTTTAGCTGACTTCCAGTGGCAGTGCAGGTGTAACACACCAGGGAAAGTCTCCCTGGGGCACTGTGCTTGTGCCATAAAATGGGCCCAGTTTTATTTCTCTGGCACTGAAAACAAGGGAGAAGACTTTTGACTTGCAGACACGGGGAAAGAAACAGTCCTTTGTCTTTATTACCACTTCCAGGTGTGGGAATTACATCCCCTTGAAAATTGCTTTTTTTTTCGCTGTGGGAAAGGAGCAAGAGAAAGGGATGGATCTCCTTGGCCATCTGGTTTTTGAACAGCGGAGTGCATGTGGATCAAATTTTCAATGCTTACTCCCCAAAACTGAAAATGAGAAATTTACATTCTGACAGTTTGGTACTTGGATATATTGTCCATCTTCCCAAGTGCTGCTGAGGTATTGGTGCCTGGATAATCTTGCAAGAGACTGAGATCTAATTTTGGCAAAAAATACAGTGCTGCAAAAATAACATTAGGGTCTGATAGCTCAGTTTTCTGTGAGTGACAGTTGGCATTTCTTCTTGAAGAGCATTAATAGATTTTGCAGATAGACAGTAGAAATTAATTAAATTTTCTGGCCCACATGGTTATTCAGCAGGGCTTGGTAAAGTGAGTCATAAGGGCTCAACAGCCCATGGTTTAATTTAAGTTACATGACTTCTAAGAAAATCTTGAGATTTTTGGGGGAGGGTGATGAACTTTTTATAGAAAGAATTAAAGAACAAAGAAGGACCAGGGAATAAATCTGAAGGAATTTGGTGCACAAAGCTGGAGAAAGTTGGCACAAGCAGCCTCAATGGAAGATGGGATGGAGAGACCCATCCTTCATGTGTAATAATCCTGAGCTTTGCTTTAATTCTAAAGGAATACTTGGTAGCCAAATTATATAAAATAGATTAACCAGAAGCAGAAGGTTGAGACAGGGCTGGCTGAATTAAATATTACAATAACTGTCAGATTAGTCACGTGTGGCACTCTCCTCCTCAGCCACTGCACAATGGGTGAAGGCAGGAATTTGCTGTACAATTAACTAATCATGGGATATTCAAACTAATCAGTGCTTTCATCAGCTTCCACCATTTCATCACATTACTTCTTAAATTGATTTTATATTTTAGGCCTATATATTCCCTGAAATACATTTCTCTGCATATGTGGAGCATGAAAAATTAATCCATTAACAGGTATTCTTTAACTAGGTCTCGAGAGTGCTGTGAGCCTGAATTATGCTGCATTTTCCAGTCTCTTTTTAATTTTGCATGTTCTAGATAAAATACAGTTTCCTTTAAAAATCGTTGCTCTCTTCTCTGTAATGGTGACAGGAGAGGAAGAGGATATTGAAAAGTTCCTCATCAGCATAAATAAATTAAAGTCCCCACTTCAGAGAAGCCAAGAGAAATGAAGGTCCATTAAATGTTTTAAGAGGAAGCTGGAGGCAGAGATGACCAGAATGAAGCTCCCCAGTCTAAATATATTAGCAACTCTCTCCACACTTGGATTTTTAAATGTCACATAATCTATTAAAACTGAAAGAGCTTTGAAGGTAGTGCAGTTAAAAGGAGGGATTGTGGTACCACGTATTTAAATAATGGGCTATCACATTTGCAGTTTTTAAACCTATATTTGCAGGTTTAAATCCAGCTTTCTGATAATAGGGCCAGTCTCATATTTCTGTCTCTCCCCAAGCTCCTCCTCTCTTTGTCATCCCTTTCTCTGCTGCCTGATGATGCCTCCCTTTGCAGGATTTCAATGATTTGCACAAATTTCACAGCAGTAATCCTGTCATCCAGCCAGGGAGATCTATGTACACTATTTATAAACTGATACAGTTCCACTTGCTGCACAATGGCAAATTCATGATTAATTATTTTTTTTTTTAGAGAGCTTCTCACACAGCCAGTGCTGTCTGCTTAGGATTCAACCCCAAGTTTTATGGTATTTATGCTTCAGTGTGGTTTTTTTCAGGCAGGTTTTGATAAATTGGACACTATTTACATTTCTTGTGTCACATTTCATGAAGAATGTCTCGTGCATGGGTCGAGATACCCCAAACCTGGAAGATCTGTTGATTTTTTTCCTTTGTACAGCCCTACCACTGACTTGCCTGGTGGCCTTGAGCAACCTTTCCCTTCCCTCTGGGTTTCATTTATCCTCTTTGAGTAAAAGGGATACAAGGAATTTAATTTACTTTGAAAGGTATGATTACCACTCGCAATGTCTTGGGATAATGGATGGGTGTGTGTTTAACAGAGAGGACATTCCTGGCAGTTGCTCTGGCAGGAGGATCCTTCCCTGTGACAGGGGCACCATTTCAGTGCTCGGGAGGGGGAAGGACAAACATGCCCAGAGTTTCTAAGTTCTGCTCCATTCACCCTGGCAAACTTTCATTTTTGAATGCCAACCTCTTCCCTGCAGTATCTCCTTCATTTCTCACTGCTATTTGTTGTGTTTTATGATAGTTTTATCTTGAGTAATGGGCAGATTCCTCACATGGGTTTCAAACACAGTATGTTTTCATCAGCTTAAAGTTACCTTGTAGGCATCTTGCTCTCTGGACTGTTTATTTTAGAGTTTTCTTTTTTTCTTGATCACCTCATTTTTACATGAAATGTACATTTCCTAGAAATTAAGCACCTGGCTGCACTGGGCCTCCTATCCTCCCCAAAATAAAACTGTATTTTGGCTCTCACTCCTTCAGCCCTTTTGAACTGAGCCCTGAGCACTACTGGAGATGAAATTCAGAATTCATTTCTTCTGAAACTGCTGTTTGATAAAGCAGTTGTTCACTGTGTCCAAAATAATTTATCTCTTTTGTCTTGAAGAGGGGAACCTTCTACCATTGATACTACTCTGCAATTTACAGCTTTTCCTTATAATCCTTTTTTTCACTGAAAATTGAGAATTCCAAAGTCCCATTTAAGTCTCTTTCATTCACTTGACATATTTTTTTTTAACCAAGATGATTTTGCAAATAGTAACAACCTCTGTAAACAAGACCAAACCACACAGGGGCAGCTCCTCCTTAACCTGGTCCCTGAAGAGCCATTTGGAACAAATGGCTTTGCATAATCCAGCTTTTTCTAATTAGCATCTCTGGAAATAAGCCACTTGGGTATATTTGATATGCTTTTATCTTAAGATTAAATTTACATTTGCTGCTAGGTAGCTCTGACATCTTCATTCTTCTTTTAGATCTCTGTCATAACATGATTATTGTGTGATCAGTACTCACAGCAAACCAGCCCCTATCTGTAAATGGCTCAGGCTCACCCGCAGTGATGGGCCCTCCAGTCCTGCCAAATTAGAATTTTGGGGTTTGTTTTTTTTTCAACTTGCCTCTTAGAACTCAAAAAATATTGTTGTAAAAGCTGCAGAGCAGGTTTAGAATATTCTTGGAGCCATATAACGATTCCAAGAAATAAGATGGAAAAGCAACCACGAAAATAATTGATAAATAAGAATGGGTTTTTGAAGAGATTGCAATTTAAATATACTAAAGGAATTTAGTCCAGCTTTACAAGACAGACTATGGCACAATAATATTTAATCAATTTTCCGACGTTTTGAAGAACTGAATAAAGAACAGATCCTTTCCCTAATCCAGTTTTCTAACCACAAAACTTTTTCCTACCACAGACAACTAAGCACTTTCAAGTATCATTTTTCAAGGGCAGATTCACTATCAGTGCTATAAATTGTTCCAACTCTTATGAAATCTGTTGATCTATTACTGATTATATCAACTGAGGATCTGCAACAGGACTCTCCAGCACAACCTAAGTTAAACAATATAAATCAAAGGAAAGGGCTTTCATAAACACTAGAAATATTAACAAAATTCATTGTGCCATGAACAAATCCATAATTTTAAAAAAATTATGTTTAAATAGAAATTTTTTTCAATGCTTGGAAACAATGGGAAAGTTCTCTGGTCACAGCAGGAAATGTGTACATCAGATCAGTCATTCATCTAATTTATTTTAAGAAGTTTCACTATTAGATCCCCTACAGTTGCTTTATAAGTTAAAGCAGCTGCTTTGTTGTAAAGTGCCAAAAAGGATGGAAAATATCCTACCATGCAAAGCTACCTCTCCTAGACATCCCTTTCTGAGATTAGAAACAGAAAAATCAAACTGCAATGCGAAGATAAAGTGACTGCTACAAATCAAACAGGAACCTAATTCTGTTCACCACAAAGGCCTTTGGGATTTTCATAATTTCTGTGCTTGATCAGATTTCATTTGATGGCCATTCATTGAGGGAAACATTTCTATTTCCCCAGGTAAGCAGATTTCTTTGTACTCCACTCTCGCTTCACCACACGAGCCTGTGGAGTGTTCAGGTCAAAACCACAGAGCAGGAAAATGCTAATGCAGAACTGGAAATCCTTTACTTGTTCTCATTTGAGGTTTGTTCCACGCAAACACCACCAGGAGAGTGAGGAAAAGTGCTCCAGTCACACAAGTCTGAAGCTGTACTGGGCACTTTTTACTAAGGCCTTGCTCAAATAAACACCACAATGCTATCCCATGAGATCTACTATAAATCAGCTCCTTTGCAATCCATTAACAACTACATAAATCACAAGCTCAGGGTTGCTTTATAATTGCAAAATAGTGCCAGATTCCCAGCAGAAACCAGGGCTCGGTGGTGGACAAGATTTGAGCTCCATAAATTAATCAAGTGTAATTTACCCACTCATAACATCAATAATCATACAGCATTCATAGCATGCTCTTATGTCCAATATTTAATGCTTACAGCATTGCCATTACAGATTCCTGTGCTATGAAGGCTGCCACTACTAGAAATTACACATTACAGATTCAATCCATTGACTAACACTAAAAATCCAATGAAAAAAGAAACCAAACAACCCATATTGTTCATTTTAGTGGAGATTAAAATATTCTTTCTCTGCTCACTTTAAAACAAACACTGAAAATCTCCTTAACACTTCCATGTGTATTATTTAATTTCCTTTTTAAAGGTTTCTGTTAACCTTTATTTCAATGCTACACTTCACAACATCGCCTCAGAAATGACTGAGTGTGCAAAACTGAGGTCAGGGAGCTGAGTGCAGGATGATGGACTACAACGGGGAAAGCAAACAAATAATTGAAGGCAGAACAACCTCTTGCTTGGCTTGGCCTTCAAAGCACATCCTAAAACCCTGCCCCGGACTTAGAATTAAAAGAAGAAAAATCATGCCTTGGAATGGTAGTGTAGGATTAGAAATACAAAAGCAAGAAAGATCTGGAGCCAAAATCAAGAGAGACAAAACTCAGCTGGAGAGATCCAAAGGGAATGGAACAAGCTGAATTCGAAGCACACTCCTCCAGGGCCTCAAATGGAATCCCAGATTTCAGATACTGCTTCTCTGTTGGGAAATACCTGATGGGTGCTGCTGAAGGTTCCACCCTCGGCTCAGTTTTGTCACCCTGAACTCCCTGCAGCAGCTCTGCTGCCTGAAGAGCTGCTGGCAAAACACTGATGCTGAGCTCTGTGGCAGAAGGTCTGGGGCTGGTTTAATGGATATTTTTGAAGTGTTTGCTAGAGCTCTCACATGCCTGCTGCCAGCTACATATACATGCAATATTCTACAGTGATTCCCTGGGAAATTGTATGGTGGCTTGGCTGCAAAAGCTGTGGATGGGTCAGGGAACTGTGGAAAAAGGAAGATGGAGAAGGCCCTGGAGATCTGGGTTCTTTCTCCTACCCCTGCCAGGCTGCCATGGGGGGAAAGAGTAAATCATTTAAACAAGGTGCTCATTTTCACAGTACAAATGACACGTAAATCTTCAGGTAGTTGAGGATCCACAACAGGCATTATTAAGACATTATTCTCTAAGCATGTAAAGAGTTGTCTTAGCTAATGGGTCTGGAAAATCATAAATACACATCTCAAGTGAGGCAGTCAAAATGAGCATTTTGAAATCTCTCTCTGATGCCGTGCACACCCCTCAAATCTGTGAGGTGGGCACTCCAGCCCCACACTGCTCAGGGCTTCAGTGCAGCAGGTACTGTAGTGACAGGCACTACATAAAAGCTTCTGAATATATGAACAATGTCTGCCCTCACAGATTACTGGAGAAAAATGTTTGTGATGTGCACTTTAGGGCTGCATCACAATGCACATGCACAAGAAACCAAGTGAAGATTACAGAGACAACCATAATTCTGGCACTTCCTAAGTTTTTAGTGCCTGCCTTTAAATCTTTACAGTGTGCTTATAACATAGCAGCTTCCTGATATATAACATGTGATTATCTGAAATTACGTATATATATTCACAGAATCTGGAGAACATTTTGTTTTGTGCTTTAGAAGGATCCCGAAAATAATCATTATTTAACTAAAACATCTTTGGCTTTCTTTTCCCTTTGCTTTTGTGTGGAAGCCAGAGAACAGCTTTTCACATACCAGATGAATAATGTGTAGGAAGAGTGAGAGAGGAAGGGAATTGATGGCTTCTTTTTAAGTATGTGAATTTAATTTCACCAGGCACTTTATTTTAATCATAATGCAGATCCAAATTTATAGGGGGAAAAAAAAAAGAATCTCCTGAATGTTCCTATTTGTTGGTTCATATGTATTAGTGAAAAAGTTCAAATTCTATGAAAGAATACATTTCTTTTCTGATTTTTCAACTGTTGTTTGAAAATGAATGTACATCGATATCTAAAGTACTAGGGAGCATAAAAACATTCTGCATCTTCAAACTACAGCAAAATGCAGTCAGAGGCTTGCTGGACAGCTGTTAAATTACCTGACCAGATTTAGAGGTTTCACAGACAGAAATTTTCTAGCTCTGTTAGATTTTTTTAGCAAAACTCTTTTTCTCATCAGTGCCAAAAAGAAAGAAACGAGCTATCCAACACACTCCTAAACTCAAAAGTATTACAGCACTTGCAGTGAGAAAAATTCCTTTTTTCCTGCCCCCATTCCCTCCAGCTTCTCTGCAACATAACTGCAGACATAAATCCTCTCCCTATTGGAAAAGTGTACCTATTGATCCTGAAATAAGCACGTGTAACAGTTATGCAATTGATCTGCCAGCACCATCCCCAGTTCCCAGTTTGGGAGGAACACATTCCTGCTTATGAAATGGATGATTTTCGGAGCCCAAAGTATGAAAGAACAATCCTACTTGCTTAGGTAAAAGAGAGCCAATGGAATTTTTTCCCCTATTCCTAATGATCACAAAAATAACACATTCTTGCATATTTTATCACAAGCAAAATATCCGAGAAGTCCTGATTCCTTCATGCTAAAAGCTCGCAGCATTCCCTCATTACAGAGCCTCAGAAATAGATTTAAAACATACAGAGCTTTAATGTCCACTCACCTCAGCTAAAACTCTAAACAGATCAGTCTAAGAAAATAAGGCATCTGTAGCAGAAAGGAAGTATTTATCCATCTTTCTATTCATTTCTTTTATCCCTTGCCACTCACCTCCAGGAGCTGCTGTAGCTCGGAGCACACAGAAGGCAGCAGCTCAATCCGAGGAAGAAAAAGGTTATTTCCTTTCACCCTCTGTTATTGCTCTCCCTTGAAACTCCTTCACTTCCAAGTTGCACAGGAGCACAGGGATGGACCCTTTGGGCTCTCTCCAGGTCTGTGTATATTATGTAAAACAGATGAATGCATTTCCTATTTTAACCACGAAAATCGTGTCTGCACTGACAGGCGCCGGGATCATTAATGGTGCAACAGTGCAAGCCCACAGAACGCTCAGAATCAGGCTCAGCTCCCCAAAGGCTGAACCAGATGAAAATCTGCAAATCAACTTCTCTTTGTCGCACAAGTTTCTCTTTTTCTCTCCCACAGCAGAAGCTGGAAATCGCTGTCTAACCAGAACATTTCATTGGAAATGCTGGAGTAGAGCTCTAGACTTGGTGTAACACCAGAAACAAACACACTGGAGATGTTTTGGCCATTAAAATGCCTCTAACCCCAGTGTAACTTTGGGTCAGCTACCACATCAAACCTGTGATTCCTTTCTCCCAAGACAATTTTGTCTTGTACCACTGTCAGCAAACCGCTCCAGCACCACTTGAAAAGATTCCAGCCCAAATTACAGTAGTGAAAGCCTCTTCTGGCCCCTTCCCTTACTATTTTTTTCTAGAATATTTACATTTCATATTATTCCCCACCCAGTCTTAGCCATAGTCCCCAGAATGCAGGAAAACAGTCTTTCCTTCCTGCAATCCTAAATGCCTTCATTAGGGAGCCTTAACGTTGAAGTGTTTTGGAAGGCAGATGCTCTGGATTTAAAAGAAACTGGAGAGGACTCAGTGAACAGCTGCATTGCTCTCAGCTTCCACAGAGCCATATTTCAGAATGGTTTTCTACATTATTTTGTCAGTGGGAACATATTATTACCATCTATATTTAAAAATACTGGCTTTCCTGCAGGAAGGCAACAGCAGACTTAAAACCACAATGACTGTTCTGTGCAAGTATTCTGTGCCAGTGGTGCAGAAAATGAGATCCAAGTGAAAAACAAAGTGGTTTAGAAGGTTTTTGCTTGCAAGGTGTCTGTACAGAACTGGCCAAAACCCACCGGTACAGGAATTCTTGTACACTTTAATCAATGTTCACAGTAAGTTGTTGAAATTTCACTGACTGCTCAGTAATTCCTTGTCCTTACAAATGAGCACTATTGTATTACATTTGTAGTACATTGAAATGCTGGGAATTGAACCCACATTCCAAAGTTAAAGTTTTAGTGTTCTAAAAGAAAATATTTTTCAAGTAAACTGAGCACTGTCTGTTTCTGTAGATATTAAATCATGTCATTCCTGAAAGAGTCTGGCAAACAATTCCACTTTGGAGCCCTGAGCATACCTCCTGCTAGAGAACTGCCAAAACCCAGGGAGAAAATCTAACATATTTTTGATAAAATCTTATAAATTTAAAGTAAATCACACAGTCCTTTTTTTCTCCCAGGAAATAGATATTAACAGTTTTTTTCTCTTATTGAGTCTTCTTATGCATCATCTACAACCACCCACGTTTATTTTCCAGAATAGTTTAGGCAGTGACTAAAGGATCCACTGCAGCTCAGGTAAATTGTTTCTTCTGAAAAAAAGTGCACTAATCATGTGGATAATATAAAATTGATTTGGTTTAATTCAATGAACATATGTAAAACAGAGGCTTTCAGTCATAAAGAGGACTTCAGTGGACAGCCCATTGTTTATTCCCTAAGGGATACTTTAGGCAGTAAGTTTAATGAAGTATTGTTTCAAAAACTTATTATTATGGGGAGTCTTTTAATTAAAGTCAGTGGTAGTTAATTTAAAGAAAAATACAATGTCTATCTCACCATTCTGTGCACAGAAATGATTCCCTTGTGCTTGCTGAAGTTCTGGAAAAAGCTATGACAACAAAAGACCTCACTTCAAATGAAAATAAAAATATTAAGCAAAATCTCTATTAAAAATTAATGACTCTAAAAGCAAAGTTCCCAAACATGTGCTCAAATTCAAGAACTTAAGTCTTTACAAGGTTAATAGGATTCATTTGTCAGGGAGATGCTTTATGCCAAACAGGCTTTGAGTTTTAAACCCATGTTTGCTAAGCTTCTAAATACTTGAAATTTAGGCACACAAGTTTAAAAAAATCTGGCAGAAGCTTCTTAAATGCAAGTGAAAAATAAACAAATCTATCCTGGCACAGAAGCTTCCATGAATCATCACTCCTGAGGCCCAGAGAAGTTACCCAATGCAGGAGCTGTGTCAGGGCCACAGCAGCAACCAGGGCAAGAGGAAATTCTGGATCCAGGACAACAAATGAATAAACACCTTGAGGAAGCTGATGGGCAATATTCCCCAAAAGCCTACAACAGCTTAACTTCACATCTTTCAATGCCATAAATAAAACTTCACCTCCTTAACAGGACTCAGACTCAATCTTCCCTTTTTGCATGAGACTCAGGACTCTCATTTTCACCCTTCCATATATGAAGCACCTCTGGCTACTGACACTGCAGGAATAAATCATCCCTACAGTGAACACAGGCCTTTTCAAAGTACCTCCTTTAGAATCTGAGTTTGATTCAACACTCTGCATTCTCCATGGAATGGAATTCTACCTTTCTTAGTGGAAACTAAGTTTTAGTCAAGATTTTCTTAGCAAACAGGCTTCAAGTAAGTGAATTTCATAAAGCATCCCAAATGTCTCCTGTAAAATTCTGTGGATGTGGCAGTAGTTTTGGATAATAGTTTACACTTCAGCTGCCAATGTATTTCTGTGTTAGAAGACATTCATTTATTTATGAGATTCATAGATCTTTGGATTATAGCTAAAATACAGGACAGTCTTTGCTGGTAATAAATTGTGATTCCTTTCACTGAATCCAGCCAACATTCCATCTTCCAATGCCTTATTGTGCAACTCCTTTAAAAGTCTTCCAGTAAAAGGAGATTAAATTGTCAAAGTTACCAGGTAATGGCTTGGGCAGCTGACAGAGCACAAAGCATATGTGATATTGAAAATCTTGTTTCCTCACTAAAGAAGGGGTCATTGGGTGAAAATTGGGTAGGTCACCTCTTGAAAATCCAAGGTGTTTTGCTTTTGATTCCTGTTTTCCAAGAAAAAACTGATAATGAGAAAATCTGTATCAGAATCCTGAGTGCTAATTTTAGAACTCTTCAATTAGAATCAGAAGACTCTCTGAGACACAATGAAGAAAAATTGGCATATTTGGAATCCTTAACAGGTTTTAAATTACGTGAAATTAGGACAACAACATTCAGTATTCCTTAAATATTCATAAATTGTCTTTGGACTCAGTTTTGAGATCTTTTTACTCTCAGACTTAATGAATACCTATAGAAGAGGAATACTCATAGAAACTGGCAACAGCTACTCTTTAAAGCAAAAATTTTGAGATTAGATTTAGAAATAATGTAGAATGGGGCATTTGTTCTCTTATTGTCATGAACCCAAAGAAATCTCTCTTATTTTAAAGTCTCTTTCATTTGAATACACTTAATATGCCTGGAGTACTTTGTTACTGCTGCAGTAATTAACATTTGTAACCTTTGCTGATTTGGAATTAATGTTGTATTTAGAGACCAGAGATTCCAATATATTCCTGGAATTATCTTTAAAATGTCCTAACTATAATACTCAAAAGCTAAAACACTCAGATGCTGCTATCACTGTGTGTCTTGCTCCATCTTAATTAGGATATTTGGGGATTTTAAATGTGGCAATAAGTTCCTTCCGTTTTGTCAATAGGTGTTTTTTCAATTTTTATTTTCATCATCTGTCACAGAAATTTGTTGTATGTGTAAGCAATTTAATGGTTCACTGAAAGGTTGTTATGCAACTGAGTTGTATAAAACCCTGTCCAAGCCCAGAAATTACTGTAAGGGGGAAACACTGAAATGGTGAAGGGCTGAGAATTTAAATACATTTTCTGTTAGTGTTTCTATCTTTTGCCAGTGGGTTTGTAGAGCTCTTTGTAGAGGGCAGGAGGGAAGAGATTACCTAATGTTGGGATGTCAGGGATGAAAGAGTCTGGAGCCACAGCGTGGCCAATGGGGAGCCTGTAGTGCCAGATCTGCTTTGCAGGGTCTCGAGTGATTACTCCAACCCAGAGTTTTCCAAACAGAAGCCCCTCAGTGCAATGCTGAGCTATTATAAAAATCATTAAGCCTGGATTTATCAGAGGAGGTGATGAATGATTAAATGCATCATTCCAGCTGCACCAGGGTCAGGACTCGAGGGCTTTCCATCAATACACGTTTATGATCCTGTAAATGAACACAGTGCATGGGGGATCTCAGCAGTTGCTGAAGATGTCACTGAGGCAGTTTCTGAGCCCCTGTGACAGCACACACAGCTATTTCCAGGGCCAGGATGAGGGTGCAATTAATGCACATGGCAGATCTGCCAGCACTCCTCAGGTCAGCAGTTCTGTTCCTGTTGACCACTGCTGGGATTATCCAGAGAGAAAAGCTCTGAGAATGAGGGATGGAAAACGGGACCCTAAACTGATCACACCTGAGCACTGCTCCAAAGGCAGTGAAAGACCCAAACTGGGGTTTTGATTTCGCTGACACTGATTTCTACAGGAATAAGAACTCTTCTTGAGGTATATGAACAAAGAAATATCATCATGCTATACCCCTACTTCTGCAATAACAAGATGTAACCACACAATTCAGTTTATTTTCCAACCACAGCATCCTCTGAGAAACTAGAAACTGTTCCTTGCAAAGAACTTTTGTATTGGACTGGATGATCTGTGATCCCTGCCAGCCTGAATCATTCCCTGACCCTGTGATCTGTTTATGTAACTCCTACAAATAAAATACACGTCCACATCCATCAATTATTTACCAATATTTTTACAGATGTCCTAAATATATGTTTTTGACCTTCAGGCAGAAACTCTGAAGCACAGTAGAAAATTCCACTTGGCCAAAGCTGGAAAAGCTAAGCCTGTAAATTATCCACTCTTCTAGACTGCAAGAGTAAATTTGTTAAAGCAAGAAACAGTAAATCAGATTCCTTTTGTACAAAAAAATATAAAAATGAGCCAGTTGTTGATAACCAGCTCCACTCCTTGGGATGAATCTCTCTATTTGCAATTGAAATTCCTAGTTTGAGCACTAAATAAATTTTTAAGGGAAGCTTTATGGACATTACTTAACATCACACACAACATGTATTTCTCTTCTCACTTGTTAAAATAAGATTTTTGTAGCTTCTAACATTTGTCACACAGAGCATGCCATTTGAAACAGGGATGACCACTTTTTCACCAGCCAACATAAAATAAAGTGGAAAGAATGATGTCAAAAAGCAGTAGCACTCAACTGTAATCCTTGTAGGATTTTCTCTTATCACCTCCCACATTCTGTGAGCATTCTTCACAATCTCTCCTGCCTTTTCATTTGAAGTTGTGATGGTCTTTCCAGAGAATAATCTGTGAGATGGCAATTTCTGCACTCTGTAAAAGTATGGAGTTTGTTTCTAGGCAGTTCTGAAAACACGGGTTTCTGTCCTTCCTGGATGGGATAAATCCTGAAATAACTGAATACGAGGACAGTGCTGGTGGCACAGGCCATACCCTTAAAACCATGTTTCCATTCCATGGAGGATTAAAATTGGATACATTTTTCATCCATACCCACAGATCCAAATCACCACATCAGGAATTGTTGATTTTCCTGTCTGGTAATGCTTTCATGGCCTGTTGTTTTGGGCCTCTCTTCATCAGCCTCCCTCCAAAATTGCTGTAAGAATTTGAGACTGGCTCTACATTAATCAGATAATAAGAGTAGGATATCCCAACATATTTATATATATAACATACCCCCATAAACTCACAGCTGTCTCTGGCCCTGGGAGTTCCAGGGACGTGGTAATGTGGGCCAGGGAGGACCACGCCAGTGTTCAGCACCAAGGTCAGCTCAGAACTATGCACAGCCCACAGAAAAGGATTTGATGCACGAAAAAGTCAGAACTCCCATCAAAAAACACAGAGAAATCTCAACACTTGTTGAACAGAAATAGAGAATTTTTTTAAAGTCTAAACCTTATCTTTTATTCATTAACTGCATTCTTTATAGGCTATTCTATGTGGAATATAATGCAAATTATAGATTTGAGATAAGTTTGTAACACTATTTACTTTCAGTAATGCACAATGCAGCTGCAGTGGAAGGAAATCCAGATGAATTGAGCACTTGCACTTGCATGTACTTTTCTTTGAACTCTTTATGTACAATATATGGGCTAAATCGTGCCTTTAGGCACAGGCTTGAACAAAGATCATAAATTGAACAATCTCCAAAGACATAATATTGTAGCACAACTCCCTCCTGGCCTTATGATAGGCCAGCCACAAATGAGCTTTTCCCTGAGATCTGACAGCGTGGGAGC
Organism: Thryothorus ludovicianus; assembly: GCA_013397245.1. Taxonomy (NCBI): domain Eukaryota; kingdom Metazoa; phylum Chordata; class Aves; order Passeriformes; family Certhiidae; genus Thryothorus; species Thryothorus ludovicianus. Next base: position 2,383,815 of record VZTB01012399.1, read on the forward strand.
AACGTCCTGGACACGCTCAGCCACCAGGGCAGGGCCTGTCACCTGGAAAACCTTCTGCTCTCTCCACCTCGTGTCTGCTCCTCAGCTACATCCCCAAAAAGAGAAATGTGTGCCCCATGCATGCAGGCTGAGACAGACAGACATTTTCAGTCCCTTCAATGGATGGATGGATGGATCTAGAGATTGGTTCTGCGTAGGTCTGGCTGATTGTTATTCCCTCTGAGTGTGGAAAACATGGAGATGCTTTGGGTAGATTGAGATTAATCTATTCCTGACTTAAACTGATCTAGATGTGTGTGAGATGCTGGCTCAGAAGGCATCTTAATATATTTTATACATGTAAAAAGGCAAATGAGGTCCTACTGGATTTATTATGCATCAAGCTAATGAGAGCTTTAATATTTAGAGAAAGGGTTGTCGTAGGTTCTGAACAAGTTCTTTGGCAATTTGCTACTGACAACAAAGCTGGCCTGGGAGTCTAAAATTTCCACAGCTTCCAAGTGTTGTGGGTGTAGACAGTTTTGGTACAGAGTTCATAAAACCCAAAGTGCAGTAAGGTTAGAAAATCTTCCTGATGAAGAAACCTGGGATGTGTACAGCACTAGAGAGAACACGGCAAAAATGCACATGGGAAATCCCAGACAAAGAGAAAAATCAATCACTGCATGTTTACTTAAGTGGCCAGACTGATACATTACTGCACACAAAGACATTTCACCCAAAGGTTCTCCTTCCCATGAATCCTATGGGCTTTTTTACATGGAAATGCTTATAAAATCTAATCCAATTTACCTAAGTGTGCGTGATTGGAAGTAGCTTAATTAAACCACAGTAAATTTGCATGAATACTCTCTCCTAGAATTAAAGTAATCTTAATTCAATTTAGGTTCATTTACTTTGGAACAGAATAAAGCTAAATTAAATTGAGCTCACTTTAATTCTCAACATGAGTGTCCACAGATTTTAATAGTTAATTAATCCACTGTACTTTCATAAGTGAACCTGCATGGATTTTCATAGGCTGTGTTTATGTAAACAAGCTCTAAACACACTCTTATTTTATTTCAAGGCTGTTCTATTTTCTGTTACACTCCATATGGGCTAATTTAACAGTAACTAGGAGGAGCCAAGTATTAGCAGATTGTTCTTAACCAAGACTGTATTTTCCATCACTGGGATATAAAAGACAATTTTTATATATTCTCTGAATTACAGTCCTCAATGCAGCCCTTCAGGCCTTAAAATCTACTGATGACAAATGAAGGAAGCTAGATATGATTTCTTAGAAAAAAAAGTCTTTAAATTCCATGTCTAAAAATTATATACTTAAAGATGTTCCTTTGCAAAATAGATTATAGCATAGGAATTGGATTTTCCAGATAACAGATGCACTAAAACCACAATTTGAAACAATTTTTGGACTCTGTCCCAGCACAAATCAATCATATGGATTCTGAAAAGGCTAAGACAGATCTTGAAATGGTAATTAATTTGACATCACAATTTTGATGTCAAAGAAGAAACTTTGATTTATGCTGTAAAGGCTCTAACTCAGCAATTATAAACGTTTTTCTAAGTTTCACTGTTTCCAAAGTTGTTGGGTCCCCTCATTAGTTTAAGTTTTTAAAATGTTCTCCTGTTCATGGGGTGAGAAACTCTATCTTTGGCTGCAACTCCTTTCAAATCACAGCTTGCTGGGCAAGGCTCATGTTAGCTGTGATTGCAGTTGGCAGGGCACTAGATTAGCTGTTGACATCAAGCCAACATTTAATTTTGTTTTCTTGAGTCATCTGTTGCCAGTTCCCATGACAACTGCTCTTCTAGCCTTCAGATTTACTAGAGAAAACCATTAAAATGGCCAGGAGTACAGAAAGAGATCCTTTGATGTAGATGGAAGTTCAACTGTTTCCATCAATGGAAACGGAAAGATCTTTTCAGTTATTACTTTAGCACCACGTAACTTCTGTTCAGGAAAACACGGATGTTCCTCTATTAGAAAAACAGAGTCAACAGTAGTTTTTAACAAGAAACCTGCTTCAGCATCTTCCTACTACAGAATGAAGGTCTTTTGTGTCTAAAAAATCATGTCATGCAGAGGATGGGAAAAAATATTTTTCTATTCTTGCATAGTAGTAACGCAAAATGAAATTTAAGATATGGATTCTTTTGATCTTCAGTAGAGTCCCTGTACATTTCCGTTTCTTGTTTCACAAATGTGTCACTTAGGAAGACATCTCAGGAAGACATCATTAGACAAACCAGTCAGCCCAGAGGTTGAAGCAGACCAAAGGAAAAGGCCAATTCCAATCCTGTGGGAGCATCTGGGATCAAAAATACCTTTGGCTAAAAATACTTGTCGGTGTATATAAAATATGTACAACCCATAAACCCCCTGGTTATGAAGGCATAGGAAGAAATTGAATGCCATACTGGATTACAAGTCCTTGTAGTAGATGTTAACACTCAGGTCATTTCTAAGCCCATCTCCTGTTGACCTTCACAGGTCCTTCCAAAGTCTGAATTCCACATTCCCCTTACTCACTGTGTCCAAAGCACTGTGAAACACTCAGCACCCCCAAATCCCTTTGGAAGAAAAGGAAGCACAAACATCATAGAAAAAGGTGCACAACTGGTTCCAATACAGACAAACCCCCAGGTAGTCTCTATCTCTTCATTAAGTGAAGCTTTTACCTCTAGTATCTGGAAAAACAAGCAGCTACACAACTCTTCCTTGGCTCTTTCCCACTGCTTGTCCTAACAAGCATTACTTGCAGGAGGATGTCCAATTCCCCCAGTCCTGCACAGAGAGGGCAGCACATGGCAGTGCTTGTAGGCTCAGGAGAGGATCCAATACTCATGACTGTGTTCTAAGAACTAATGGCCCCCTGCTAAGGCAATACCCTAGAGATTTTTATGCACCCCATTTAGTTTATGTTTCATTAGACACATCTGGATGGCTTTTCCAGGCTGGTTCTTCAACAGCAATTCAAGATTGCTTTCCCAAATGTGAGGATACACAAGCCTATTGTCTTGATTAAAATGGAGAGAACAAGGTGATTACTCTGACAAAAACCCACCCTGCCTCTCTTCTCCTCCTCTGCCCAGTAGAAGCAGTGAAAACATTTTAAAGATAATGGGGGTGTATGTGGGAGAAAGTGAAAGATAAGGAGAGAGAACACACCAGTTCCCCAGCTTGAGTTAACTCTCCTCATCCCACTGGAGAATCATCTTCCACCAGCAGGAAATCCAGAGATCCCAGGAGGTCGAGTATGTTTGGTACCATCACTCTGCAGGGACCGAGTGTCCCCCAGTTTGGGTACAAAGCCACCCTTGGCACTGGACTGTTGGGACAGTGTGAATTAGTGACAAAGGAAGGATGTGTGACTGCCATCGCCCAGTGCTCCACTGGAGATTGCACAGCCACATCCACTGAACTGGCAGTGTTTATGTAATGGTTTGGGCTGTGAATTCAGGCTCTGTGAGATTGTTGCAGAATGCTCTTGGCTCGTGAATGCCATTGATGCAGACGCCCGCATGCGTTCAAAATGCTGTGTTTCATGTTTTGCTTTTATCTTTAAATATGTTTGAGTAGGTTTTTCTCTCTTCTAAAACAGCTCACATAATAGGTAGAACCACAAATGATCTAATAGCTTCAGTGCCTTAGAGCTACTGCCATGTATGAAATTCAAACTGTGACTATAAAAAGAAGCAAGGACTTTCTCTCCAATTCGCATTTTTAGCTACTTTTCTGGTTTTTGAGAAGGACAGAACTTGTTCATGTTTCAGGTCAGAATCAGTTAAATAAAATGCAATCTGAAAGTTATTACAGATCATCCGGGGAACTGGAGGCAAAAGTCTGGGGTTTTTTGAGTGATTAAGAAGGCAATAAGCTTAGTAAGATTGGTAGTTACTAATTAAGGTGGTAGTGTGACCCAAATTTGCCTTCACAACCCTTACTGATTTACTCAGATGCAATGACATGGATTATAGCTGAGCAAATAGTTCCTGATGAGTAATGTATTTGCACCTCCATCCTTTCTATCTGCATATTCCCTTGATTGTGTCACAGTTTTCCTGTCACCATCACCAGCTTGTATGTGCTAGATTATTTCTGCAGTGTTTGAAATGTGCATTGTCTGCTCTCAGCAGCCAAACACAAGAGGCACTGCTCAGTCCTAGCCCAATACCTTATGTCAGTTCACTCTGTGACTGAGTGCAACTCCTAATTAAGTTTATTTCCATGTGTGCAAAACATATGCTTGGCTATTCAAATCTTGCTTTGCACAGATGCTGCCTAATTTTGTTAAATGGGAGAGACCACCATAATTTTTAGAAGAAATTAGCCAAATTAGAATAAATTGAACCGTTTGACTGTGTTCCCAGACTAACATGACTATTCGGTACCTTGCTTGTCAGAATTTAAACATTATCTGTTTCCAAAGGCTCTGAAATAAGATTTGGTGATTTTATGAAGCATGGGTGGCTGTTCTGGGTTTTACTTGGAGCTCCACTCCAGCACAGGCTGAGACTCGGTGAGTTCTGAGCCATATGCACACTGAGACTCTCCTGCAGGGTGTATATTGAGACACTCCTGGAGACTGATTTTAGGTTGAATCCTAACCCTTGTGACTTTGGACGAGCCCAGTGAGGAAGCTCACTGTGGGGAGCTGCTCTGTCTGCTGGAGCGTGCCTTAATTGTGTCATCAGAGCCTTGGGTCATACTGTGAAGAGGTAGACAATGTCATATCCTCTAAACATGTTCTAACCACTCAGGCATTTAATCAGAGACTGACATATTTATTATGAATAAAAGGAACAGGAGGATACCATGAATTTCTTTAGAGCCACTTAATTGACAGTGCATTGGGTAATGAATGACCAATTAATAAAATGAAAGCAGAATATAATGGATTTGCACTTTGTTTGTACACAACACGCATCATTAGGACTCTTCAGCCATCATTAGCTCTGTCTCCTCTGCACTGACTCATTCTGCTCCCTGGAAGAAGCCTGGGCTGCATTACAGAACTGCCAAACCATTCCACTGGTAGAGCTACAGCTTTCTGGATTGTCCTTCTGTGCAAGCTGGTTCCCTGAATTCAGGGGATTCTTTCCCATTTCTTTTTTTTCCATTTCATGATGGGTTATGCAGATAACTCAAGGTTAATCTCATTGGAATTTTCCAAAAGCAAAGACGTACAAAGAAAAATCCTGACTCTACCAAACAAAGAGCCTGGGCTCTTGGAGGACTCTGCTTGGGTCACCTGGAAAGGAACTGGGTGTGGAGAACAAGTAAAAGTGAATAAGCTTAGTGACCTGTGTAGCATAACTTTTTCGGTCCCAAAAAAATAAAAAATAAACATTGAAGTAATGAAACAAAACCAAAGAAAAAAGAGCAGTCAGGCAAATTCTGCCCTCTGTGCCATCAGCTCTCGGAAAGTTCGTCCACTGGTAGATTCTCAAGAAAATCCCTCAGGGGATTTTCTCAAAGTTCAGTAAAATTTTTGTATTTCTAGTAAAAAATACAGCCCTTGATCTACTAGAGAACTAGACAAACACATAAGAATCAACCTTTGGTTAAAAACAGAAGCATTATTCACACAATCTGGTTAAGCAGTCAGTCAATTATAACACACATTTCAGTGGAAGCTGTATGCTGGAATTCTTGGAATGTTTAGTTTAATATCCTGTGCTAAATAAAACAGGCATGGCAACAACAGATAAAAGAGTTCTTTTACATACAATGAAGAAAATTTGTACAAAATATACAAATGATTTGCATGCACAAAAATCCCACGGGTGCATATGCAAAACACTTCATTATGCCTGTTAGTCATTGTAATTGCCATTAACTTGTGCAATTACTTGCTCTGCAACACAATTCCAGGTGAATGGTTAAATCAGCTTCAAAATTATGAATAGCTGGAGAATCCCATTTCAAACCCCAAGCCATTTCATTAAATCTCTTCTTGTATAGTAAACAAAGTGCATATCACAAACTAACAAATTGCAAGCTGTATTATTTCCTGAAGTGACTGCAGCATTCCCAGGAGAACTGAGGTTGTTTACGGAACAAGAATTCCCCATGCAACAGCAGTGAAATTGTTCTTCCCACCAGGACTCAGCCACATCATCAGGATGGGTTATTTGGGCCCTGCCAAACCTTGGCTGCTCTGCTAGGGCTGTTAAACACATTTTTTATGCTGTGATCTGAGTACTCGAACACTTTGTGCAGAAACCCATTAGCAATAACTTAGTTACAGACATACATAATTGCCTGGCTTCTCTCTTTTTTAGGTGACCAAACTTTGGGTGGGGTTGGGTTTTCTGGAGTCTTTTTCAAGGAGAGGAGGGCTGGAACATTCCAGCTGTAAATGTAATTTTAGGTGGGCAAAACTGGAAAATGAGGATGGTTGTGTAGTACTTCTTAAGGACTATCAGAGTAGGTTTGTCCAAGCACTCCTACAGACCTGTACCACATTAAAATCCTCTTGGATCTAAAAGCTTTGCTCTCATCTCTTTTGATGACTAAATGCCTTAATATTTGGCTCTGCATTTTCTGGGAGAAAGAGCTCTTATTGTGGTATTTCATCAGCTGAAATTCAGTCCTAAATATAGCTGAAATTTGAGCAACCTCTTCTATATGGATATCAGGGGCAGAGCTGGTGCTCGAGGCTGGCCTCTTGTAAGCTCACTCCAGGCTCCAGTGAGGATGTGACTGCAGGCCTGATGGATTTAGAGCGGCATGAACCATGAAGAAAGAAAATGTCAGAAATCCAGATACCCTTGGGTTGTGCTTTTCACACAATATGCTGAGAGAAAAGCACACAAAATACAAAGGTAAACAGGTGATAGCTGCCATCCCCTCCTTAGCTCTCCTTTTCCCACTTCTCTCCACCAATGAAAACTGCAATTGGTTTATTTTTTTTCAGCAACAATAGTGAAAAAATGGAAAATTAAAATCTGATAGCTACTCTCTCTCATCCTGGAGATTATCCTAGAGCCTGACCATAGCAGCAGACAAATCTGGGCACATATTTTTAAAATTCAGATTTGAGCAACAACATCAACAACAGCAAATCCCCAAAGCCCACCCCCTTGCCCCCTGCCAGGACCTGGACCACACATAGACTGTAATTACCAGAGTTATTGCTGAGGAGAGAACATCCAGAATGCAATTATGCTATTAGGGAAGTGTAATCAGAGTAACTTGCTTATTAGACAAAACCATACACTTGTCCTACGCTATTATTTTCACTTCTATAAAATAGCCTCCTTAGGAGATACTACAATTAAACACTGCTTATGCATGCCAAATGGATTTTCAAAGGATATGGATTATATGATAGCACAGGACCTGAAAGGGAATCCCAGTTCAGTGTCCAGGCATTTAAACTGCAGATAGTTTCACAGTGATGCACTGGTTTAGATGTGCAACCGTGAGTCCAACAAACTGATGGGCAGTGGTATCAAACACAGATGTGAAATGCCCATTCAAAATGCATTAAAACTTAAATTCCAGACAAAAGCCTAAAAATACATATCATTGCTATTCAAACATCAGTGTTACTGGAATCTGATACTTGAGCCACTTGGAATTTGCTGATCTGAATGTGATACTTGGGATCCCAAAGCTGCCGACAATTTATGAAAATGATACTTCCTACATCTTTGGGATACAGTTGCTGTAAATAACCCATCTGTCACAGGAAATATCCTAAACAACCAGGCTGTCACCTCAAGCAGACTTAGATGGCAGTGGAATAAAGTTTTCTTCACATCCCAGAAGGCAGAGTGCATTTTGGGCAGCAAACGGATGAAATAGAACAGTTTCTTAAAACCACTCTGGACACACTATTTTTACTTTGAAGTCATACCTTCTGAAAGCCACCAAAATGACAAGATGAGAGCAGGAGCACTGTGTCAGTCAGGTTTGCTGCAATGGTAAAATGCCTTCAATGGAATCTCAGTGCTTTTTCTGGAGGTTACAAAACATCCGAGCTAGCAACGGTTTTGGTTTGTGCACAGCTGGATATTCCAAGGGAAATGAAGGAGCAAAATCTTGGGCTTTAGAAGGTGTAATTAAAAATTTCACAGCATCAGTCATGAAACTTAAGTTTGGAACATGTCTTGGATGTTTAATGAAGCGGAAGGACTCCATTTTTGTGGTTCCCCTGAAGATAGTATTGCTGATTCCTGGTGTCAAGGGACTGTAAGATCTGACTTGAGGCTGTAAGGCAGGAAATGGGCAATGCCATGACAAATTTTGCACATTTCTGTATGTAGCAGCTGTTATTCTCTGGAGAATCTTGCAGCACCAGGTTTTTGACCACTTCTTCACAAATTCCTTAATCTGCAAGACTTGAGCACTCCTGAACTTTGGCTCTCCAGCCCTCGCCCTTGCTCTGTGCTTATCAGTGGAGGGACTTGCAGTGCTCTAGAGACATGAGCCTTGGAGCAGCCACCCAACATGTTCATGACTCAAAGCCAACACCTGTAGAGCTCCTTGGAAAAGCTTTTCAGAGCTCTTATGACAGAAAAGCAGGATTGATGTGGTAAAACAGCTTCCAAAAAGCTGCCGACCACAGCAAAGTGCAGCGAAAAGGCAGCCACTTACTCCAGCTATACAGACCTTGCCTGGAGCCCTGCTTTCAACAACTCGAGATGTAATTACACATCTATTCACCACCATTGCAGGTGCAAGCTGAGCAACAGCATGAGCAGAAATGTGTGTGGGTGTGCAAATGCCTCATTAGGGCGATTTGTTAGCACAGTGAGCGATGCTTTGTGCCCCGTGAATGTGTAAATTAGGTGCTTATTTTGAGTGAAAAAACGTGTAACTTTGCCTCCCTGGCCCATCTCTCGACAGACACTGGAAAAGGAAGTAGTTTTTACTTGTCGAAGTAGCAGCTTCCATCTAAAATCTAAGGCAGCTCTCTTGTGCGGTCCTTGGGTTTGTAACAATGAGGAGAAGTGAATCTTGAGGAATTAGTCGTGTTGAATCATATCTTAATCACATGCATGATATGCTCTTATGCAGCATTAGAGTAAGAGGCGTCACATCTTGTGTTGTCATTTCTGGGACAGCAAACTGGGGCTGTTGGCTGGGTTTAAATCATTTCTGGCATTAACGAGATTCTGACCAGAGGCTTTATTTCATGTTCAGGATCTGCGCTGCATTATTTCCCATTATGTCCCAATACGTTGCAAAGGAACTGCTAAGTTACCAAGACTAATCCTTTAAGTCTTTCTTTCTTTACAATGTCAGACAAAATAAGACTATGTCATATTTCTGTAATCTCCCTTGTATTACGAGAATATGATGATCTATAACAACAAAATCTCTAAACTGCACGATTCCCGTTGGCTCTGATATGCTTAGTCTTGTCCCTTTCTGTCAGAAAAGATATTTCTAAGTCTCTGTGATTTCGTTTCAACAGACAATATCTGGTTAAAAATCAGATTATTAATGTAAAGCAGGAAAAAGAAGTTTCCTTGTGTTTAAAAAATGAGTCTGAAAAACTAAGATGTAATAAGCAAAGTTCTCCTCTTTCTTCAAAAAACTTCTTAAAGTGAAAGTTAGTTCTGAAGCTACTGCCACTTTTTCCCTACTTGGATATGTACATTTAGATTAATCTAAAAGTAGAAAAGTAGATTTTGTTCCCAACTTTACAGCAGCTACCAAGATCTAAAAAAGATTTCTGCAATGCTCTGCTGGCAAATTACAGGGGAATTTCTTGAGAGAGAAAGGGGAATTTGAGTTAAAAACTAATTAATTAAACCCACCAGAATTAGCTTTCCGTTTCTTTTAATAGGATGAGAAAATAAATTTTAAAGTATATATGAAGTGTATCCTCCTTCTGAGAGATCTGTCCTTTTGGATAGAGTGAAAACATCACTTTCTATTCAGAAAGTTTGGGTTTTTTTCTCTGCTGGTATTTTATGATGCCTAAGCCACTAAAAGTATATTCAGTAATTTAACTCTTTTATAATTATTTCATTAGAGCAGCCAAGCAAATCATGATCTGAAAATTCATAAGCTCATGGCAGTGCCAAGTGTTTGGGTTGGAGAGGTTGGGGGTTTTTTACTGTTGGCTTTTTTAAAAAAAGTTATTGCAAAATATGTCTAAAATTCTAAAAAAACGGGTGAATCAACAAATATTAAATTCCAGAGTGCAAAGCAGAATAGATTTTCTGCAGGTAGAGGAGGCAAACGGCTGTTTATATAAAATATCATCTCCCAAACAAGAGATGAGTAATGCCCCAGGTCACAGGGCAGCTTTTTCAGAAAAGGTTGGTAGAACTAGAGACCCTTGATGTGTTGGAATAAAGCCTAGAAGTTGTGTTGTGAGAGCAAGAGTGAGAAAAATATAAATGGAACAAGATATTGAAAATGCTGGGCTCTTCTTTCCAAACAAGAGTTGTTTAACCCCTTCATCTCCTGTCACCCCCAATAACTTTGGAGCTCACTGGCAACTTTCACCGAAGGATGGAGTTGATGAAAAATGTCACCAGTGTGACACACACCCCTGGAGTGCTGCCTGCAGGAGGAGCCTGGGAGTGAGGGCAGGTTTGGTTCCACACCAAAGCACCCACAGGAGAGCAGCTGCTGTGAGGGAAAAGGGTTCACTCAGCCTGACTTCATCAGGCAGCAGAGGAGCCAATCTGAAGTCCTCGGTCACAAATGAGATTTTTAGCAGTTTAAGATCAAACTGAGGACTGAAAATGCTGGATCTGCAGAGAGATTTCTCTGTTGTTACAATAATAACACTCATTTCTATTGCCACAAGAATCATTTGGGAGGAAGGCCTCTGGAACAGGAGCTGCTGAATGTGCTAAGAATGAACTCAGACTGGATGGCAGAAAACTCAAAAACTGTAAAGAAAACAGACTGAGAAGTGAAAAGGGTTGCAACAAGCTCTACCCTGTCACATGAGAGCAAGAGAATGTAAGGAAGCACCAACCCAGTGAGACAGAAGGAATGCCAATCTTCCAGACCAGCCTGTGCTGCCTTCAGTGACACTCCTTGGACTAAACAAGGGAGATACAGAATAAATTTCTATTAGTTAGGGTTCCTTCTTAAAACATTTTCATTCATGCACAATATTCTGGATTTTTGAAGGATGCTCCTTTTTACTTCTACCATGTTAAAATTATCTTTTACTTGGCTTCTTTTCAATTTATTCTTCTGCTTGAATTACAGCAGCAAATGTACACCACAACACTAAGAAGTCTCTCTGCGATCCATCTTGACAGCTGTAGCTCACATTCCCTATGTTTGCCTTAAGAAAATCCACATCTGATCATGTCATCTGTTAAGGTCACCACTGCTGCAAGGGTTCAGGGCACCAGCCTCGGGCAGTGGCTGATATTTGCTCCCACCCCAGATCAAACAGAACCGAGGGTTTAGTGAGGATGCACAGTTTTGTATCACGCCATTCCATCCTGAATTGGTATCAGGAGTTTACAGCAAAATAGCACATTCTCAGGAACCTCTGGTACGTTCCTAAATGTGGGGGATTCCCAGGTGGCAGGAGTTCACTTATGTTCCTCACTTGCAGGAAGATGTGTTATTAAGTTCTCTGCAGTTAAGTATCTCCTGAGAAATCTGAAGTGATACTCACAGTTTATCTCAGTTCTGATTTTTCCATTAATTTTCTTGAGTTAAACAGGAAACAAGGCACTTAAAACTCATCTTGGACAAGTGAAGGATTTGTATGAGTTCAAGACTCCATTTTCTTTGTTCTAGAGCTTTCTCTGCACAGTTGGTAGTCTAATGTGAGTACACACACTCTCCTTCTAGGCACTGTAACATGGAGCAAAGTCAAATGAGCAACTGTCATGGAAGGAAACATTTAAGCTGAAGTTAAGTTGAAGTGCTGTTTCTGAAAATAGGATGTTTTTCTCCTTGAAACCACTGCAATCCCAGAAAGCTGCTACCCAGTCTACAGAGCCGCTATAATTAAAAAAAAAATTACAGTTTTTTCTTCTATCCTTAATGCAGAGCTTACACAATTACAGAAGTCCCATCTGCAAGGCATAAACTTCAGAGAAACCCAATTAAGTCAGTGTTGCACACACTATCATGTTCGCTCTGTTTAAATATTCCACACAGATTCATCTCACTCATGATGGAACAATCACAAATGAACTTGCAGGAGCTCAGAAACTCTCTTGGAGGCTGATTTCCACTCAGGTTCTGTCTGAGCTCCCCAGGACAGCAGCAGGGGTTTGAGATGCTGAGCAAACCTGCCCGAGGCACCAACCCCTGTGGCTGTTACCTGAAGGAGCACAGGAGAATGCCCCTGATGATCTCGTGTGAAATTCAGGTGTGTTCCCTCAGCCACCCTTCCCTTTGCTCCCAGCCTGTCCCAAGCTTCCAGCCCCTGTCAAGAACACTGTCCTAGGCTGGCCACACCTCAGCCCTGACCCAGTGCAGAATTTCTAATGTTCTTTTAAGGATAAAAGCCCAAGTCTTGGTGCAGGCTGTTGAGAGATGAGATGCAGAGTTCTGAGAGCAACGGAATGAAAAGTGACAGCCATTCCCAGCAGATCAATATGGACAAGGCACAGGGAAGACTGTGTGGCCTGAGGGATGGAGCAGTGCAAACAGTGAAGGCTTCACTGGTTTGATGCAATGCACTGATCTGTGTCCACTTGCTGGTTATGCAGCAGCTGAACAGTTTGAGGATGTTAAAAAAATATAATAATTAGATTAAGGAAATTAACACACAAACTGTCTCTTCATTATATGAACAATTCTGAAGTGCTTTATGCATAAGGACAAGCCTTCCTTCAGCTGTAACCACATTGCTGCCCCAGAATATCACTGAGCTACACAAAGAGATAAGATCCCCTTTGATTCAGATCATCTCACTGAAACATTTATGCAGACTCAAGCACGGAGCTATTGACCTGCGTCAAGTTGCTATATGAGGTTCTCTCTGGGGCACGGATAAATTGTGGGTATGTTAGGCCATAAATCAACTTGAATTTCAAACAAAAGCAGGGGATTTAATGGGCACAAAGAATCCATTGTATTAGCATGCAAACTGGCCACATTTCGAAGCAAAATCAAGGTATCATATTTAGTTTTACTTACTCTTGGTATTTATAGACTTAACCTGCTTAGAGAAGCAAGGGCAATTAATTCTACATATTAAATTTTAAAAATACAAAGTCATAAATTTGGTTTAAAAAACCCATTTTATAAATAAATAAATGTTGTAGCCCATTCATTACAGCACGACTTGGGTAGTCTAGAAAGAGAATTTCCAAATTAAAGATTTTTGGAAGAAATAAACACTGTTACTTAACTACTCACTAAAATACACAGTTACATTTCCAGATAAACGTGACTCCCAGCATTATGTAACTCATTCCATTCTCAAAGTCTGGTGCAAACATTAACTGAATGAATAATCTTAAACCACCTTCATTCATAGCTAAAGTGTGAAGATCTTTTATTATTTAACAGACATGAGTTTCTCTTATTTGCACAGTTAAGCAACTACTTGTGTGCACAATTTATTAGCTCTGAGTTCTTTTACTTCTTTTACAGTTCTTCTCTGTAAATTAGGTCTGAGTTCTTTTACTTAAGGTACGCAATCAAACTTGGGGTTTACTTTTATTGTAAAAGAAATCCTGATTTAAAGAGACAAAGGTAAACATAAAAAAGAAAACATAAAAACCACCAGGCATTTCCAATATGATGACCTCACTCTCATAAAGCAGTCTAGGTTTTGATGGTATATAATCAGTATTTCCACTTCTTGGATAAAGAGGTTTTAATGGTTTAAGTGTCTTTTCAGCAACATTCAGACTACGTGCCAACTTGGGATTTAGAAGAAAAGACAACTTTGAAATACTTTTTTCCCCATTAAAGCTCTGTATTTCCTTTAAAGAACTCTAAAGTTTGGCTAAATACAAATCTCCAAACACTGGGAACACTCAAATCCTGGAAGAGCCTAAAACCTACCCTCAGCATGAATAGCATACTTATTAACTGACCTCATTTAATTTCTGCAGAAGTAGCATTAAAACATAACTTCACTCTTGATTCCCAAAATATAAACTGTGTATTGTTAAGTAAAATACTCAGGCAACAGCAAAAAGCAGGTTGTGTTAAATGTGCATCATGTTGAGAAATGTTAATGATACCCCACCACGGACACAAATTATATGTGCAGGACCAAAATTTTGCATTTGGAGCAAGAGAATCCACGCCCAGGAAGTCTCAGCTCTGCAGCTTCCCAAGCACACTGTGCCCATCCTCCTCTCCAGAGGTGGAGAGATTTCCCTCCTGGAAAAGGCTGGAGCAGAGCTGCCATGTGTGATGTGCCAGGGACAAGGGGAAGAGGAGATTCTCTGCCACAGGGCACAGGGAAAAAAGAGAGTTCTGTGCTTGCAGTGACTTTGCATCACAGGGACTTGTGGTCCAGTTAGATCTGACCAAAAAGGGACTGGGAATTTGATGAGAAACATCTCAAAAGTACAGTGGATCATTTCTCAAAATACAACTCCCATTGGAGTGCTTGGTAACATGGTGATGATTTTTCAGGTTCTGTATCAGAAAAATCTCTAACTCCACATTCAAACCAAGAGCAAATGTTTTGGGAAGCTTTATAGGACTCAATCTGGGTTTCAATGGAAAGGAAAATGGGATATTAACTAATATCCTGCATGTTTCTAGTCACTACTGAGTGTTCCTGAGTGCAGCCCCCATTAGGTGTGGAACAGTAACTTTCTGCAGGCAGCCCTTTGGTTAGGAATAGGAACTTCTGAGTGAGAGAATATCACTAAGTTTCATACTTATAAAACATAGGGTTCAGTTATAAATTGGACCAAAAGCACTGATTAGCTAATTTTGTCCATAAATTAATGAAGGAAAGGATGTAGGAGACCTGGTAAAATTCTCTTTCAGAAGAAATATAATGCAGGTGAAACAAACTCTTAACTGAACAGACTAGTGGATAGGGAAAGGTGAAATGGAAACCAAAATCTTTCTGGTGAAAAAAAACAACAAAATAAAACAACCCCAAACAACTTTTAATAAGTAGCCTGGCTCAAGCACAAGGATCAAATTTGAAAATTCATGCAACAACTTAAAGACATCACAGATAAGCCTTTAAGTCCCTGATTTAAGTTGCAGTGATCTAAAGGACTGCAGAAGGATGAAGCAGCAGCCCAGCTGACAGGCAGGGCACCCACAGCACCTCTCTGTCCTCCCTCTGCTATCAGTTTCCCTCCATCTTAAGCACATGTTGGAAGTTAAGCACACACTTAGAAGATTTTCTGAATTATGGGCCTGCCATGGAGAGATTTGCAGCGAAAATGACTCGAGCAGATTCAGAGAGCTGGCACCAATCTCTGTGCACTCCCATTGAATTCCTGCTGGTCTTTGCCTTCCCTCTGCTCCAGGCCAGCACCTGCAGCCCAAACCCACCACACCTGACTTTCAATGTGCTTTGGAGTTTCCAAACATCCCCTGCCAGTCGCTCCCAGCATTGCTGAGGTTACCAGGGGAGAGCTTTGCAATGGCTCACAGGCCCCCTACCACTGCTCAAGACTCAGACTGAGCAATCGTGCTCAAGGAACAAACACAGCAGTAACAGGAGTCAGTTAAAAGCTTTAACAGCTAAATCAACCCAAAAACGTTAAGAGAAGACAATGATAGATATGGAGTGGCACAGTCCACCCAGGGGAGCTTACAGCTTCAAAACAGAAGATGAGAAAGCAAAAGCCATATTAGAGAGTATAAACCTGCTGTTTATTGCATCACCACTTTTCCTGGCCATTATTTGGATGGCTGATGCCCTTCCTCACACTGCTGTGAGGCTCTGCTGGGTTTCAGGTCAGCCTCCAGCCCAAAGAGAGGTGATGTAAAAGCAACATAACCCTTCAATTCTCATTTCAGCATCTCTTCTTGGCATCCTGGAAGAATCCTTACGAGAATGCTGCCTGCTACAGAACTTTGGAATAATGAAAACTAGAAACAGTGATGGAGAACCTTTTAAGTCTTATGCAGTTGTTCTCCCCTGGAGTTAATTCAGAGCACAGCACTGCTGATTACACGTGGTATCAATAGAAATAAAAAGGGAATTAGTGTCTGGCACAGACATAATCATCTATCTCTGGAACAGCTACTCTGCAGCAGCTTTAACTTGTCAGGTCTTGAAGCACACCACACCAGAGGAGAGGCTGAGGGGCCCCCCTTCAGCAGGCAGGAAGAAATGATGATGACAGAGCTGTTAACAACATCTAGCACCACTGCCTGCACCCCGACAGCTCCTTGCCTCCATACAGATCCTTCACTGAGGACAAGGAACACATGGTGGACCACTGGCAAGGTCTGCTGGAGAGCTCAGCGATGCCCATCCTGAAGGTTTTCTGTAATTGCGTGGTGCCAGGAAGGAAAGGCAGCACAGAGAGCAAAAAGTGATGGCATCAATGTGTACTTACACAAATTCAAATGGATTATCCCAAAATTAAGGGG
>VZTB01012399.1:2400328-2425940 GCA_013397245.1 Thryothorus ludovicianus
GGGGGAGGGGGGTGACATTTTCACACATTGTCATGGTTGTCTGTATCTCCTCAAGTAATACAGAGTTTTGACATGGTGTGTTCTTCTTCAGTCTGTGCACCCCTCCCTTTCATGATACAAATCAAATGAGATTGTCAATCTTCCCTCTGCCCTGTGACTGCTGGAAGGATATAATGAGAGCAATATTTTGGCTTCCTGCAACTGTCTCTCAATTAGATGGTGATACTGAAATCTGTTCTCTTCAGACTCTCTCTCTTGATCCTTATCTGGAAAGGTGGAGGAGGGGAAAGACATACAAGATAAGGAAATTCTTGACATCCCTGGAAGTGTTCAAGGGCAGGTTGGATGGGGCTTGGAGCAACCTGATCTAATCAGGTTAGGAAGGAGCCCATGCCTGTGGCAGGGAGTTGAAACCAGATGATCTGTAAGGGCCTTTCCAACATAAATCATGCTGTGATTCTATGAATAAGATGAAATCCACTTTCTTGACAACAGCCTGGCCCAGAGACAGTCTATAGTCAAGCAAGACAGGAGTATTTTGGTGTCTGTTTCCCAAACTAAGGACATCCTCCTTTTGCAAGGCCTGCTCACTCAGTGTGACAGTGAGCTTAAACAGACTCAAACATGAAGCCCAGTGTTTGTTTACAACAGTAATTCTCATAAAATACTGCTCAGTGGCCATAAAATAGTTCATTCAAATACAGGCTGAAATGCATGATTTTATCTTGAAGGAGAAAATAAATAACTGATCCTATTAAAGAAAGAAACACTTATTTCTTCTTATCTTTCTTATACTATTTCCAGTATTCTCTTCATTACCAATGGAACCTCTATGCACCATTTAAATGCTGGAGGAAATCATCTTTTTGTCAGTGGAGCCTGAACTAAAGTCCATCTTTTTTCTTCTTAGACCATGACAGTGACATCTTTACTGATCACTGTGAGGAGCTGCTGTGTAATTAAAGATGCACATGAAGGATCTAATTCAGTGAATTTGTATCTCTGTCTTGGAATAAATAGTATTAACTGCCCCTAGTCTAGTTTACTGAACACCTTGTTTATCTGACTTATTACAGGAATATTTATAAGATTGTAGTGGCATGTTGTAATTTTTTAAGTTTTTTTCCATGTGATAAAATTCACTGTAGTCTGTAAAGATTACAGCTCTTCTAAATCAAGGTAATAAAATAGCTTTTCATTTCTACAGTGAATGCTTTGAGAGGAAAAGCACACTAGATAAGAGACTTTATCATGAAGCCTTTATTGTTCAAGGCTTGGAGTAATTGCAGCTTCTGCTGGCATTAATCAGGATTGTGAGTGTGCAGAACTTCTCAAAAATCAGCATCTAATGCTATTTGAACCAGCCAGTTACTGAGTTATTCCATGCTCCTGATGGATGAAAACAGAGTCTTCCTTAAAAAAGAACAAATCACAACAAAAACCTCACAAACAAACAAACATCAGCTCTGCTCTCACACGGGGAAATTCCCTTTCCCATTTCACCCTAACAGTTCATCAAAAATCCTCAAGTGAAGCACAGGGCAGGTGAACCAACCCTGCAGGAGCCCATCCCCAGTTCCTTGGATCTGATGTTCACACTGCTCAGGGTCAGCTGGAAAGGGAGGATTTGGTCCCAAGAGAGCAGATCCTGAGGCAGCCAGCGAGGCTCAAAGCCCGCTGGGATGGCTCAGTTCCACTGGTTAAACTGGTGCTTCAGGAGGGAAAGGAAAATGCAGCATTGAGTCACAGGATTTCCTTTGGGAAATACAGGAAAATCTTGATGCTGCCAGCTCTACACTCTCAGCTACGGCGCTGAAACTTCCTGCATAGAGCTGGGCTAAACAAAAAAACACTGGAATTGTACAGGTCAAGAAGAGAAATATAAATACGTCTTTAAACCAAAAATCCACCATGAAATTACTGAGAGTCTAGGCTGCCTTCATCTATTACCCCATTTCCTGCCTCAGTATACTTTTCTCAGTAGGCACAAATGAGTTGGTGCAGGATAATCCCTGCCCACATCACACAGACAAAACACTGTTCCAAAACAAGAGTGCATCTCCAGCAGGGGTAAGGGCACGTAAAAGTAGGAGTGCTTTTTGTAGGGATCCTACAGTTATCCCCATATTTTGGTATAATTTTGGTCTGTTTCTCTGTAATTTAAACACGTAACTTAAATGTTAATAAAATTAATTTAGTTTTTAGATTAATGAAGAATCTTGCATGTTCACACTTCTCTACATAGTTTGTTTGTGAGCAGGGTTGGGATGTAAACACAAACTCTGGACATATCACTTCCCACTCCTGTCTTTTGACTTAGAGTCCATAGATGATTATGTTGGTATAATGATAATGATAAAATGATTTTCCAGGACAGTAAAATAAGATAAACTGCAATTATATCATCTCATATTCATAATTCTTAAAATAATATAAATTGTGTTCCAGATTTTTAAGTAGCCAGATGTATGAAATTGTTCACAATGATTACTCACAATACTGTATGGTAAAATTTTATTTAAATTAAGAAATTTAAGTTCATTTTATTATCATCTGGGAGCATACCAATGTTCATTACTACCTGATGAACAAATTTAAAACCTGCAAATCTTACCAAACATGCTAATCCTCCCTCTGACTATTCATACCCACCTGGACAAAAACCTTATTTATTTAACAGCTTTTGTTTCTCTCCGCATATTGCATGAATGACAGAACACAAACGAGACACCTTCCCTTGCATTTCCACAGAGCTTCTGCCATGGGACACTGGTTTATCTGATGGGGTCTGTTTTAGGGGAAAAAAATGCTCCTTGGCATTGACAGCTCCTTCTCCTGACAGAAAGCACAACAATGTTTATATCTTTGTCTGTTTGTCAGACATGTTGTGTACTTTCTTTGTTGCGTATCTCACAAAGGCCAAAAGAATTAATTAGTGGAAAACAATTTAGAGGGATTAAAACTGAGGTTGCACACGCCTTCCTTTCATTAGTCACTTGTGCTTGCAGAAATCAAATGGCAGAAACATACATTCCTCTTTCAGTCAAGATTGCCCCTTTGGGAGGGAGTCGAGCAGTTCATGTTGGAAGAGTCCTTTGTTCCCTTCACTTAGGCTATCGGAACAGTTGGTAATCAGGGATAAATCATCCACTGTTTGCCTTAATTCAATTTGTGTTTCACTCCATACCAATGTGCTCACAATTGCTTGATAAGGCAAATAAATAGAAGAACTTAAATTAGATGCAAATATTAATATCCTCATTGGCTCAGAAGGAAGCAGTATAGCAGGTGTATGAACAGAGCCTGGAATATTTTATTTACTCAGTAATCTGAGAAAGGGGTGCAAAGTTCAACCCGAAATTGCATCCAGGGACTGTCTCCTGCGGGCTGATAGTGCCTGACCCAAAACCTAAACTCGTTTCTTGGCTTGGAAATCAGCAGTGGGTAGTGATGATCAACACCCCATTCATTGTGTTTACGCTGCCTTGATTGCTTCTTTTCTTATAAAGAAACCTGACAGCTCTTGTGTGACCACCCTCTATTCAGGGAAACTGAGAGTAAACTGGCTCTTACCCTTTGCTTCCAGCTTGTTGTTGTGCCTTTCCGTGCAATCACATCACATCAAAGTGATGTAGCTATTTGTTTCTTTTTTTTTTCCTAAAGGTCTCAACACTGCTTAGATTCTGACGAGCTGAAATTACTGAGTCACCACCAACAGACATTTAGAATTACTCCTCAAAGTGAAGATGAAAACACCATTAGCCATTGCTAAAAAAAAAAAAATCTAATCACAATATTCTATTTATACAGTAACGATTGGGCTGTGTCCCCTCAGCACCCCCCTCTGTGCCCACACTTCATAAGGAGATTACGCTTCTCCCTATGAAGTGAAAATTACCTTCTTGTGGGCAGAAAGCGTTTAATTATGACTCTGCTTCCCTCGTCTCCATGGCGATCCCATGCAAACAGGCTGCTTTATTAGCGCTCATTTCCCCCTCCCCGCCGAAGTCACCAATGAGCTCTGCGGGAGCCGGGGTCGAGCGCTGCCGGCGGCCCCGGGGACCCCCGGCCCGGCCGCGCCCCCCGCGCCCGCTCGGCAGAGCCGCGGGACGCGCTCGCTCCAAGCCCGTCTGGAGCTCAGCCGCTGCACCATTTCGGCACTCGCTGCAGGAAATGTTCCCAAATCCTGCCCGCCCAGTGGCGGACGGGCTCCCCACAAACTGGCGATGCTCCCGGCGCGCCCCGGCGAGATCGGGCTCGTTACCTGGGTGCTCCCCGGGGNTGGGGGACTGTCCGGCAGGGGAGGGTGTCCCTGGGGGACTGTCCGGCAGGGGAGGGTGTCCCTGGGGGACTGTCCGGCAGGGGAGGGTGTCCCTGGGGGACTGTCCGGCAGGGGAGGGTGTCCCTGGGGGACTGTCCGGCAGGGGAGGGTGTCCCTGGGGGACTGTCCGGCAGGGGAGGGTGTCCCTGGGGGACTGTCCGGCAGGGGAGGGTGTCCCTGGGGGACTGTCCGGCAGGGGAGGGTGTCCCTGGGGGACTGTCCGGCAGGGGAGGGTGTCCCTGGGGGACTGTCCGGCAGGGGAGGGTGTCCCTGGGGGACTGTCCGGCAGGGGAGGGTGTCCCTGGGGGACTGTCCGGCAGGGGAGGGTGTCCCTGGGGGACTGTCCGGCAGGGGAGGGTGTCCCTGGGGGACTGTCCGGCAGGGGAGGGTGTCCCTGGGGGACTGTCCGGCAGGGGAGGGTGTCCCTGGGGGACTGTCCGGCAGGGGAGGGTGTCCCTGGGGGACTGTCCGGCAGGGGAGGGTGTCCCTGGGGGACTGTCCGGCAGGGGAGGGTGTCCCTGGGGGACTGTCCGGCAGGGGAGGGTGTCCCTGGGGGACTGTCCGGCAGGGGAGGGTGTCCCTGGGGGACTGTCCGGCAGGGGAGGGTGTCCCTGGGGGACTGTCCGGCAGGGGAGGGTGTCCCTGGGGGACTGTCCGGCAGGGGAGGGTGTCCCTGGGCGAGTGTCCGGCAGGGGAGGGTGTCCCGCGGGGTTTCCCTCGGCAGGACGAGCGGGAAATCGCTCCGCGCCCGCCGGGACCCCCGCGCAGCTCGGCCGGAGCTTCGGCAGGGCCAGGCAGGGGCCTCGTGGCAAAGGTGTTGGATGGGGACCCCGCAGAAACGGGGTGCTCCGACTCGGGCTGAATAGCTTGATTTGGGAATTTTTAGGGAATAACTGCTTTTATGGATTTTTATTTTGCTCCTCCCCTCCAGCGCAGTGTCGGCAGAGGGGCTGCTGGTCTGTAGTTTGATGCAGGGCAGGTCTTCTTGAAGTTTTGACCTGGGAAAACCAGGGATGCTGGTTAATCACTCTCCCAGTAAAGTCCTGTGGAATGCCCGGTCAGCACTTGCTGGGATTGTGGGGGTTCTCATCTCGTGTCTGCCTTGAACTCTGCTTTTGTCTCTGCATGGAACTAATGCTGAGGAATTCACTCACCTACCAGTAGATTTCTTGGGCTGACTCAAGAGCAGGAGTTATACATGCAGCTGAGTTCCTGTCGTGAGACAGGTGCAAGTTTGCAAAATTTTAGGGATGAACCTTTGTATCAGAAAATTTTCCATCAATGTAGTCTTTCATTCTCGTACACAGAAGCACAAAAGAATGAAAGGTTTGGGTTGGAAGGAGCCACACTGGGGTCACCTGGTCCAACCTCCCTGCTCAGGCAGGGTCATCCCAGAGCAGAGGGCACAGGATTGTGTCCAGACAGGTCTGGAATATTTCCAGTGGAGGGAAATTCCACAGCCTCACCTGCACAGCAAACAAGTTTTTCCCTGATGTTCAGGTGGAACTTTCTAAGCATCATTTTATCACCACTGCCTCTATTCTATTCTATTGCTTAGCACCTCTGAGGAGAGCCTGGTTCTGTTTTTTCATAAATATGTGGAAAATATTTTGCTACTCTTAAAGAAAGAAAAACGGGTTGGGCCGTTTCTAAAAGCAGGGGCAAACACAGCAGTTATGTGGAGTTATGTCTTTGTTGAGTTTTGGGGGGATTTCACCCAAATTTATCACATCTATCACATTAAGACGTGTGCTTGTAGTTTTTCTCTAAGCAGGAATTTCAAAGTTAAATGTGCATACATCTAATTTGGGAATCCCTTTTGGGTTGTGTGATCCTGAGAGTCAGTTAACTTACTGACCTTTGGGGAAAAGAAAAAAGTCTGTGGGCATAGATTTAATGGTGGAGTTTGATAAAATTCATCCAAGATTCCCTTTGAGGGAGGCCCAAGTGTGGGTGACATCTGCCCATGGCTGGGGTGAGCTGCTGCATCCAACAGCAGGTGGGAATATTGTCCTGAGAGCAGAACCCAAAAAAGGGTTTAAAGTAAAATATCAAAGAGTTCTGGTCCAATGAGCGCTGTCCCTTCTTTCTGTGTGTAAGGTAGATCCTAAGGAAAAAGAAGCATGTGGAGGTTTAATCTAAGCTGTGTCATCGTGCCATGGAATACATTAAGGTGCCAAGTGAGATAATGAGCCAAATCTATTTTTAGTCCTGAAAGGAGAGGAAGTAGCAAGTTCTAAATGGTTTTATCTCTATATAGCTTTTAGGTCATGCTAGAAAATGCTGATGGTTTCTAGTGAATTCTGTGAAAGTCTGTTTGCAATAATCAATAGATGCCTTCTGAGATGAAGAATGATACTGATTTCATGTTTAAAATGTAGGGTTGACAAGTTTCTTATCAGATTCAAGCATTTGTATATGACGGAATATATTAAAATATTTTCAACCCAAGAAAATATCTCCAAGACATCTTTAGGGGCTGTAGAAGCACACAGGATGAGAGGGATGTATTTTTAACCAGCTCCCATACTGGTTGCCTCTGTAGAGGACACTTGATAGGATTCCTTTGGATTTAAAATATCGTGGGGTACAGAACAGTCGAGCAGGGCTGGAATCTGCCTTGCTGCTTTCACTTAAAGAGCATTTTCTCTCATCCCTGACAAACCAACCATCAGGAGGCTCATTCTGGGGATAAATCCCTGGTGTGGTTTGTGCCAGCTGATGGAGCTGCCCCTGGACCTTGTTCTTTCCAAAATGAACCATCATCATGTTTTGGAGAGGAGGTAGCAAAAAAAAAAATAAATGTGTTGAGTTATTTAAACTTCCATTGCTAAATAATGTCTCTTGTGTTAAAAGTGGGATTGTCTGCATGTCTTTTTTCAAATTTCAAAGGTGATGATGGTTTATCTATGGCCCTTCCTCACCTTCAAGCAGGCTCTGCATCCCTTCTGGGGCAGGGCTTTAGAGAGGGAAAAATAAATGTGAGGCAAAGTCTTGTCTTCATGTTGAAAGACCAACACCAAAAGAAATGGAGCCTTTTCACAGAGTAAATAGAAGCTGGTGGAGGCAGGCACTAACTAATATATTCCAAGTATATTGATTTGTAAATCCCTCTGAAATCAGAATGAAATTGCAATGAAACTAAGCCTGGTTCTACCTGTGGGTACAAAGCACCTGAAAAATTGTACCCAAGTTTCCATTTACTGCTTCATATGATTCTGTAAGCATCACAAACAAAACTATTTGCAGGATCAGAATGGCTCTTAGTAGAAACATGACTCTCCTTTTGTTTGGTTTATTTTCTCACTATAGGAGTCTTGTGGTAAACAAGTTTTCAGTGTTTTCCCAGAAAGTGCAATGATCTGATCTGTTTAGTTATCCCTCAGAGGATTTCTAGCCTTTTATATTTATGATGAAATTTTTCTAGCTTAATCACAATATCTCTGCAGCTGGCATCCATTCAATTGCAGGAAAATACTTCTTAAAATGAAATATCCACACAAGGAGCACAGACGCAAAAACAAATTTTTCTAAAATTTTATTTATTTTGATCCATAGTCCACAGCCAAACCAATGCATGTCCATTTGATATGACTTTCCTTGATAACTTGGGATTTTTTTAATGCAACTGAATAAATGGTATGGATGATTTGATTTGTTTGTTTTCTCTCTGACAGCTGAATCCTGTTGTATGAGCTGGTTATATAAAGAGAAATCCAAACTTGTGTTAGAAAGGAATGATTCTCTGGGGAGAAAGAGGTGAGTCATGTCAGTGCTGCTTTTCTCAAATCAGCAGAATATTAAACAACCTCATTTTCCTTAATCTGAAGCCTACATGTGATCTCTGAGCACCACTGATGGGGGGGGTTGTGTTGTTGTTTAGTAAAATGAATTCAGGGCACATTTGGATTGACAATATCAGCTTTCATGTTCAAATTGTTCTGATGACCAAGGCACAAACAGCCTTGCTAGGAGCAGTTTTCTTAGGTGCAGCAGCAGAAAGCATTAGTCCTGCTGCTTGTGAGTCTTAACCCATTTTTTGAGATTTTTATGCCAGGTTGTTGGAGCTCAGCGTGCTCACAGTAACAGAGATGAGCATTCCCATGCTCAAAAAGCTCTTGTCTCTATTTACTTTGTTGGGTTTTTTTTCCCCTCAGATGCTTTCTTTGCAAAGAGGACACTGAGCCTATTTTGAGGCTTTGTTTGTCAAGACCATAAATGCATGTCAGAGAGAAGAGATAAAATATCACCCAGCAGTCACAACTGTAAGTACAAAGACTTGAAACATGTCTTCTCCAAAGTACTACTACAGAGAGCAAATAAAAAATGAATAAGCATCAGGGGCTCGTCTATTGGGGGCCTCATGTGCACATTGAGAATCTCTGATACTCAGGAGCTGTTCTGGCAATGGCCCATCTGATTTTCATGTTTGCTTTTCTTCATAGCTCCAATCCTCAGTCCCTTTTACAGACAGGAAAAGAGGCTGGGAAAAATGTAAAGGAGGACCCTCAGCTCCATTCCCTGCCCTGGCACCCAGCTCTACTCAAATCTTTCTGTGCTGTGATGATGAGAAGGGGAATCTTTACTCTTATTTCTTATTAGTTTGTAATAGTAACAGCCCCGTGTGTGGGGAGGGAACTCACATCTGCAAGGTGCCAAGGGCAGCAGAGAGCTCCAGGACTGTGATGGTGCACGAGGAGCAGGGAAGAGGCAGCTCTGAGGGGAGGATTCAGTGAAGCCAGTGAGGTTCCAGGGGATGTGCCACATAAACGTTGGTTGTGTCAGTTTGAAGGGATGAATCTCATTTTCCTCTCTGGTTTTCTGTTCCCCTAAGCCCTCAGGATGTCTGAGGAGAAGGGATGTACACATAAATTATTCCGCTGCAGGTCCAAATCTCCCTCCTTTCCACTTTTTAGGGAATTGATATTCTTGTATCCAGAAGATCTTTTTTTTTACAGGAACGATGTTCCTAAGAACACACATGGCTGGAAGTTCCTTGTTCTCACTTCCATTCTCAAAGTATTCCATGATCTCAAACATCCAAAACTTAAAAATCTGCAGATACATGGGGGCTCTGAAAGCCATTTTTGGTGTAATTGAGACCCTGCAAGCTCTATGAATTTACAGAGTAAAACTCATAAGACTGTTTCTTGTTACATTTGTAAATATAGTCCTGAGGTTCTAAAATTCAGGATAGCAGAAATAGCTCCAAGAAACTGGTGTTGGTTGTAAATGTAAAAGAATACAATGTAAGATCCCAGACTTATAAATAACTATTTGGATCACTTTAAATTCCGTTTGGAAACAAAATACCTCTGAAAAAGAAAAACCTCTGATTTGCTAATGCTTTGCAAGTCTTTGTATTTTAGAAACAACGCAGCTCATTTTTGCCTCAGAGATAAGTCTGGGTAACTTGTAGCCTGATCAGAGATGTCATTTCTTCTTACTATGTATGAGACAGTACATTCTGATTCAGATCTCATCTTGTTGCCAAATCTGGAATAATTTTGACGTATACATTTTTCAAATTAATTCAAACAGTGAAGATCATTCAGTTGTCAGCAGAAGTGGAAAGGGAAAAGTGGTGCTCTGTGCTAATTAGATGAGAGCTGACGAGTCTTTGATGTAGACTTGCAGGACAAAATCCTGATTCCACTCATGTTAGTACCTTTCAACATTTACTTCAATGGCAGTTTGTTATTGTCACTTCATTCCTTGTGCAATCCTGGACTTCAAATGGTATTTCTGACCACAGTGCACAAGAAATTCAGCTGCTGGAGAGTTAAAATACTTTTAGTGATGCATGAAACAAGTGACGGAGCTTCCTTCAGCAGATCACAGTTTGCAGTTTCTTGGGAACTGAAATCCAGTGAAGACCATAATAATCAGGATTTATGAGCATCTCTCAGAAGATACAACCTCACTTAGGTTTCAGTTAATGGAAGGAAATACAGGAAGCCTAGAGCTGATCAGCAGCTGAAGACAAGAGAATGAAAGATCCAATTGGGACTCCCAATAAGCAAGGTCCAGGTCAGCAGAGCAGTTTTTGTTCTGAGACTGAAGCTGTGCATTGCGTGGGAGCCCAGAAATCGTGGCCAGCCCTCCCAGGTCTCATCCACAGGGAGCTGATTCAGTTCTCAGTGTGAGAACTGATTTAAAGCTTGAGGTGTGAGCTTTCCCAGGCAGAAGTGCTGTGACTTTATGCTACACCTTCCTTCTTCTCTGAGTGCTCCTGTGTGTTGGGTTTAAATCCATCTGGGATAGACTCATCTTTGGGCTGGCTCCATCTCTCCAATTTCCTACTCACCAGCTCCTGAAGCAAGACTTGGGAAGGGAAGGAGAACAGCTACCAATACATCTCTGGAATTTCCAGTTTAAGTTTAAGGAAAACTAGGACCTCACACCATTCTAAAGAGTGAAGTTACAGCTTCCTCAGAGCTGGAGGGTTTGTGCAGCAGTTTGCATCCCCATTTAGGCAGAATGTGGCTGTGCAGCAAGATCGCTGCTGGGGAGGTTGTGCTTTGCTCTTTTGCAGATGCAGTGAGTCATCTGAGAAACCATTCCTCAGCAAAACCCAGCTAACTCGGTTTCCTTTTGAAAGTACAGTTTTTTGGACAGTTGTGGCCGTTGCCATGGCAGCAGGAGATGGTGGCCGTCCCTCCCCTCCGGGCTGCAGCTCCGTGTGCTGTTTTGATGCCATCTTGCTGTGAGCTTTGGAAGGCCAGGCTGCTCAGCTCCATCGCAGCTCCCTCCGTGGGCACAGGCACTGGTGGTTTTTCCAGGATCAGCCCTAACAGCAAATTTCTAACCTGCAAAGGTAACCCAGTACAGAATTAGATGGAACTTGTGTTCCATGCCTTCAAGGTTGGAGGTGGATGTTGTCACAAGCAAAGTCAGAACAATGGAATCATGGAATTTTCTGTGCTGTTCTATTGTAAAAGGCACTCTTTGCCAGCCTTGCTTCCAACCAGCCTAGGCTGTAAGGAGAGGAACACCTCCAGACCTGCAGCTGGGATCTCAAGTATTTTGGAAATTAATCCTTTAACATCTTTATCCAACAAGTCAAGTGCAGATTTTGCCTGGTAAATTCTTCCAGTCCAGTCAAAAATCAGGTCATTGCCACAGAGAGTTGCTTTTTTTTTACTTGTCTCTGATATGTGCCTCTCATTGTTATACAAATGTATCCTTTTAGGTCTAGACACAAAAAAAAAATGCTTTGCAAAGGAATTCCCAACGTCAGTTTAATATAACCTGAGAGCCACACAGATACTTTAAACCTTCTCTCCTACAAATTAATTCTGCAAGACCAAGTCCTTCAAGTTTTAAGGTTCAGTTGCAGAACTAGACTTTTTTACTGTTATTATTATTAATATGTTTTATAAAAATGTTTAATTCTAACCCAATGTGAAATACAGAGATTGGAACACAAATTTTGCTAAATATGCGATTAATTGTGTACATGAATGACTGCTTAGAAATCTTGCTTGTCATTTGTAAGCCTGTGTGTTGTATGGAGATGGAGGTTCATGCAGCTGAGGATGTATGACCCATGGTATTTATAATTAGCTAATTATACCCTCGCTTAATGAACTAGCAAACAGGGGTTTTTGCTGCTATTTTTTTCCCCTTCTCCTAGAAAGTGGAAGTAAATCCAATTAGATCAAAGAAGATGCCAGTAGGTTTGCTTCTTCCAAACGGTTCAGAAGTCATGAATTATTTTAACATTCAGTCTTCTTTCTCCCTTGGCTTCGTGGCTGTTACAAAAGTTCTGCTTATTAATGCACTACGAACCGAAGCTGTCCAGATCAATCTCTGTGTCCATTTGTAAGGAGGTTCTGTGTGTGCAGCTGAAGGGTGCAGTGTGTGCTCCTGGCACCTCTGTGTGTGCCCTGGAACCTCTGTGTGTGCTCCTGCCTCCTCTGTGTGTGCTCCTGGCTCCTCTCTGTGTGCTCCTGCCCGCTCTCTCT
The DNA here is from genome assembly GCA_013397245.1 of Thryothorus ludovicianus. NCBI lineage: Eukaryota > Metazoa > Chordata > Aves > Passeriformes > Certhiidae > Thryothorus > Thryothorus ludovicianus. The sequence continues at coordinate 2,412,617 of VZTB01012399.1, forward strand.
GTGTGTGCTCCTGGCACCTCTGTGTGTGCCCTGGAACCTCTGTGTGTGCTCCTGCCTCCTCTGTGTGTGCTCCTGGCTCCTCTCTGTGTGCTCCTGCCCGCTCTCTCTGTGTGTGCTCCTGGCACCTCTGTGTGTGCCCTGGAACCTCTGTGTGTGCTCCTGCCTCCTCTGTGTGTGCTCCTGGCTCCTCTCTGTGTGCTCCTGCCCGCTCTCTCTGTGTGTGCTCCTGGCACCTCTGTGTGTGCCCTGGAACCTCTGTGTGTGCTCCTGCCTCCTCTGTGTGTGCTCCTGGCTCCTCTCTGTGTGCTCCTGCCCGCTCTCTCTGTGTGTGCTCCTGGCACCTCTGTGTGTGCCCTGGAACCTCTGTGTGTGCTCCTGCCTCCTCTGTGTGTGCTCCTGGCTCCTCTCTGTGTGCTCCTGCCCGCTCTCTCTGTGTGTGCTCCTGGCACCTCTGTGTGTGCCCTGGAACCTCTGTGTGTGCTCCTGCCTCCTCTGTGTGTGCTCCTGGCTCCTCTCTGTGTGCTCCTGCCCGCTCTCTCTGTGTGTGCTCCTGGCACCTCTGTGTGTGCCCTGGAACCTCTGTGTGTGCTCCTGCCTCCTCTGTGTGTGCTCCTGGCTCCTCTCTGTGTGCTCCTGCCCGCTCTCTCTGTGTGTGCTCCTGGCACCTCTGTGTGTGCCCTGGAACCTCTGTGTGTGCTCCTGCCTCCTCTGTGTGTGCTCCTGGCTCCTCTCTGTGTGCTCCTGCCCGCTCTCTCTGTGTGTGCTCCTGGCACCTCTGTGTGTGCCCTGGAACCTCTGTGTGTGCTCCTGCCTCCTCTGTGTGTGCTCCTGGCTCCTCTCTGTGTGCTCCTGCCCGCTCTCTCTGTGTGTGCTCCTGGCACCTCTGTGTGTGCCCTGGAACCTCTGTGTGTGCTCCTGCCTCCTCTGTGTGTGCTCCTGGCTCCTCTCTGTGTGCTCCTGCCCGCTCTCTCTGTGTGTGCTCCTGGCACCTCTGTGTGTGCCCTGGAACCTCTGTGTGTGCTCCTGCCTCCTCTGTGTGTGCTCCTGGCTCCTCTCTGTGTGCTCCTGCCCGCTCTCTCTGTGTGTGCTCCTGGCACCTCTGTGTGTGCCCTGGAACCTCTGTGTGTGCTCCTGCCTCCTCTGTGTGTGCTCCTGGCTCCTCTCTGTGTGCTCCTGCCCGCTCTCTCTGTGTGTGCTCCTGGCACCTCTGTGTGTGCCCTGGAACCTCTGTGTGTGCTCCTGCCTCCTCTGTGTGTGCTCCTGGCTCCTCTCTGTGTGCTCCTGCCCGCTCTCTCTGTGTGTGCTCCTGGCACCTCTGTGTGTGCCCTGGAACCTCTGTGTGTGCTCCTGCCTCCTCTGTGTGTGCTCCTGGCTCCTCTCTGTGTGCTCCTGCCCGCTCTCTCTGTGTGTGCTCCTGGCACCTCTGTGTGTGCCCTGGAACCTCTGTGTGTGCTCCTGGCACCTCTGTGTGTGCTCCTGGAACCTCTGTGTGGGCTCTGACTGGATTTCCTGAGTAGGAATCAGCTGGCCCCACAGGAATGTCACAGCCTGTGCATTCTGCTGCTTTCAGGGATGTTTCCAGTTGTGCAAAATGCAGTTACTGGGCCCAGAATTGGATCCATTTTCTATTACTCTTGTATTTTAACCTGCATTTTCCTATCCCGGGAAATGAGGAGCTCTGCTTGAGACCATAGGGAGCTCTATTTAATTATAATTGGCAGCCTGCAATCCTTTGTGCTGTCAAGGAAATCCTGGAGCTAATGGATGATACTGCAAACCCTTGGTAGTGGTTTTACACTCAGCAATTTGTTCTTTATTTAGCTGAATAAATGTCTGATGGAGCTGAGAGAATCCCCTGAGGAAACGCTGTTGGACAGGAAATTCTTGGTGTACCAACCCTAGGAATTAATTTCTTTTCCTAAAGGGTAATTTTGCCATCTAGGCTTTTTTTATCCATCCGAAGTAATAAATATCAATGTATAATAAGACAATTTACAAGAGCAGTGTAACCTGACAATGGTTATGAAATGTGTCACTAACTGTGAGCAGAGGATAATTGTCTCTGCTCAGGTGGTTTTTACAGGACTGATGGCCTCAGGCTTGGTTTGTGAATTGTGTTTTAAGCACAGTAAGAGTTTTAATAGCCCAAAATAGGCACCCATTTTGCAAGGTGGCTGTCTCAACTGCAAAATCCAGATCCAGCAGAGTGGAATGGATTTCCCTTCACCATTTGTAGGATCAGGAAGAAATCTGGCACAGCTGGAGTTTGTTAGAGAGTCAAAAAGTGCCACGTTTTGATACCAACTTGTGAGACTCCTCACACACTTCATCAAATGTTTTAAATTTGTTCTGTGTCATTTTAGTGACACCAATATTTGCAGTTCTGTTGTGGAGTTGGGTCCTGAAGGAAGAACAAGCCCGGGCAGTGCAGAGCACTGATACAAACACAAGCTCCTGCTCTCTGCCTGGGCAGTCATGGCTGACTGCAGGGGAACCGAATATTTTGGTAATTCTGTATATTTTTAAACTTGGCAGTGCAGCCTGCCGAGGTTTTTTGACTGGCAGCCACTAGAGAGCACTACGGGATTGTTTCTTTTCCAAAGCAGGGTGTGGTGAACTACAGTGTGAAAGGCTTTTTTTTTCCAGTTTCTGGAGAGTCCTATTGGGTTCTGTACAAAATAGAGGTTATTAAACCAAGATTTTAGCACCTCTGGCATTTTTCTTTACACAATTATTATTCATAGTGGCTTTTTTCATCAACATGTAATTCTCCCTCAGCAGGGTTTCACTGTAGTAATGAATGTATGGGCTATTTTTACTGTAAGGCTGAATGATGATGCTTTGCTGCCTGCTGCACAGATAACCTTGGGAGAATTTAGTTCTGCTTTAGCTTATCCTTAGAAAAAAACCTTCTGCCTCAAATCATCCTCTAATCAGCAGGCAATGAATGGAGTGTATCTATGTAAAATACATAAACTCAGAGAAATGGTGATGTAAAGGGAAAATGCTTAGGGATTAACCTGTTAGTCTCTCCTGATCCAAGCTGTTGATGTTTCCTTATCTGACTGACACTGCATTTTTTTAGATCTTGTGACCTACCTTTCATATTCCCCCAGAAAAAAAAAAAAAATCATTATTTTCTCTTGAAGTACCTGTGCCTTGAGATTTTTTTTTTCTTTTTTTATATACAACCCTCTGAAATCAGCCAGACCTTTATTGTTTACCTTTCTCCTTTTAAAGCTCCTGTGCACTGAGGACTTTCTCATTGAAATCTCATTGAAATAATTTCATTTTATGAGCAGCAGGTTGTAGCTTAAAACTTGCCAGTGCCTGTGGAAAAAAACACATTCTCAGAAGATAATGAGGAGCCCAGGAGTCCAAAGTTTTCCTCCCCAAGTCTGTAGCTCTGCTTCCAGTGAGTGGTGAGTGCAGCTGTGGCCAGCAAAGGAATTGTCACAGGATGGTGTTTCCTTCCTTCCTTCCTTCAGAAATTGGTGCTGAGGGCCAGAGCCACTTGTCCTACTGAAGGGAAATTTTTCTGTCAGCATTATGGAGTCAGAGCAGCTGGAGGGGAACAAACTGGATTCTGGTGAGATTAAATGGTGGGGCCAGATGTGTAAATGGAGCATGTGGTGATGTGAAAGACCCCTCTCATAACAATGGTATTCATCACATCATCCTAAATAGACCAGACCTAGAAAAAACCTCCCCTGAGCTGCAGATCCCCAAATTAGTTTGCCAATCTGTTTATGTCAGTGTTAAATTTGAAATCCTAATTAGCAGCATCGGTTTGAAGACTTGGTGACAAAGCCCACGTTGCTTCTCTGACAGTTGAACCAAACTGCTTAAAATAATAACTCACAGGTGTCCCTGTACATTTGTTGGGTTTGCCTGGGGCTTTTTTTGTAGTTCTTCTTCACAAGTAATGAAGAAACTTCATAAGAGAGACTCCAATTCTGTTCACCTTCCCAGTACCAGAATGCTCAGCTGGGAAGGGATTTGGCCATATGGAAAGTGTTACTGGCTTTAAAACAAGTGATGAAATGTAAAAGTTACTCAAACAATTTGTTTAAGCAACTTAGAATAAACAACATTCTGGATATGATATTTTTAAAAATTCTGACATCTATAAACTTTTTAGGAATATTTGGAGCTTTTTAGGAGTTGTGAACATCCTGGACCGAGATCCTTCCCAGGAATACCTAGGCTGAGACCTCTCTTATGATTCACTGTACTGAGAAATTTTTAAAGAATTTTCTATCACTTTCTGGGAATTAATTGATCTAAATTTTTTCTAGTTTCCCTGGGCTTTGCAAGTATTCCTGAATGCGTCATCTTTCCAAGAATTCCTGGACAGAGACCTTTTTTTATAGTTTGTGGACCTACAACCTTCCTTGGCATTTTCCCACTTTTTATAGGGATTCCTGGATCTAGAACCTGAAGTGGTTCCTGTGCCGTTCAAGGAATATCCCATCTTAGACTGAGACCCTTCCTAAGAATTTTCCCAGGTTTTCCAGGAAATCTTGGATCTAAACTCTTTCCAGGAATAGCTTTCAAAAGTCCTTAGAGGAACTGCAGTAGCTCCTCACATCCCATATGCCCTGATTTTGTTTCAAGGTCTGGAAATGGCTGTTACCATTCTTTGCTGTCAGAGATAAGCATCAGTCCATGCAGAGCTGAGGAGCTGGAGGCATCCTGCAAAGAAACTGAATTCCTGTTATAAAATCAGTTAGCACAAAAGTGTTTTTTTCTGAAAACACACTACTGAACACACTGCCCCGAGGAGTGGAGATAAAACAGCTTTGAGTGCAATCTACATTCCCTCCATTCTTGATTCCCCTGTCCCTCTCACGAAGTCAAAAATTACTCACAGGGACCTTGTTGTTAATGCATTAACTCCTCATTGCACCATCCATGCAAAGGCAAGTCATAAAATGTTTACTCTTCTCCTTCTGCCAAATGCTCGAGGCCAAAGCCTTAATTGGACTTGGAAAATGTGCTTTTATTTTTTCCTTCAGGGCACTGGAGTTTTAAACTGCAGTCTGGCTGTTGTCCCCAGTCCTGAGTTAACTTCCATGGTCTAGGTGACAGTAAATCCAGTCTTCCCAGAATGGTCTGTTGCAAAGGTGATTTTGTTTTTGTGAGGAGGAGAAGCACAGGGACAGTGTGGTGGTGTGATCAAGGCATTCTGATCTGTCAGAGCTACCTAAAAAATTCTAATCTTGCTGCCTTTCTTTTAGCACAAAAAAAGAAGAAAAGGGGAGATTTCATAAATATGTAGATGCCGTCTTTCAGTTCTCTTGCTAAGCAAGGTGTGATCTCCAGCTGCACGTGTTCAGCACCACGAGGTGCCAGTTCCTCCTGAGCCCAGTAAAAAAGGCACTGAGCTGCTCTAAAGTGTCACTCTAAATTCTGTTTATTAGAGCTGACACCGTAAGGAAAGAGTAGGACAGGCAATCTTATGTCCCAAAAGAGATATGAACTGGGGCTCAGATTTTTGTGCATTCAGAAACAAAATTAAAAGTTGTAGTTTCTCCATTCCCTTCCTTTTCACATCCCATTGTTTTGCATCAGTTTAGGAAAATGAGCCAAAGCACCCATTTCTGTACCATCAGTGAAATGAAGCAGGTGTGGAAGCATTTGTTATTTTGTCACTCTTGGAACAGAACTGTATTTTTGGGAGTGACAGCAGAAAGAACAGTCTACATGAGCCAGTTGTTAAAGCTTCATCCTGTCGTGAGTTCAGTCTGAGTGGAGCATTTTTCAGTCCTAATGTTGTGTTGAACTTACCTTGCTTTCCACTAAGCATGAATCATCCTCCTTGATTAATCCTGATAATAAAATTACATACTGGAAGCCCTGCAGGATGAGAAATAATTACTGAGGCACTGTAGGAATGAGGGAGTCAGCTGCCTTCGTAGAGTACCCTTTAGAAACTCCAGAATGCCTCTTTCATAATCATTGCACACTGTGAGTTGCCAAAAAGCAGCCTTTGAGAAGAGCTTGAACTGCAAAACTGGCATGACAAGTTAGAGAAACCACTTTTCTGTGCCTCCTGGTGTAATGTTACACTGAAAGGCTGCTGTGTCAAGAGAATTGCTACAATCAGAAACATGAATTTAAAATTGAGATCTAAATGACACTGACTTTATAATGCCTGTAAATGATGTTACTGCAAGTAGCTGGCTTTCATCAAAACTGGAGTTAATTTGGTCAAATCACCAATGCATTTCTTTTCACTGCTTCTTTCAAACCAGCTCTAATTATAACCTTAAAATAGCATTTTTACTGGGAAATATAAAAGCCACAAGACATGGGTCAGCGATCTATTTTCCTTAGCTCAGATATCTTATTTAATTTTTTGGGGTTTTCTTTTCCCCAAGAAAAGCACATGTTAGCTGAAGTAGATTTTTCAAATGGGTGCTTTTCAAATGGAGCTTTTTGCAACTTCTTTGAGTAGGTTAAGATATAAAAGATACAGTACATTAAAAAAAACAGGTTGGTTTTTTTTCTCCCTATTTTTTCATCTTATTTTCTCATTTACTTGTTGCAATCAGGAAATATCTACCAGCAAACTGGCAATTAAGATTTTAGAACTCTCACTCTTGTTTTACGTGAGCTGTTTGGACACGTCCTGGAGTAAACAAGTAAAAACTAAAAGGCCAAGCAAAACCTCTGCAAGAAAGGCTACAGAAAGGTATCTGCCCATAGATGTTATAAAGGGTAGAAATATTAAAACTGGATAGTCCTCTCCTCTTTTTGATGTGGAATTTTTAACCAGACACCAATGGTGCTGGGAATTCCATATTGCAACTGGCTGGAGCTGATCAGTCCAGCTGGCACCCTCAGCTCTGCAGTATCTGCTACAGCATCACTTTCCTCTCAAATATTGAATTTTTCATCCTCGAAGCTGCCACAGATGGTTTCCATAATGCACTTGGGAAAATGCTCTTTGGGACAGAGTTTTTCACTTAGGAATGACCAATGGTGCATTTACTTTTCCCAGTGCCTGGAACAGGGAGTTTGCTGTGAGTTGTGCTTTTGTTTTCTCTCAGGTATGAGGTGCCCAAACACCAAAGGAATAAAAATTGTGCTCAGAACTTTGCTTCTCTCAGGCAGCCTGTTCCAGGGCCTCACCACCCTCAGAGGGAGGAATTCCTTCCCAATATCACACCAATCCCAGCCCTCTGGCAGTGGAAGCCATTCCCTGTGTCCTGTCCCTGTGTTCCCTGTCCCCAGTCCCTGCCCAGCTCTTCTGGAGCCCCTTTAGGCTCTGGAAGGGGCTGGGAGGTTTCTCTGGAGCCCTCCCCTCCCCAGGTGAGCAGCCCCAGCTCTCCCAGCCTGGCTCCACGCTGGATGCACAGCTCTGTCCTGGCTCTGTCACCCAGCTGGGGTAACTCCCTTTGGGCAGGGACCTGAACAAGTTATTTCAGGGCATAAATAGTTCAAACCATTGTGTGAACTTGAAATGCATCAGCTTCTGGCCAGGGTTGCCAAACAGACCTTCTTACCCCAGGACAGAATAATCCAATCCAGCCCCCATTCACCTCCTGAGGTAAGACAAGAATTTATCCTCTTTTGAAATGACTGCTCTTCAGGATGAGGATGTGCATGAATCTATTTCTCATGGAATAACTGGAGCTCTTCAGGTTTATCCCCTTGCTTGCCCCTGCTGGAACTCCTTTGTGTATTCCAATCCTTGGCATCTTTTTTGTGGGCATGAAAAAGAAATAATGTTTTTAATAGTCCTGATGAGTAGTGTAAGATCTCCAGATAAAAATGTAATACTTCCTATTTTACGTATGATATAAATTATTTGACCAAAGATTAGGAATCAAAACAGCACAGTAAGTTGGCTTATTTGTAGGCTTGGGTTTTTTTAACTAAGGCTGTGGGAATGGGAAGATCAGAAATCAAAACTACCCTGTTTCCAGTTTGCTTACATTGAAGGCCCTTACATTTATTTTTTTCATAAATTGCTGTGCAAACTTACTCCTGAAGGTAATTTTTCTAAAAACTAGTTTCAATAGCACTTCAAAGAATGATTTTTCCCTCATATAATTTCCTCAAATGAGTGCAGATCCTTCAATAATTCAGTGAACTGAACTTTATTATCTCATTCTATTCTGTTTCAGAAGGTGAAGATTAGCTCTCTTGGCTGAAACTAGGTGTTAATTGATGTAGCAGTGTCATGGAACTGCACCTCCAGTTTCTCCATTCGAGAGAAAAAATGCATTATTTAAAATCTGAGATTCCTTTTATGAGGCATATTTGTAGACTGAGCACCTTCTGCTCATTCTAACCCAGGCACAGACACTCTTTACAGATAAGTACAGATGTAAACTGTGACCTGAGCATTTGAGGTTCAAATTCTCTATGAAAGCTGAATATTAAAGGTTTTGTACAGAATTTGGTGCTTATTTCTCCAACTGCTAAAATGCCAGGCTTCCAGAAAAACATCCTGGTGCAGGAATTGGTGCAGCCACATCCACCCAGCAACCTCTGTGCCTTTATTGATGCTTGTTGATTCGTGTTCTCAGAGAGCCTTTGTTGGTTTGGTGCTGCCATTTGGGTGAATTTCTGGACAAAATATTAATGAAATATCCCAGGAGCCATCCCCAAGGGGGAATCCACTGCCCTTCAGTGGCCCTGGCCTGGAGCCTGGCTGGGCTCTATAGCCTTGAGGTCTGGGGATTAATCTGCTGCATGGAAATGTGTCTTTTGAGCACAGATTCCCTGCCTGGCACTTTCAAAATTTGCTGCTACATTAAAATATTCTTCTGCACCAAATACACATTATGCAGATATGTAAATGAAGATAAAATCTAAAGTAATCTGGGATGGTTTGGATACCACAGAAATGCTGCATAGTCCCACCAGCACAAAGTTATCTTTTCCTCTGTGTGAAATAACATGTCTTGGTTTCTAGCTAATCATTTTAATCCTTTCAGTCTACATAGAAAGGGAGAAAAATATGTTTTCAGCAGGGTAAAACTGTTAACCAGCTCAGATTTTGTGTTACACCTGGTAATGGATTGCTTGGCCTAGCATATCTTAGCCTGCTGGGTCTACACAACTCCCTCCCTGCATTTTCCAAGGAAAAGAAGGTTATGTTCCTGAGGAGATCAGTGGCAGAGCCTGAACCCTGTTCTGAACTCGTCTTAATTGGTTATTTTCTGCAAAAGGGAGAAGCTGATTCTGCAAAGCAGAAAATCAGTGGAAACTTCTAAGATGTTTCTACAAGTATAAATCTTCCTTGATTGCCTGGCTTGGTTTTAAAGACATGTAAATTTTCAGCTTAGCCAGGGATCTCACAGAAAACCTAGTTCCTGAAGTTTCTTTTTTCTCCCAGTTTTTCCATCCACATCCTGTGTACAGAATGGATTTATTGATATTCTTCAAGAGTGTCATGGACAAACAGTGGCTTTGTTGTTTGTGCTCATTCTAGTGGAGCAGCAAGAAAACAATTTCACCTGTGCAGGCAAAAGTGAATTTTGCCATCCAAAGCCTGAGGGCACAACTAATTACCCTGGGGATGGGGCTTGCTGGGGCAGCCTGAGTAAACTGGGGTGCTGAAAGAAATTGGGGGGAAAAAAGAGGTTGCTTCTCTGTTTTTCTTCCTCCTGGCCACTGCCCCAGTGTGCTCAGAGCCCTTTCTCAGTGACAAAAGTTGCCCTCCAGGTTCTGCAGGAATCTGGTCCAAGGAGGGTGGGACAGTCCCTTCCAGGGCCTGTTCTGGTGTCTCAGGCAGGAGATGCTGTTCCTGTACTGAGAGCCCTTCCTGGCCACATGTAAACGGTGAGGGGCTGGCAAACCTGTGGCAGAAAACCAAGCTGGCAAGGAGAGGTTTTGCTTGAGTCTGCTCCTGATGAAAGGGAGGACAAGCAGTGTCTTTATCAGAACCTTACTGCAGTGATTCCACACCAAGCTGGAAACTGTTGTCACAGTGTAAAGGGTTTGGGGTGATCCATGTGAAAACAGAAGAATGAATGCCATCGTTCCATCTAAAAGTTCTGAAATCTGAAGTTTAAGGCAGGGTTAAGGTTGTTTGTAGTTGTTATTTTAAATGAGGATCCATCCCAGTGCTTGTTAACTCCACTGTGAGTGGCACCTGCTCGGTGATTTGGTCCCAGTGGCACCTGGAGCCACCAATTAAACCTTCACCCCAAGCCCCTGGGCACAGGTGGGAAACACAGGAGGAGGGAGTGAAGAGAGTGTCCTGCAAAGCCAGCTTGGAAATGCCTTGAAAGAGAGCTCAGAAAGCTTTAATGACAAACCTGACAGGAGCCCCGAGGAGAGCAGAGAGGTGGCTCTGCTGGCCCCAGGGGTGGCTGCTGCTCCCCATCGAGCATTTCCCTCCAGCCCAGCTCCAGGCTGAGCTGATGAAAGCTCCACACAAAGCTTGGAAGACATCCTGAGGTACGGCTGTTTTCTTTAATATGTTTTCACTTCATTGTGGTCGGTGTTTTTGCATTTGCCTTTTGATTCTCTGCATGATTAAGCACCTAAATGCTCGCTGTCTTTGTGGGTTGTTTGTTCCATTTGAAGTTTGTTTTGTTTGTTTGGGTTTGGTTTCCATTTGTACCAAATGCAAATTAATAATTATATGCTTGTAAATAACCGAGGCGAAATTTTAAAGCAAAAAAAGGAGGGTTTTTCTTTCTGCTTCCATGTGTCCAGCTCTTTTAGAATTTTTATTTTCTATTATAAATTCTCAGCACTTTTTTGTAATTTGGAAGCTCTGGCTTAGTGAGGCTAACTGCCCAGAAATCAACTTGCCTTTGCAGAAGCAGAGTTTGGCAGAATCAGTAGTTTCCAGTTACTGTTAAAAGGTGTATCTTTGCCAAAGAAACTGTGGTAATTTCTCTTAAAGTTAAAAGGAAAAAATGAGGTGTTTTGGTTTTTTTCATTTAATCCAGCCTTATTGTATTTCTGTCTATATTATCAAGTCTTCATGGCTAAGACTGAGACAACAGCAGAAATTGTGCCTAAATTGGATTGTCTTTTGAGGGCAACTAATAATTAAATCTCCTGCAGCCTGTGCTGCTTATTGGCAATGGAAGTAATTACTAAGATTGAAAAAATACACTAATTTGAAAATGCTTGAAAATGTCTCAAATATAATGGAGTTACAAGCCAGCAAGGGGTTATTGGTCTAGACAACATAACCATGGCTTTTCATTTAGCTCCACAAACTATTTAGATTTCTGTCTGAGGAGAGCTTCTCTTCATCACTTTTTAATTTGATTTTACTGTACAGCAAAACTGGCATTTAAGCTTGTTTTTTTCAATTGCCATTGTCAAGGTTATGAACTTGGTTACCACCCTGAGCTTAGATGGGAATTTTTTAGAAGAAGTGTTTATCAAAGTTCTTCCTTCCCTTGGTCTCCAGAATTATTTAAGTGGAATTTTCCCTTCTCTGTGTTTTTTCTTTTAAGTCCTATTTTCTGGTTTGTTCTATGAGATTCCTTTACCCAACTGGTAGATGAGTTCCTCACAGTTCTCATCAACCTCTATATGCTCTTTTTAAAACAATAAAATTCTCACTGTGAAAAACTTTCTATTTGAAGTGGGATGGTAACATTCCTTTTTAATGTCTGCTCTCTGTGTTCCATGGCTTGCCTCTGGCTGGAGTTCTTGCATGTCTCCAAGGATATTACTAATCCACTTTGGAAAAGAACGGAAAATCTGTTTTACAAAGGTTTTAAGTCTTTTAAACTGCTTTTGTTTCAAAATGAGTCCACTCCTTCCAAATTGAAATTCTCTTCTTGAAAGAAAATATTTTTGGTTTTCACCCTTATAGGAAAAGAACTACAGAACAAAATCCATATCAAGATTAATGGTGATGCTCTTAATTATTTTTGAATGAAACAAGATTTTTTTAATGGTACTGGAATTAGTGGTAGGCTTATGTTTTCCCCACTTGGAGAAATAAGATTAGAGAAGTCAGTAACATTTTGTCTATTACTTTAAATTCAGCAAAATTACAGGAATTATTAAAGAATTAGTCCAAGTGTGTTATTTAACCTTGGTTTGGTTACCCAACCCTTTTTCTCATTTATTATCCAGTTATATACTTGCAGTGTTATTCTACTTCATTCCAGCCCACTCTAAGCCACTTTATTGCATCTTTTTTTCAAAGCACAACATTTTTCACGTGTGCTCCAGTGTGACTACATTTTCTAGCTTTTTCTACTTGGTTGAGAAATGTTTTTCTTTTTCTTTCTAGACCTTTTTTCTATTTTTTCTGGCTATGAAAGCCACATAGATTGGATCTTAACCCTCAAGGAAAATATTCCAGATACTTCCTCCCAGGTATACCTGTCAGTGGTTCACCTGCTTTATCTGCCCCCCTGTCCCCTTGGGGGAGAAAAAATGCATCAAAATAATTCTTGGATTGTGCCACTGCAGTGGCCTGTATTGGCTCATGATCCATCCCCAAATGTGTGCTGTGAATCTGCTCTTGCCCTTTCAGTCTTGGGACATTAAACTTGCTTTATTTTGAGGCAATTGTTGTATTCTTCTTGTTTGGATGCACGTACGTATGAGTGCACTGGCAAATATTTCTTTTTTGTAGTATTAGTAGTTAAATTTTTCAAAAGAATGTTCCCCTTCACTCTTAGGTAGAGGTGGAGATCTCTTTATTTACAGTAACTTGCATTGATTGCTCTTAGTTACTTCTTGAGATTATTTCCATGAGTCACTGAGGTTCAGATCTCTGCAGACTCCCCCAGGAGGCTCCATTTGTGCTTTCCTCCTCCTCCTCCCACCAAGCAGGGAATCCAGGGCAAGGGGGCACATTGCAGGAACCTCTTCTGGGATTTTCTTCCCCCTGGTTTGTAGAGGGAAGACAATGGATCAGGGTTCCCGTGGTTTGGTGTGATGCTGGAGGAGGTAAAGGCTGAGCTGCTGCACACAGAGCCCTCAAACTCTGACCCTGCTGGAGCCTGAAGCTCCTCTGACCCCCCTGTCCTGAGGGAACGCTCTGCACATTTCATTTTGGGCAGTGTTCACTCTCTGTAGCTGAGCCTGGACACGTTGGCTGGCCCTAATTAAAGTCATCTAGGAAATTTCAACAGCCAAGCTTAAAAGTTAGCCTTGAAACGTGTGTTGTATTCATATAACAAATCTCCTGTAATACTGATTGAAATATTTGCCAAAAGTGATGCTGTCTGAAATAATATGAAGGATATATTCCCCTCCTAAGACCACAGGCTTTCATTTTTCTCTGTTTTATTTTTTTTTTTTCAAAATGAAAACTGTTGCACATACTCTTCCATACAGAAAAACTCTATTTCTTTTTTCTCATTTATCAGCTCTCCAG
>VZTB01012400.1:1300-15076 GCA_013397245.1 Thryothorus ludovicianus
GTGGGTGTGGGTGTGGGGATGGGATCTGCAGGGTGGCTGGGATGGGGTCTGTGGGATGGGGTCTGTGGGATGGCCTGGCCACAGCGTGGGACACCAGTTCTGGCTGCTGGGTGGGAGCAGTGATTCTGCCAGGTATGGGGGGTGTGGGACCAAAGCTCCCCCCAGGATCAGCTCTGAGCTGTCTCCTCTAACCCTGCTGCCAGCTCTGAGCACATTAATCCCTTTCCCATTTGCTCCCATCCCAGAAAATGAAGGGCCCCGAGGTGATCAGCTTCATAGAGCAGGGCAAGCGCCTGGACTGTCCCCAGGAGTGCCCAGCAGAGATGTACACCCTGATGCAGCAGTGCTGGACATACAGGTGAGCATTTCACCAGGGTGCCAGCTGCAGCAGAGTCACCAAATCCCAGAGTGGGATTGGAAATTTGGGTCAGAAAGGACCTTAGAGCCCATCCAGTCCAACCCCCTGCCATGGGCAGGGACACCTTCACCACTCTGTTTGCATGGTGACAACACAAAGCAAATGGTGTCTCCTGCCTTTGTTTCTGATGATTCCCCAGCTCAAGATGAATTTTTCATTATCAGACCCCCCCTCCCCATTTGCCTGTGCCAGTCCTGGAAGATCACCAAGGCTTGGTGTCTTTGACCCTCTCCATCCCAGAAAAGTCTCAGCTGCCTCCTGAGCCGGGCTGCTGCTCTTCCCCAGGGTCTCTGTGTGTCCCCTCATTGCATCAGGCCATTTCTGTCCTCTCTGATGTCTTTATTTGTTCCTCTCTGCCCCTGCAGATGGGAAGAACGTCCAGGATTTGCTGCTGTGGAAAACATCATCCGCTCCTACTACTACAGCGTCGCTGCCAAGCCCGAAAATGGGCCTGACACAGGGGACAAGGCCAGGGCAGCTCTTCCTTGAGATTCCCTCTCTGCTCCTCCACCTGCCCTGTACGGGCCTGGAAAGGCCCTTTGTGAAGTTTTGCTTTAATCTCTCAAATGCTCCTCGGCAGCTGTGGAACTGAGGGTGTGGGGGACGTTGGTGTCCCCCAAGACAGGGACACCCAGCTGTGCCAGCTGTGCCTCGCAGCTCCTCCAGCCTGAGCCAGCCCAGGAGCACACACAGCGTCAGAGCTCCTTCCCACACAATTCCAAAGCTGTCCCACAATCCCAGAGCTTTGTGCCTCCCAGGCTCACTGAGGATGAGCTGTGTTGGCTCCAGAAAATCTGGATTTTTCCAGATCCCTTAGCAAACGATGCTTTCCCAGGAAACCACCGAGTGCACGTTTCTGCTGGGGTTTGTACAGGGTGGGACACAGCACAAGGAGGCACCGAGTTCTCTTCCCCTTGGATTAGGGCAAGAAGCAGCTGGTTTGCAACTGGGATGTGGAGCAGCAGTGGGACAGAGCTGGTCCCACTGGTTTGTCCCCCTGCACCCCTGGCCAGCACAGAGCAGGTGTCACCCAGCCCTCCGAGGTGGCTCCCAAACAATTCCAGGACCAATCCCTCAGCTCCTGGGTCCCACCTGGCCCCTCTGTGCTGATGAAATGTTGTTTTTCAAGCTTAAAAACTGTCACCCTATAAATAAACTATTCCATGTTCTGAACATCCCATGGCTCAGATCACTGAACTTTGAGAAATGCTGGCAACTGCTTCAGGCTCATTGCCAAAACCCCCAAACCCCATTGGGATAAGAGAACCCTCTAACGCTGCATTTTTAGTGTTAGAAAATTGCTTTATTCTCAGCTCTGGGTGTGGATGGGGCTGACAAAATCCCAGCCTCCACACATCCCCCAATCCAAAACTTCCTCACCTTTTTATACATTTTTAGCAAACAAAGCAGTGAATGTTCATTGCAGCATATCAAGGTTAGCTCAACAAACTTTACAGTTTTTGAACAGTTTTAGTCATTTTTCCAGGCTGTGCTCCCACAAAAGGAGATTTGCTATATGCTAAAAGTAATTTAAGAATGACACATAGTCTGCAATTAATATATTGGTTATGATTAACTAACTAAAGCTTATTTTAAAAGTTTTATCATTTCCAACAGGCTGACAAGAAAATAAATATAACTTCCCTCTATTAGGCCAGAATTTCCCTCCTGGATGCTCCCCTTACCCAAACTGGCAATCTTTGGGCTGGTTTTGCTGCACAGCTGGAAGGTTCTCTGCGCCTTTTCTTGCAAAGAAAATTGCTCAGCTGGCTCTGCTGTGGATGCAGGGGATGGTCCGTGGTGGGGGCTGTGCTGCAGAGAACAGAGAGGCTGTGAAGGCTGGGGCAGCGGAGGAAGCAGGAGGTGGGAGCCCTGTGAGCAGCGACACAAGAATTTATCTCTCACCATCTCCTGGTAGTTCAAGCCACAGAGCAGCTCCCCCCCAGCACCTTGTCCTGGGGGAGGACAAACAGCCTCAGGCCAGGCCTCGGCCAAAAGCCTCGGTGAGAGTGGGATTGGGCTGGAAACAAAGTTCTGGGGAGTGTGCAGGTGATGAATTTCACCAACATCTGAATGAAGCTCTGTGCCAGCAGTCACTGAGCCAGGTTTGATGAAAAACAAGTGCCAAGTTTCCTCACTCAGCAGAAGCCTCCAGAGACACTGACTCTTCATGTGGCATTTTCTCTCTCAACCCCATCAGCTTGTCCTGAATGTTGAACTCTAGATATATTATCCCTCCCAACAGAGAGGAAAACAGGTATCCAGGAGAACCTGCCTTGTTCCTGTTTGTTCAGTCACTTAGTGCAGAGACAGGAAAAAATTCTCCTCTCTGTCATGTTTTCCTCCCAGAGAAAGCAGTTCCTTAGCTGGAAAAGAGAAGGCTCCGTGTGTTTTCTACTTGAAAGCCACAGCCAAAACATTCTGTTTAGACTTTGTTTTCAAAACAAATCCATTTTCTGGTTTGAAACAGTTTTTGCAATAAATTTTCAGTTAACTGGGCGCTGCTATTTTTTTTTTCAAACAGGGAAAGAAAACACCAGAGAAGTATTCCCAGGGAAACTTCTGCTTTAGCTTGAGACAGTTTTGAGTGTGTGTATCCACACCCCAACAGACAGGACACAAATCCCTTGGGATTATGCCAGAGGGCCAAGGGAAAGGGTTTATCCTGCCTGGGCTGGGGATGATTTGGGTTGGAAGCTGTCTGTTCCAAGACCATTGGAAAATATCAGGAGTTGCTGAAAGGGGAAAAAGGAGTGAGAGAAGCAGGACCTGAAGTCACAGGGATCCTGTGAATCTTTGTGATTCCTGCTTTTGGGATGTGCAGGGTCTGACAGTCACCCCTGAGGGGAATTTCCTTGGAATTGAGGCCCTGATCATCCCCACCCTGCCATTCTGGAGGGACTCAGCCCCCTCAGTGGGAACATCTCCAGGTCTCCAGGCCCTGCAGCCTCTCCTCCCTCCCATCCACAGCAGGGATTTATCCAGCCCTGCCTCTCTCCCTGCTCCCTGCTGGCCCTCCAGCCCCTTCCCTGTGTGATCCCAGGAGTCTGGGGTTGGATAAGGGCTGTGTCACTGATAAGGGCAGCAGCTGGAGAGCACAGACTCAGAGCTCTGTGGCAGCTGCTCCTCTTCCAGACACTTCCCCAAATTCTCTCTTTTCTTCCTTCCCTACACTCATCCATCTCGCTCTGTTTTACCCCAATCTTTCAGGCTCTTTGGGATTTTCCACTCTTTGTGTGGTGAGGGGAGGGATGAACTTCACCCTCTGAGCACCCACAGCGATAACGTGACAGAGTTGGGGCTCATCTGGTCATCACTGTGACAGCTCCTCAGATCCCCCAGCCTGATCGAGCTCATCCCAACCTATTTTATCCCCAACATACCTATTTTATCACCAGGACCCCTATCCTATCACCAGCACACCTATCTTATCCCCAGGACCCCCATCCTATCACTGGGTTATCAGTTGCACACAGCACAAGGACAAAGTGACCTTTTCATCTCTCTCAGGTTTTGTTCAGCAGCACAAAAATGGGACCAAAACCAGCCCTGGGCTCCCTGACCTCTGTTTCAGAGCCCTGAAGAATTCCCTGAAGCCATAGAAAAGGAGATTTTCCAAGATATTTTCCCTTCTCCCACTGGGCTGTTCCCTCCTTGGCCAGCAGAAAAATGTCTGGCAACCATGAAGGCACAGAAATCTTCGGTCCTGCCAAAAGCACACTTCAAAGCTCACATTTCTCCATGGAATTCAGGCAAACCTCTGATCCTACACTGTCCCCTCCTCTTCCTTCTGGATGGAAGATCACCCTGTTCCTAAATCCATCAGAAGGATGTGAGGCAGGGAAGAGCCTGACTTGTCAGGGGTTGTCAGTGGCCTGGAGAAAAGCTCCCATCCACCTTTGGTTTTCTACTTTTCTCCCCAGGTGATGCCTCCTTTTTATATTCCAAGGCTTTTCTAGCTCAGAGCAGTCAAAGCACACCCAGCACCACCAATGCATCCATGGACTGAGCCATGGCCACCTCTGCTCTGCTCCCAGGAGATCCCACCTGGAATTCTGTGCACAGTTCTGGTGCTCCCAGCAGGAGAAGGATGTGGAACTGTCCTTGGAACAGGGACTGGGGCACCTCTGGGTGGTGTTTGCATGGAGGATGTTGCGTGGAGAACTCAGACCCCTTCCAGGACATGAAGGGGCTACAGAGAAGCCAGAATGGGAATCTCCATCAGGAACTGGAGTGTCAGGACAAGGGGAATGGGGTTAAACTGGAAGAGGGGAAATTTAGATGGGATACTGGGAAGGAATTCCTCCCTGTGAGGATGGGCAGGCCCTGGAATGGATTTCCTCGAGCAGCTGTGGCTGCCCCTGGATCCCTGGCAGTGTCCAAGGCCAGGTTGGATGGGGTTTGGAGCAGCCTGGGACAGTGGAAGGTGTCCCTGCCATGGCAGGGGTGGATTGAGATGAGCTTTAAGGTCCCTTCCAACCCAAACCAGCCCAGGATTCTAATTAGCCAAATCTAATTGCAGAGCTTTCTGCCATGGAACCAGGAAGAAAAAGGATGTGCCAGGAAGATGCAATCTGAGGTGCAAAATTAGAGATTTCTCTGACAAGAGGAGTGCAGGTAGTGGAGCTGGTTTAGGTATTAACAAATATCCAAGGCCTGGGGAAAATCACCTCCCTTCTCACAGCAGGAGAAAATCACTTTGTTTGCCATCACAAAACCTGGTGGAGCAGACAAGAACTGGACTCAGCCAAAAGGTCTTTTCTTCTTTTTTCTCTGTTTGTTTGTTGGTTGGTTTTTTTTATGCTCTCTGGGTTTTCCCTGTTAGTAAT
This sequence comes from Thryothorus ludovicianus, assembly GCA_013397245.1. Lineage (NCBI taxonomy): Eukaryota > Metazoa > Chordata > Aves > Passeriformes > Certhiidae > Thryothorus > Thryothorus ludovicianus. Next base: position 6,548 of record VZTB01012400.1, read on the forward strand.
CTCTGTCCTTCATCTGCATTTTCTTCAGAAAAGAAGAAAATACCCATTCTCCTGTCATGGAGGGAGAGGAGGGGACAGTGTAGGACCAGTGATTCACCTGAGTTCCGTGAAGAAATGTGAGGTGTGGAGGGGTATTTTTGGCCTTCCTGGTTGTCAGACATTTCACTGCTGGTCAGGGATGGGACAGCCCGATGGAAGGAGGGAAAATAGCCAGCAATAGCTTGGAAAATATCCTTCAGGTGGATTTTTTTTGTTTATAATCAACAGAAACCCTGGAAAGGAAGAGAGGCGCTGGTAGTGATCCTTATGGGCCTTTTCCAGACTGATGAGGTTGTTGGAGTAGGAAATCCATCCTCACTCATCTCTTCCAACTTCCAGAGATCCCCATGAGGGACAGGAGCACCTGTGGGGTGGGGACAGGCACTGGAACACTGCTGGCAGGTCCTGCAGTGAGCCAGGAGGTGCAGAGAGCATCGATGGCTCCCATGTCACAAAGAGAGGCTGTTTGTGTCCCCAGCTGCCACCAGCCAGCAGAGGCAGTGGTTTCAGCAGCTGATTCTCTGGGCTGGTTCTTGCAGCCACCACCAACGAGCTTTGGCCACTGGGACAAGTGCCCAGGGGACAGTGCCTGGTGTCCCCCCGGCCTCCTCCAGGCCTCTGCTCTGCTGAGGTGGCACTTCTGGGGTCTGGTTCTTACAACCCGCAGGATTTGTGAAATTTGGCTCTTGATCTGAGTTTCCCTTGGGTCCTATCCTCCTTCTCTCCTTTACTTCTGGGCTCTCCTCCCTGTGACCTCCAACTCTTCCTCCTGTGACCTCCAACTCTCCTCCCTGTGACCTCCAACTCTCCCCTCTGTGACCTCCAACTCTCCTCCCTGTGACCTCCAACTCTCCCCACTGTGACCTCCAATTCTCCCTCCTGTGACCTCCAACTCTCCTCCCTGTGACCTCCAACTCTCCCCACTGTGACCTCCAACTCTCCTCCCTGTGACCTCCAACTCTCCCTCCTGTGACCTCCAACTCTCCTCCCTGTGACCTCCAACTCTCCTCCCTGTGACCTCCAACTCTCCCCACTGTGACCTGAACTCTCCCTCCTGTGACCTCCAAATCTTCCCCTATGACCTCCAACTCTCCCTCCTGTGACCCCCAACTCTCCCTCTTCTGACCCCCAGCCTGGGTTTGTGGCTATGGGCCAGGGTGAGGGATTCTCAGACTGAGCAGAAAAATAATTAGGTGTCAGCAGGTTAAAAAGCATCTTCAGCAAATATGTTTTGCTATTAATTCAATTAATTAAATTAATCTACAAGGTCATTGCTGACGGAGCTGTTTCTCTTTGCTGCCCTGGCTCCTCCATCAGCTGGGAAATGCTGTGGCCACAGCTCCAGGGCTGTGTGGGCAGGGGTTGAGCTGGCAGGGTTTGAGGGCCCATCTGAGCACCTGGCCTTGCTTTTTTTCCACCAAAAGCTCTGATGGAATAAAAACCTTCCCCAAGAACTCTTCTGCTGGGCCTCGTCAGCGTTCTCAGGTGGAAAACTCTTCCGCTGGAAAATTCCTGTCCAACACAAGTCATTTATTCCTGGGGTTGGGGAGTGGGTGTAGAGCACAGTCCTGGCAGGGCTGTGGCACTTCCCACATCCTTTGGTGTGACGGAGACAGGGATGTCATGGGGCAGCTCCTTCCCCAGAGCTACAAAATCCACATCATCCTGGGCAAGATTTTGGCCACGTGCCGGTGGATTTTGGGAAATGGACTGGAATGACAAATAGTCAACAGCCCTTGACCTAAAAAGAATAAAAAATCCTGTCGAGGTGAGAAGCAGCTGAGGTGGGGTTGATATCTCCTGACCTTCTCCCAGGGAACAAGGGATGGGATGAGAGGAGATGGCCTCAAGCTGCTCCAGAGGAGGTTTAGATTGGATATTTGGAGGAATTTCTTCATGGAAAGGGTGGTCAGGCATTGGAAGGGGCTCCAGTGATGGAGTCACCATCCCTGGAAGTGCTCAAAAAACCTTTGAGTGTGGCACTTGGGGACACGGATTGGTGGTTGTGGTGCTGCTGGGTTGATGGTTGGACTTAATAATCTCAAAGGTCTTTCCCAACCTTAATTCCATGATTCTGGGTGGAATTCTGTGATCCTCTGATTTATCCCTCTGCCTTTCTTGCTCCCAGAGCTGTGATTCCAGAAATACACAGTTAATCTTTGGGAATTGGCCTTGTTGCTGCACAGCAATACCTCAGAGTAAAATAAATATTGTTTAATTTTCAGGTTTTAGCACAATTTGCTCTTCTGTACGGAATCTCACAGAAAATGATGATTTTATTTGCTGTTATAGGCACCTGTGCAAGAGACACCTTCAGGAAGGAACTCAAGGTGTCTGTGGAAAAGATATAAAGGAATCACAAAAATAAGGGAATCACAGAAATAAGAGAATCACAAAATCTCCTATCTTGCTCCAACTTTTTAAATTGAAAATTTAACTGATAGATATTCACCAATTTAAAAAGCAAAGTAAAAATACTCATTGGAAAAAAGTGGTTGCAATGATTAATAAAAGATAGAAAATCTCCTCCAACCAGTGGAAAGGGGGTAAGTATTTTCTTTTATGTGTTTCTGCTTCAACAAAGAGAAGAAAAAAGGATGGAAAAAGCGTTTGGTGTACCAAAACGGGGTTAAAAACAGACACAGGAAGGCAGATATTGAATCCTGCCAGCAGATCCCCAAACTCAGCACCCATTTTTCCAAACGTGAAGCAGCAAAGACTCAGCAAAGAGGAAAAAATACTGTACAGAAGGCTGAGAGCTGCTATTTAGGGCAGCCTGTTTAACACCCCAGAGCTGTGCTGGCACAGTCAGAAAAATCACAACTGAACTGACACTGGGAGGAGCTGCAAAGACACAGCAAAGGTGGGGAAGGGACAGAGCAGCTGCTAAGTGAGAGCAGAAATAATAACACAGGCTCAGGTATTGAAAGTGGAACAAAACAGGGAATTTTTGGGGTAGAATATAAAAATCTGCTCACAGACAGAGCAGGGAATTGAGCAAAGGACAGGGAATATTTCATCTCTCTCCCCAAGTATAAACTACAGGAACCAAGTTAAAAAGGGGGTATTGAATTTTACTTTATCACATTTAATTCTGATTTCATGTCAAATCATCTGGTTTATCTCTGTTATTTTAACTTCAGAAATGTACCAAAAAAAAAAATCTCTCTCCTCTATGTTTTCTTAATTCGCTTTTCTAAATCAAGGAGTTGATTGTAGTTTCCCCTGATTGAGAATTCCCGTTATTTTCCTTAGGATTTAGGGATTTGTGACTCTTTTTCCTCTGGGAGTAGAAGAGGCAAAGGTCATTCCCCTAAAATGGGTCACATTCACCTCCACATCCAACCTGCTTTGCCCTCAGGGATCAGAGCCCACGAGAGGATGGAGAAATCAGCTGGGCAGGATGGAAATGGGTGCTCACACTGCTGGAGAAGGACACTCCTTCCACAGTTTTCCCTTTGTCCCTGGGACTAAGATGGATCAAGATGCCTCAACACAGCCCCAGGCTCAGGAAAACCAGAGTCAGGGAAAATCAGATTCATAGGCAGAGTTAAATGAAGTGATGGGAATTTGTGGAGGTCATTCATTTGTGGAGCTCATTCTTCCCAGCAAGTCAATGGAAGGAGGATGTCAGTGTTCCCTTGGAGCAGTTGCCAAAGGACAATGTCACTCAGGGCAGGTTTAATCCTCGTTTTCCCTGCTGGTATTTTTGGGTTGGAGCCTTCAGAGTAGGGAATGACATCCCTGGTGTGGCTGGGAATTATCAGGTGTGTCCTGGTGTGTGGGGGAAAGGTTTTGTGAGTCTGAAATCACCCAGGGCTGAGTGTCCTGCACACAGGGCCAGAGCTGGGCTCTGCTGGACCTGGGCCTGCATGAGTTTTATTATGGAATCATGGGATGGTGTGGGTTAAAAGAGGCTTTAAAGTTCATCCCACTCCACCCCTGCCATGGCAGGGTCACCTCCCACTGTCCCAGGCTGCTCCCAGCCCCAATGTCCAGCCTGGCCTTGGGCACTGCCAGGGATCCAGGGGCAGCCACAGCTGCTCTGGGCACCCTGTGCCAGGGCCTGCCCACCCTCACGTTGTTTGTTCCTCTTCCTGCAGCTCTTTGATTCCTGTCTCCCCAAATCCATTCCATCCCCTCTGCTAGGGAATGGCCAAGGGGGCTCTCTGGGAATCCCGTGGGTGGGAATAACCCAGTGAAACCCCTCTGCTCCCAAAGCCACTGCAGTGAGGGGTCCACGGGGCTCCTGTGCTGCCCCATTCCCTGGCCAGGGGTGGAAGGGAATCATCCTCCAGTGAGTAACCAAGGAATAAAGCGCTGGCCCGGCCCAGCCCCGGGGTGACACCGCAGATGTCACCGTGGTTTTATCCCAGGAGCTGCTGCCAGCCCTCAAACAATGGCTCAGGCCTGACAGAAGGGAGCAGGCAGCTTTGAGCCCCTCAGGCCAGCAATTCCCCAGGGATGAGTCCTGCCAAAATCCCGAGCTGACTGCGCATGCCAGCAAACCCATCCCAATCCCAAAGCCCTCCAAGAGCACAGGAGTGGGAACCCAGCTCAGTGCTGGACCAGCCCTGCAGCCCAAACCCAAATCACCCTCCCCAGCTGTGTGAATGTTGAAGGTCCCTCTCCAGTTCTGGCTGAGTTTCCTTTTCTCCTATGGCAGCAACTTCCAGAGCTTTTTCCTACAGGCTGGGTTTTGCTTCATTTAGGGTAAAATGTTATTAAAGCCCTGCAGGAATTGGCAGGATGGGCTGAGGAGCTGCAGACAGGCTCTATTCTTCTGGGCAGCTGGGGTGGGTGAGCGCTGGGGCCAGCTCTGCCCTGAAAATGCTGTCGTGGCACTCCCTCCCAACACACAAATAATGCCTTCTTAACTCAGTGAAATGTTAAAGTAAAGGGAAAAAATCGTGAACCCCAGCTGAGCTGGACCCAAGGTGGTGTGGCAGAGCTGTGATCTGGTTTTTGGGGTTCAGGGCAAGAGGGGGAAGAGGCTCAGAGGGAGGAAAGCCCCCGGTGCTGAGGGCAGGGGAGGAGCTGCGGTGGCTCCTGTGGGCTCTGGGGGAGATGAGGGTTTGAAAATGAGGTTCAGACGCAGCATCTCAGCAGGAAAGGTGAGACCTGACCTGGAAATGTGGCAGCTCTGAGGGGGCTCAGCCCTGCCTTGAGCTGGGAGAAGAAACAGAGCAGGACCACACGATTTGAGCCACAAAAAAAACCCTGGGGCAGGTGGGAGATGTTTCTTCAGAGAGAAGTCTGGTGGTGCTATGGCTTTGTGGAGCTGCTTTGAAATTCTCAGCTCCTGGCAGTGATTTTGTTGACAGAAAACGGTTTTGGGTTTGGAGGATTTTTCTTTGCAACCTTTGGAGGGTTTCTTCAAACAATGCATCTGGATAGTAAAGAGTATTTTGGGGGATTTTTTGGCTGCGATGTTTTGATTGTCCAAGCTGGAAACCACTGGGGAGAGGGAGAACAACTGAGGGTGGTTCCCCAGCTGCTGTTATGAAATTCAGTTTGAATTGAAAATTGAGGGTTGCTGTGGAAAATTCTCCTTGGTGAATATTCACATTTCAGTGGAAAACCTGTTTTGAACAAAATATTTCACAGAGCTTTTTTCATGACAGACTTCCCAGGGATGAAATTACCCAATCCCTGAAAATCTGAAATGCAGGAAATCTTCTTTTACAGTTGGATGTGATGGGCACATCCCTCTTCCCTGCACTTCCTTAAAATCACTATATTTCCTTTAAAATGCTTTTTATTCCTCTTTTCACAAAAATCCATTTGAAGTGTTGAATTTCAACTAGAGTTTGTTGAGCTAGCCAGGATCTTTATGTCACAATCTTGTTCCTTCACAGATAAAAAACATTTCTTGCAAAATTGGCCTTTTCCGAAGGAAAATTTCTGCATTGCCGGACCAAAAAACCCCAACCAACTAAACAAGAACCCACTTTTAAAGCATTATATTATAATAATTATATTTACTATATAATATTTGTTATGTTATGTTATGTTATGTTATGTTGTTATGTTATGTTATGTTATGTTATGTTATGTTATGTTATGTTATGTTATGTTATGTTATGTTATGTTATGTTATGTTATGTTATGTTATGTTATGTTATGTTATGTTATGTTATGTTATGTTATGTTATGTTATGTTATGTTATGTTATGTTATGTTACCAATAAAAAGAGGAGAAGATGGGTTTCTTCTTCTCAAGATAAAAATCTAAAATAGATCAGAACCATATAAAAGACTATTTCTCTCCATTCCCTAGAAGGGCAATCTTACAGGATCTTTCCATATGGAGAAACCCTTCAGGAGCAAATATCTAAAGTGCAGTGCAACCAGGAGTCTCCCAGTTCCCACTTCTGGGAACAGTAAGAGATAAAAGTTACCTCAAGAGCCCAGCCTGGGAAAAAAGATCCTCTCTCTCCCTTGCTCACACTCACTGTGTCAGAACCAGTGTAAAATAAAATTGAATAAAGTAAAATAACATAAAATAAGCTGACACACATTGCTGTGAATGAAACTTCAATCTCTGCAGAGATTTGGATCTGGTATTGGGCAGGAATTGTTCCCTGGGAGGGGGGGCAGGCCCTGGCACAGGGTGCCCAGAGCAGCTGTGGCTGCCCCTGGATCCCTGGCAGTGCCCAAGGCCAGGCTGGATGGGGCTGGGAGCAGCCTGGGACAGTGGAAGGTGTCCCTGCCATGGCAGGGGTGGCACTGGATGGGCTTTGAGGTCCCTCCCAACCCAGACCATCCCATGATTCCATGATCAATCCTGTGAGGCTGATCATTATTTCGTGGAGGGTTTTTCCTTGCTGCTCCTGCCTTGGCAGCACCAGGAGCCTCCTGGTGCTTTTCTGGCCTGCAGGAATGCAGGGATGGAAGAGTGGCCAGAGGTGTAAAACCTGTGCACAGCTGAGGACAAGGACCTGGCTCTGCTGAGGACTGGGTGCAGTGCAGAGAAGAAGAAATCCCCTTTGGGCTTTACTGCCCCTTTCCCTCTTTGTGCCCCTGCCAGGACCCTCTGACACCTGCTGGACACCAAACAGGACCTGGGCTGCACCCAGAGCAGGCTAGAGAAAAAAGTGGAATATTTCATGCCTGGGCTTGAATCATCCCAGCTGCAGAGGAAGATTTTATGCACAGAATCATGGAATGGCTTGGGTTGAGAGGGAACTTAAGGATGGTCCAGTGCCACCCCTGCCATGGCAGGGACACCTCCCACTGTCCCAGGCTGCTCCCAGCCCCAGTGTCCAGCCTGGCTTGGACACTGCCAGGGATCCAGGGGCAGCCACAGCTGCTCTGGACCAGAAGAAGGTCCAGTACCAGCCTCAAACTCCACAGCAAGCTCAGGGAGAGGTGCTGTGACCCTCTGAGCTGAGGGACTCAGAGAGGGAATTTAATTGATTGGAATCAATTCATTAAGTGGGGCTGTCTTTAACACAGATTTTGCTGTGTCCCAATGGTCAATCTGTCAATAATGAAACATCTCAAACCCCCAGCCCTGAACATCCCTGTTTGTTTGTGCCACTCTGTGCTGCCAACCTTGTTGGAATTGCGCTTTAAATTCAGATTTATTTGAGTTTTATGGCTGCATCCATCAAACGCTTCTCATCTTCCTCCTCTTCCTCTCCGTGTCCCACCCCATGGGGGTCCCGTGTCACCTCTCTGGGGCTCCTCACTCTCACTCCTGGGTGACTCCACAGTGCTTAGATGCTCGAACTCACCCTCAAATCCTCACCCTCACTGCCAGCTGGCTGCAGATGTTATAAATAATAAGCTTGACTAGGCCAATATTCAAGCAGTAATCAATTTATTAATTAATATGGTAAAATATGAGCAAGTAGCAGTGGAGGGGACTTTTCCCTCCAACTGCACACTGGTAAGTTGAGGCTTACAGGTATTTATTGGGGTACTCAGAAGCTTTCTCAGCAGTTTCTATTCCCAATTTTTATTTCGCAATTTAGTCTTCTCAGGATGTACATCCCAAAAGTATCCCAGCTGGTGGGGTCCAACTTTCAGATGCGGGTCCAACTTTTAATTTCAGGGACTATTAATCTTATGATAGTGATATCCAGCTTCCCTTAGTTGAAACTATTAATCGAGTTGATGTCCATCTTCCTTTCTCAAGCTGCTTTCCAAGGTTTGGGGTAGGATTTAGAGATAAGCATGCTCCTATTTTTATACATTCTAAAACTATAGTTAAAAAAATCCTTACTGCAAGCAATATTCTAAAACTATACCTCGAAAGATTATTATTATTACAAAAACCTTTAAGGTTTACCTACAAGCAAAAAGTTCTTGTAAAAAGCAACACCTCAAAACTAATTCAAATGCTCCTAAACCAACTTAAGACTTATAAAAGTTAATTGCGAACAAAGTTATTCATTAGAACTGTGCCACGGTCGGGCTCCACAGGTATCACAATCACGCGTTATTTGTATTTACCTGGCACGAAACAGCGCTCTGTGTTTCACA
>VZTB01012400.1:15458-39732 GCA_013397245.1 Thryothorus ludovicianus
TTTAAATATTTTATATTTTCCCCTGCACTTTTCCTTTTCATATTTTGAAGCCTTTTTCTAATCTCATTTTTTCTTTTTTCTCTCTTCTTTTTTCTTTCTCTTCTTTTTTTTCTTTCTCTTCTCTTTTCTTTCTCCTCTTTTTTTTCCTTTCCCTTTTTCTTTTTACTATCCTCCTTTTATCTCTCTCCCCCTCACCCCCCTTTTTATTATCTCTTTGCATTCTCTGCTTTCCCCCATCCGCATCTGAATTTCTGTTTCTAAACTCCCAACACCCTCCTGGATGCACAAATTTTCACTGTACTGCCATGCCCAATATACCCCCCAATTCCTTTTCCCGTGCTCAGTTGGAAGTGCTGGTATTTGCAGATTTTTTTGTATTATTCCATTCTTTCTTCCTCATTGTCAAAGTTGGACACTTTTGCTGCCTCTTCTTTTCTCTGTGCTTATCTGAGAAGTCGGCACTGTTCAGGATTTCAAGGAAGTTGGAAAATAAATAATTATTCTGTTGATAAAAACCTGCAAAAATGACATTTCTTGGGTCTTCTCAGACTAAAAAAAATCTTAACTGAGCACCCAAAGTTGGAACCTTTAGTTCCACAGGTGACAAAAGCCCTCGGTTGTAGCAGAGGGAATAAAAGATTTAAATTTTTTTGAAATATTCATGTTTTATTAATTTTTGGCCATTCTTAAATTGAATTTTGTTGTGCTCTGGCTTCTGACTGGCTGGATTTCCTGGGCGCAGCCAAAGATTTGTTGGGATAAAGGAAATACAATTCCTAAGTGTCCTACGTGCCAGTTATCCCATATTAGAACCCTGCTGGTAATAATTATTGCAATTATTAATTATAGGGTGACATTCATAATAGCACAAATGGAAGAACCTTCAGATACGAGGCAGAAAATATTAATTCCTCCAATTTCTGGCATTTCTGGTTTCCAAATGCTGCAGGTTTCACTTCAAAAACACGGCTTTCAAAATTCAGGTATCTCTAATGTGCCTCAGAACCTCAGTTCTCTTATAAAGAGTCTGAACCATCAACTGTATCCAGAAAATATTCCATTCCAATTTGAATTTCTTTACAATGTGCCCTTAAAAGTTAAATTCAAATGACACTGGGTTAGGAAATAAATGTGAGGAACTTTTGGTTTTGCTTTGTTTTGTTTTGTTTTGTTTGTGGGGTTGGGTTTTTGCTGTTGTTTTCTGCCCGTCTGATTTTTGAGGCCCTATATTTTTCTTTAATTAAAAAGTGAAACTTCTCTAATGAGGCACCTTTAGCTCACAGAGGCTTCCAGAAAAACAGCAGATATTGGGAAAATCTTATACACTCCAGGATTTTTTTCCTGAGCAGCTGTAAAACATCTTTGAAGCAGCGACACCAGGCCCCAGCCTTGCCCTTGGGGTCCCTGCCCTGATTTTTCCTGAGGCAGAAACCTTTAGAACACAGCCCAATTTCTGCTGTTTGCAAACTGTTGCTGTTTCTCACTCTAATTAATTAATTAATAACTGATTTTCTAACTTGCAGGTGTATTTTCACTGGACAGGATTGGTTTGAGGGGGGCTCTTACTGTGCTGCCACTTCAGTGTGGCCTCAGCAACCAGGGGTGAAGTGTCCCCTTAAATTTGGATTTTTGGGGACTTGGGGACTTGTCCCATCTCCTGAGGGTCCCTCAGACCTAAAGGATGAGTGAAACCCTTTTGATGAATAACCTGCCCTGAGTCTGCTAAAATTAATGTCAGGCCACAGCTCCCTCCTTTTCCAAAGCTGTGCAATAATTCAGGTAATTCAAATGGGTTAAGCAAGGGGTAATTAAAAACAGAAAACCAGATAAGGGATAATTAATGGCAGAAAGTCAGGTAAGGTGGAGTTAAGAGCAGATTTTGCCTTTGTGTCATGAAAAGGAAAAGTACCTTTATTTTCTTGTGGAGTCAAGGAAATCCTCTAGCTTCTGCCTTGTGCACGTTTACTGTGATTCTTAACATTGCAGCAATTGGAATATTACAAAGATTGGAATAAGCAGGGGATGGAAGAGAGCATTCATTGGTTTTTGCTTTTTTCTCTCATGATCTGGCTGTTTATTTCTGCTGGTTGGGCACAAACCTGGAAGGAGTTGAGCAGCTTTAGTGGAAACGCTCCAGATTTGGCTCGAGTGCAGTTTCAGACAAAACCCAAATCCTAATTTAGAGCCTTGACTTTATTTACCCAGCATTTTAAGACTGATAAAGCCCTGATAAGGACCCTGCTGCCTTGAGCAGAGAGGAACCAAGATTTGGGGTAGAAATGAGAGGTTTCAGCTTTCGTGGGTTGCCAGCAGCTCTGTGTGCTACGGAAACTCAGCAGCTCTGACTGTGCCTGAAAAATCTTCAGAAGTTTCATTTATTTCCTGTGATGGCAGAGTGAAAGGGAAACCTCTGAGAGAAAATCTTGATATTAACAATTAATTACTGAGAGATGTGATCAGGCTGGGCTGAGAGTGCCTTTGGCACATGCACGAGTAGAGGAGGCCTGGCAGCCTCCAGGCCAGGCTGGAGGTGATGATTTCTTTCTTTTTAAAAGGAAAAAGAAAAGTTTTAGAGGACTTCAGGTCCTGTGACAGAATTTCTGCAAAAGAACGCAAGGATGGGAATGTTCCTGCTGGAAATTATAAAATCACAGTATTTCAGAATGGTTTGGGTGGGAAGGGACCTTAAAGCCCATCCAGTGTCACCCCTGCCATGGCAGGGACACCTTCCACTGTCCCAGGGAGCTCCAAGCCCCATCCAACCCTGCCTTGGGCACTTCCAGGGATCCAGAGGCAGCCACAGTTTGTAACCATGAGGACACAATGAGAAAGGTCCCATGTGCAGAAATTTGTGGTCCTTGAGATACTCCAGTCTCAATCTGCTGAATATTCTGCACATCTCAGTGGGAATGGTCTGAACAGGAGGGGAAGCAATGAAGGGAGTTTGATTTAGGTTCTGCAGAAACTCTTGCAAATGGGACCCTCTAGCCCTGAGTTCTGGAAGTGCTTGTGCTGGCTTAGGCACAGGAAAATTCTGGGAGAAAGAAAGGGAGAGCTGGACTTGGTTTCAGTTTTTCTGCTTAAAGCTAAATAATTTCTTAGGGCTGCAATCTGGCTGGGTTTGCAAAATCCCATGGGATCCTCTGCCTGTGTGTGTCTCTGGGGCTCAGGGATAAGGTCAGGGTCTGACTCAGTTTGGTAATTTAGGAACAATTTGCAGCTGCTGCTGTGAGGAACCACACGAGGAGCAGGAGGATGAGGATCCTGGAAGTTTCGTGGGCCCTACGAAATATTTTGGGCCGGGCATTGTGAAACAGATTCGTGGAAAGATGAAGGAATCAGGAATATCAAATACAGGAGAAGGCTCTTTCCTGACTGGTGTTTACTGGAGGGTGGATGTGGAAAATGAGGGAAGTTCTTGTTTTTATAAGGATTTGTTCTGCTTTTCCTCTGAAGTGTTGTCACCGGCTTGGTGACAGTGGCACCTTTTCAACTTCTGCAGAGCAGGGGGGTTTTGTCATTTTCAAATGATAAAAAATGACCAAAATGACAGAGTTCCACTCTGCTTTTAAATAGGGATTTCTGCCCTCAAGACCGGCTGGCCAGGGATGGTCACACCTCCAAAAGAGTGGAAATGTGATCGATCATTTCCTGGTGGGTCTTGACTTCTGAACTGGAGTTCTTGGGAATTCCAAGCCAGAAACCCCTGACTCGTTAAGGCTGATGGCAGCTCTTGCTTGAGCCAGCATTTCTGGCCTTGTCTCAGACAAAGCTCTTGGGCTCTGCTTAATTAGAGATTTCAGTTTAGGCCTCGTGTGTTCTGTGGGGAGGAAGGGACTTGCCTTGGGCTCGTGGCCGCCTCTCACTTCTTCCTCCTGCCCTGGCATCACCGTAACCTGTGGGGTAACCTTCAGATAATAATGAGCTTTATCTCTGCCCATCAATCTTCACTTTTTAAAAAAACCCTATTGTGACAGCAGTTTTGGTCATATTGAGTATGAAGCAGATGGAATTTTCCGTCCCTCTGGGTAGGCAGAGAGGGGAGGAGGGCGGAAGCCGGGCTGCACTCACCGCACGTCGCTCGCGGGCATCCAGCTGCTCCTCCAAGGAGCTCCCTCTGCTCCTGGGCTCCTTCTCTTCTCCTCCCATCGTCAGAGTGAAGATCCAGTGCCTGGGAAAGCTTTCCTGCCGTGCCATCAAGGTAAATGCAGCCACACCCTGCAGTTCCTGTCTGCTGGATCTGTCCCCAGAATTGCCAGGCACATCCCTGCCCTCTGTGCTGCTGAGGGGCACAAAGGCTTGGTGTGTCCTTTCCATTCTCATCAGGGATATCCTAGATGATATTAGAGATGATGTTTTAAATGAGGCAGGTCTGATATGGAGGGGCTGCTCCTGCAGTCTGGACCCTGTGATTGTGCTTGAGTGTGAACTCAGTGAGGGGCAGTGTCAGGAGTTCTTGGCCAGGTTGGGTTTGTTGGCATTAATGAGCTCAGGGGAATTCCAGTCTCTCTCAGCATTATTTGATCTGAACGAAAGAGCTCAGATGTCTTGACGAAAAAGAATAATTCCGTTATTCATGTTCTTTGTTCCTGGGGCAGGGTAAAACAAATGGGTGCTGAAATTGAAGGAACAACTAAAGATGTTTGTAAAATGCTCCATAGTGTCCAGGTTGTTATTCTGACATAATTGACTTCCAAGGAGAGTTTTAGTTGTTCAAAAAAATAAGCAGAAGTTATATGAAAGTAACGAGATTTGAATTGAGTTTTCATAGAATCACAGAATGATGGAATGATTTGGACTGGAAGGGCCTTAAATTCCATCCAGTGCCACCCCTGCCATGGCAGGGACACCTCCCACTGTCCCAGGCTGCTCCCAGCCCCAGTGTCCAGCCTGGCCTTGGGCACTGCCAGGGATCCAGGGGCAGCCACAGCTGCTCTGGGCACCCTGTGCCAGGGCCTGCCCACCCTCCCAGGGAACAATTCTTGCCCAATATCCCATCCAGCCCTGCCCTCTGGCAGTAGGAGCCATTCTCCGTGTCCTGGCACTCCACTCCTTTGAAATATTATCTCTCCATCTTGGAGCTCCTTCAGGTCTTGGAAGGCCACAATTAGTTTACCTTCTCTTCTCCAGGGAGAACATTCCCAGTTCTCTCAGCCTTTCCTCCCAGTATGCTGAACCTCTCTGATCATCCTGGTTCCTCCTCTGGAGTCACTCCAGCATCTCCACATCCATCCCATCCTGAGGACTGCAGAGCTGACTTCAGTTTTTGGCTGAAATACTTGAATCTCTGATTCCACAATTTCTAAACTATCCCGGAGTCAATATTACCCATTCAAACTATTAAATAAAACAAAGGAAGAAAAAGGATCTCTTGAAAGCCCTTTCCCAGAAGAAAAAGCCCCTCACAGTTATGAATATCTTGCATTGAACCAGTGTGGGATGTCGATTTCTCAGGCGCAGAAGCGACTGAAATGAAGCAAACACTGTGAGAATTTAATTATTTTCTGATTCTGTGATTATTCAGCAGCTCTCACTGAGGCATTTGCAGACCAAGAAATGCAAAACTCGGCCACTTGCAAAGGTTCAGCAGCGCCTCTGGGCTTTTCAGAGTTTTGCAGCACATTTCCAGCCTTATGGTCTGTCACAGACCCACAGGCAAATTTAGAGGTCAGGTTGTTCCAGCCTGAGCAATATCTGAGCTGCTTTTGAGGCTTCTTACCCCGAGCAGAGCAGCCTCAGAGCTATGGGCCTGGACCACAGGGTCTGGGAAATCAAGAGAGCAGATACTTCAGTAACTCACGGGAGGGTTCCCAGGCTTTGAACTCTCCTACCTCAAGACCAAAAACACAAAATTAATTCTACCGAGTTTCCAACTGACCACCTGCTGTGATTAGGCTGTGGACGCAGTGATTTAATAGCTTAGAGCTTAAAATTTTGGCTATTTTTGATATTTGGCACACCAAGAAGTTCATTGTGTCCTTCTGGAATCTGATTTTAGGAAGTTCAGCATCCATGGCTGTAACAGTAATAGTAATGAGTAGTAATTGTAATCTGCTCCAGAGAATCCTTCTGGGATCTTGAAATCTGAATTTCTAAGAGAGGAATGCAAAGCTTGAGTGATTTTAGAAAAGCTGAAGGTGAAAATGCCTAATTTTGGAAATTAAAGGCCCTGCAATCCATCGCCAGACCTGCAGCAATATTTAACACTTGGAACCAACAATCATTTGGTGTTTTCAAAATAGACATGCAGCAAACTGGGGCTTTGGCACACCGGCGTTGTTTCTGAATCAGTTTTGGTTTGAGTTTGATTTTAAAGCTTTCAGTCCTCCAGCAGTGGCTGCCACAGGTCATTGGGTTCTGCTGTTTGCTCCTTTTGTGCCTCCTTTCATCACCAGACCACGTTATTTCCCACTGAGACATGAGAAGTGAGTAATGGCAGTTCCTCAACAGCTCCTGTTAACCACTGTGCAGTGAGAATGTCAAATACTCAGGAATTTGAGTAATTAGAGTGGAGCCCTTTCATCTTAAACAGGCTGGGAGGTTTAGAGAGCACCCTGGGATACCACCAAACCACAAGGTTAATTTTTTTCTTACTACTCAGGTGAAGAAGCAGCAGCAGCAGTGATCAAAACTTGCTTGCTGCTTGCAGTGTTTGTACAGCACAGTGTCCCCAGGAGAAGTTTTCAGAGGTTTCTGATGTAAATCAGTACCTGGGCCTCATTTTATCTCTGTAAGTTCTCATATCAGTGAAAAATATCAGAGTTATCTCATTTTATCAGAGCAAATTCTCAATAACTCCTGTGGGTTTGATATTGGTGTGCTGGAGCTGCTTGAGATTAAGAGCTGAATTTTGATTTAGTTTAGTATGAGATAATTTAAAAGACAAAAATAGGCAGCTCTCAAGCTCCTTTATAATGATGTGAAGCAAGGACAACTTGGCTCAAACTACGTGATTTAAACTCCAAATTCCAGATTCTGACCCCAGTTTAAAGGTAAATTCCATGATGTTCCCATGGATTGGCACTTATATATCTGGGTGATGAAGCCAGTGGGATCAGGAAACTGGGAATGAAAATTTGATCCAAAGATTGCCTGTGGGGGTAGCGAGTTTTGTAGTGGAATTGGGTGTTTTATGGAAAACAACTGGAGGTTTCCTTCCCTTTGCTTGTTTAAAGTCAACCATTTTCACTTCAGAGCTAAGAACAGAAATCCTCAGCACAGGGAATTTCTGCCAAGTCACTCTGTGCCTTTTTATATTACATTGATTGTGCTATTTAATTAAAACACATAAAAAATAGACTTGTGCTTGGATTTTCATTTTTGATGTTTTAGTGATGAATGCTCCTCTTGGCTGTGCTTCTAAATGAGACTTCGAGCACCAAATTTTTATTGATTGTTGTAGATATAATTTGTTTTATATAAGGATAAACAGGTGTGAAGATTTAAGAAAAATTTTGCATCTTAGAGAAACCATTCAGAGATGCAGCCAAATTTAGAGTCATATGTTAAAAATGGAGGAAACGGAATAATAAAATACAGGTATGATGCTGCAGATAAATTTGGTATTTAATCCATGCCATCCATTTTAATCCTAAGGTAAGACCATGACTGTGGTTCAGTTATATATCAATAACCACTTGCTGCTGAACAAGGCCTGATATTTGTCCCTTTTTTGCTGACTACATTATCCTGAGCCAAAGAGCTCTAAATTTTAATTGTGCTGTATGAAAATTCCCTTTATTTCTTTGAGATCCACTCCGTGATAATCCTAATTCATTTATTTTACTCCTGTAAAATAACGAGTTAAAATTTCTGTTCGGAGGAACTGTTCTGGCTGCCCTTTGCAGGACTTATTTTAATTTTATTGCACCTTGGAACAAAAAAGAATAATCTGAGGGTCAAGGGGTTGCCTTGGGCTTGGAGCAAAGGGAGATTGAACAGCTGATTTCAGGTGGTTTGATTGTGCATCAGCTCAGGGCTCAGCACTGAATCAGTTCCGCTGAGATAGCGAATTTTTTCTGGAGGGTTTTGCACACTCTGCTGGAAAGTCCAGCTCATGAGGGGACCTGTGGCTTGGGGGGAGATAAAGGGATGGAGATAGGGCTGAAGCAAATCGCTGAAGCTGAGCCCTACAAGAGCCTTCTTTTAGTGGGAGGAAAGGTTTTTGCATCCTTTGGGCATCTTTTACATCTTTATAGCAGGTTTTTGCATCTTTTGGGCAGGGCGGTGGAGAACAAATGCAAATCCCTGAGTACAGCACAGTGCCTCACAGAGGGTGGGCACTGCACATTTACCCCTTCCCAGCTGATCCAGAGGCATTGTAGAAGTGATCAGGATGGGTTTTTATGCTCATCTTCCTGTATTTAATGATCTTTATATAAAAACTGTGCCTTGCTTTCAGCCTGCTCAGAGGTAAAGCTCAAAGGCTGCTCTCTAGAAAAGCAGAGCCTCTGAGAGATTCTCTGTCTGAACAGAACCAGCAGATATAGTGCAAATAAAAAGTGAAAACCAAAGGAACAGCATCATTTTGTGAATGTTTTGATGCTTTCTGTTCAGGATGTAGATAACACAGAGCTCAGCCTATGTTCAGGCAGGACGCTGGTAAATAAATGTCTTTTATACTTCCAGCTGCAGAAACAACAGACAACAAAACACCTTAGAAACTCTTAGTTGCATAATTCACCTGACCAAAATGCCTTATTAATGCTGTTAATGTTTCCACTGGGCCCTGTGGAGATGGGCTCGGTGTCACTTTTTGCTTTCCCCTGCTTGTGAAGAGCCCCGAGAATTGTGTGGGCACTGCTGTGACTTTGTGGGCTGCAGATAAAAATAACAGGTAGAGGTGAGATTCTGTGGCCTAAACCTTGATGCTTTCACACACTGGCCCAGCTCAGGCTTCATTCCTTGACCTTAAAAGGCCAGATCCTGCCTCTGATAAAAGCTTCTTCCCTGCCTCCCACCTCACACCCAGCCTCCTTCCCCACCTCCAAGGAACTGGAGATGTTTGATTTCTCCCTTTTTCCTGGGGTTCAGCCCTGACTTCTCATTATTTTGCTTCAAAGTGTTGAGTTCTGAAGGAAATTCCCACCTTGGCGCCATCACTTGGAGTGTGAGGGGTTGGATTAATGTGGGAAAAGTCCAACAAAATTGGTTTTCAGGAAGGTTCATTGCTCAGGGTCTGTCTCACAAATTGCCTGGTTTGGGTCCCTTTTTCCCCCCGTGCTTCCCAGGCTGGCTGAACGGGAAATATTTGGAATTATAATCTCGAAACTTCCCACTGGATCCCCTTGGGCTGGGCACCAGGAGCAAGGGAAGGATGGGGAGAGAAGGATGCTCTGCCCACTGTGGGCGAGCAGTTCACTCAGTGAAAAAGCCACCTGTAGATCTTTGACTCATTCAACAAACAACTCACGTCACCTCTAAACCTGACATATTCCTGCTAAGTGATTAAGCCCTGAAGAAACTGCATTTCTGCCACTGTGAGAAACCAGAAATCCACTTGCTGAAATTCTCCTTTTGATGCTTTCAGGTCAACAGTAATTTTGATTGAAAGCTGGAGGAGTTACCCCAAACTTAGTCATGCTAAAGGACATTCTTTGTTTTGGTTTGTAGTTGCCCTCAGAATCTTTGTGTAGTCTTTGAGATCTCCAGGGCTTAGGGATAAATTAAAATAAATTCATTCCAAATGTATTTAATTACAAAATCCCACCAATTTATATATTAAGAGAGTACTTTGGTAGGACTTGTCCTGTTTAAACCAGAACAAAACTCTGGTAACACTGTGCCAACTGGGAGAGGGTAGAGGTGTGGACTGGTCAGGTTTGCAAGTCTGAGTTGTGCAGAGGTCACTGGTGATGACAAGGCTAGTTCTGAAGGATTCTAAATCTGCATAAATAAAGTTCTCATCTACAAGCAGTAGAACCCTGAATCAAAGGCTTTGAACAGCATTTTAGGCTCAGTGCTCACATTTCTGCTGTACAAAATTCGTGTAACTCTGTGTATGTGTGATGGAGCTCATTTAATCCATTCTCACATTGATCCTCAAAATCCTCTCGAGATCTTTCCTGCTTCATTTCTTGGATGCTTGTGATACCTTAAAAAGAGATCTGATTTTCTGAAATACCTTTAAATGGACACTGAATAGGTTTAGATGGGATATTGGGCAGGAATTGTTCCCTGGCAGGGTGGGCAGGCCCTGGCACAGGGTGCCCAGAGCAGCTGTGGCTGTCCCTGGATCCCTGGCAGTGCCCAAGGCCAGGCTGGACATTGGGGCTGGGAGCAGCCTGGGACAGTGGGAGGTGTCCCTGCCATGGCAGGGGGTGGCACTGGGATGATCCTTAAGGTCCATGATCCTTAAGGTCCCTTCCAACCCAAACCATTCTGGGATTCTGGGATTTTATGATATTTTGCTTTGATTTTTGATATATATTGTCCTCTCTATGTCTGGAGGAAACTGACTCTCAGAAAAACCAGACCATTCAAACATGGTCTTTCACATGAAGCCCTGAAAGTAAAGAACCCTGGAAATTCTTCAATGTCCAGACACAAATTACAGTTGGACAATGCTTAGGAATGATTTCCCACAATATGAGCTCTTTTGAGTTGTGTTGATGTGGGATGACGAAGGTGAGGTGAAAGCCTAGACATGGTCCTGGATTATTTCTCTTTCTGTTCTGTGCTCAGAGCGAGTTCTGGAATGATTTGGATTTATATCTTTGTCTTTTGTTTAAGGATGGTTCTCAGCCACAGTGACGAGAGTGACTCATGTTTCTCACACAATAAATTGGTTGAGCAGGAAGGCCGGAATTACTTTTGTGCATTATTGGCCATGTGGATTCTCAGAAAGCTCACGTGCCACATTTTCACAGACTTGTGCAACCCTGACTCTGTAGGAGTTTGATCTCTCACTTCGCCTCAATATCTTCATTTAATTTCATTCCTAAATAGCTTTTTGAAAAATTCCAGCTAAAAACTGAACCATGCTTGGCTTTTGGATGTCATGGTGGGTTTATTGCCTCTTAATTTGGGTAGTGTTAAGCCTGAAATATTTTTTCTTGGGTGTACAAAGTGGGGGAGTTTTCAGCTGTGAGCATCAGCCAGTCCTTTCCCCCCAGCAGTGAGAGCAGCCCTGCCAGGAACCTCAGGGCTGTTGTCCCTCTGAAACAGCTGCTGGGATTATTCCATCTCCGAGGGGAACCACGAGCACATTTCAGTGCTAATAAAACATCCTGGAACCAGCACACACCAAGGGGGCACCTGGGTCACACTTTGTTGGTGTTGATGGCTCACAGCAGTGTCAGAGTCAGGAGATGAAGTGAAGGACCTTTCCCAAGGGCCCTGGGGATTGAAACGTGGCCAGTACCAAAACTCCAGTGCTCCAGTTGTTCATTGAAGTGAAACAATTATCCTTTTCTTACTGTTTTAGAGTAATCCTGGAGAGGTGGTGGCTCATGAGCCTCAATGCTGGCTGGTCCCTCTGGCCCAGCTTCCAATTAGAAGGGATGTGGTCCTGAGCAAGGAAGAATTCTTGAGTGAGAATTGTCACAACACCTCAGGGAGATCAATCACAACATCCTGTAGTGAGAGAACAAGGGATGATGGCTCCAAACTGACAAAGAGCAGGTTGGGATTGGATATTAGGAAAAAATCCTTCTCTGAGAGGGCGGGCAGGCCCTGGCACAGGGTGCCCAGAGCAGCTGTGGCTGCCCCTGGATCCCTGGCAGTGCCCAAGGCCAGGTTGGACACTGGGGCTTGGGGGACCCTGGGACAGTGGGAGGTGTCCCTGCCATGGCAGGGCTGGCACTGGATGAGCTTTGAGGTCCCTTCCAGCCCAAACCATTCCGTGACAGCAAAGCTGTTTTGTAACCCTGCTTCAGCTCCTGCCCAAGGTCCGTGACTGAGGTAAATCAGTTCTTCTCCCTGTGCCTTCCTTATCTCCCAAACAGGACGAGTGACTCTTATTTCCTTTGTAAGCTAGAGATGAGTGGAGATCACTACTAATTTTTATCATCTTGATAGAAGTAACTTAGATAAAGTGTGACTGTTCAGAGTCAGAGAAATGTGTGGGGTGGAACTCTGCTCAGTCATGCACCGTTTTTGGATATCCTGGGGTGGGCTTCGCAGATGTTGGTGAGATGTGATTGATTGATTGATTGATTGATTGATTGATATGCTAACACATCAGAACCTGAAGATTTTGCAAACTTTACAGAATCTGAGCATTTTGAAAAGGTGGCTCCTAAATGACAGGGATAAGTGGGAGAAACTGTCTTCATTTTCCACACGTGTGTAACAGAGAGAAAAACCAACCCCATTCCTCTATTAATTTACCCACTTAATAATGGCACTAATTATCAGCGCCATCAGAGGTAACTAACGAGCATTCTCATTCCAACAGAACCCCAGCTGCTTTCTCCAGCACCATGGAGAATTTCCTGGCCCCTGGGAGCGAGCTGGTGCTGCAGCAGGGCCGGGCCCAGCTGCTGCTGGCCAAGGCGGGCGGACACTCCCGGCGGAAGAGGGAATTCATGCCGGACCACAAGAAGGACACCACGTACTGGGAGAAGAGGCGCAAGAACAACGAGGCGGCCAAGCGCTCGCGGGAGAAGCGGCGCCTCAACGACGTGGCCATGGAGAGCCAGCTGGCAGCCCTGAGCCGCGAGAACGCCGTGCTCAGGACAGAGCTGCTCTCCCTCAAGCTGCGCTTCGGCCTCCTCAGCCCCGCGCCCAGCCCCTACCAGAGCCGCCCCCTCGGCTTCTACCTCAGGGGGCACCGGGCAGCCTCACCCCTGCTGGGCGTGGAGCCCTTTGCAGGTGACTCCTGCTGCCCTGCACAGAAGAGTTTTGTGCCCAAGGTGCTGGAACTGGCTGAGTTTCCTCGCAAAACCTTTGGCGCCTCGACAAACATCCTCGGCTGTGACTCCAAACCCATTCCCATGGATACGTCTGGCCTCCAGCAACCCAAAAGGTCTGAGGAATCCTTCAGCCCCAAAAGGTTTGATGCATCCTTCAGCCCCACAGTGTGCTCTCCTTTCCTCAGCTACCCCTGCCCGGACAAGCACCCCTTCCCCTGCCCCTGGCTGGGCAGTGCCTGTTTCTTGTGCCCGGTCCCTGGCACTGCCGAGGCCAGGAAGGAGAGCAGCACCACGGTATCGGATGAGGATGATGAGCAGCAAGTGCCCAAAACTTCTCCTGTGCCCTCCTGCAGCCTGCCCTGCCCCTCAGAAGAGCAGCTGAAGGGCCGGAGCTTTGCTGCCCTCCCTCACAAGCTCCGGATTAAGAGCAAAGCCCTGGGCAGCCTGGAGGAGACTGGGCTGGACTCACACTGAGGCAGCACAGGAGGGGCTGCTGTGGGGCCAGACTGAGACATTCCAAGGACACGAAGGGTTTGGAAGGGCAAGGTGAGAAGGAAATGTGTTTTTCTCCAACGATGGATGTAATTTTCCCTGCTCTGTGTAGATGCTGAGGGAGTTTCCAGGGCTGCATCACTACAGCAAAACTGCATCTGCCCAGGACCCTGAGGTCATCCCCGGTCTCACCGGCGCCTCTGCTACCACAGCAAGCTCAGACTGGAGGTGTGAAGGGGCAGGAAGAGGCCAAGACAGTGGGGATGGTCACACAATGTGACACCACTACAGCTGGCGGGGGCATCCACCACTCTCGTGACCTTTGCTTCATCACCGCCTTCACCCTCACCAATGTGCCTGAAGTGAGAATTCCCTGACACGGGAAACTGTTGATGGAACCCCTTTCAGACCCCTCAGCTGTCTGAAGAAAATAAAAAGGGGTTGTGACTCTGGGAGTGTAGATTTACACTGGCATGAAATGAAAGCAGGACCTCCTGCACTTTATTCCAGTTTACCATAGCTTATCTCCAGAGAGAATGAACTTTCTCTGTGACCAGACATGCTATGGTCCATAAAATAATTTCATTTATCTTTGCAACTGTTATTATGGAAGACTAAATATTATTTCATTGTTATTATTGAAAAGCAAAAAGTATTTTAGTTTTGCTTCTTCCTTTTAAAAAAGGCACTTTCAAACCCGATCTTTGTGTATTTGGGATCTCTTTATCAAGCAGGCAGAAGCTGCACATGGTGTTTGTCTTCCTGCATCTGCTGAGACCCAGTCCCTGTCCATGCTGCCTTCTGCCTGCTTTTCCTTTGGGAAAGCCTCAGGGAGAGCAGCCTCCAGCAGGGCTCTGGAGCCTGCTTGGAGCTGTTCCTCAGTTTTCAAGCCAAAGAGAATTCTCAGGGATGCCCTCCAGATACAGCTGTAACTTTCTCTCCTCAAATCTTTCCTGCTTTGTCTCTTTTCCCAAGAAAAGGATGATCCTGCAATTCTAGTGTTGCTGTGTCTGTCAGCCCCAAGCATTTTTTGACAAGTTGGACAAGACCTGCCCAATCTGATGATTCCATGGGTCCCAATCTGATGGAAGAAGATCCCAAAGTGAAAAAGCAACTTCAAGCTGTTCTCCTCTGCCTCAACCACATATTTTCAGTCCCTGTCCCATGTCCCAAAAGACAGAAGAGCTGCAGGGCCTGCCCAGCCCTGCTGGGAACCAGAGCTGACAGTGGAGCTCACATCCCTGGGAATGTGCACCTCATCAGTTCCAGCTCAAGGATTTTCCTGTGCCTTTGTGTGTCTGTCCCTCTGTCCCCTCAGGTGAGCCCCCACCTGCAGAACTGCCCCAGCCCTGGAGTTGCTGGAGCCAGTCCAGAGGAGACACCAGGATGAGCAGATGGATGGAGCAGCTCTGCTGGGAGGAAAGGCTGGGAGAGCTGGGATTGCTCACCTGGAGAAGAAGAAAGTCTGGGATGACCTCATTGTGAGCTTCCAGGACCTGGTGGGAGCTGACTGGAAACATGGAGAGAGACAATTCTTGAGGACAAGGGGGAATGGCTTCCACTGGCAGAGGGCAGGGCTGGATGGGATATTGGGCAGGAATTGTTCCCTGGCAGGGTGGGCAGGCCCTGGCACAGGGTGCCCAGAGCAGCTGTGGCTGCCCCTGGATCCCTGGCAGTGTCCAAGGCCAGGCTGGACATTGGGGCTGGGAGCAGCCTGGGACAGTGGGAGGTGTCCCTGCCATGGCAGGGGTGGCACTGGATGGGCTTTAAGGTCCCCTTCCCCAAACCATCCCATGATCCATGAAAACTTCAGGCTCTGGAGAATAAGGACAATTATCCAGAGTGTTTATTTAGGAATCATTCCATAGCCAATAAAGGAATGCAGCAATAATAGGACTGTGCAAAAGGACAGCCCACACTGTCTGACACAGGATGGAACAATTCCTCAAACTGGTTTGGAAAAGAGAGCCCTGAGTGGGAGCTGTACAAGGGGGGGACCAACATGTGCCAAATAAATCTCTGTTTGCAGGAGCTGCAGAAGGTGTCTTGGTTTGACTGTTGAGACTGGACCTGCACCTTTCCCCCTCAGGAACAGCCAGCATGATAAATCCATCCTGTGAGAACAAGTGGGAAGAAGCAGGGAGCTGTGAGCACCCACCTTGCCCACTCCTCTGTCCATAGAGGACCCCAGGTCCCAGCACAGAGCCTCCAGCACCTCCAGCACCGGGGTGTGGGGCTCTGTTGGGCTCACCACTGCTTGTGGGGGCACCCCACAAGGATCAGCCCCAACTGGCCCTGTCCCCCTGTTCTGGGCCAGGATCAGTGCGGAGAAAGGGACAGAGCTTCCTGGCATAGCTGCCAGGGCACAAAGGGGGCTCTCCTGTACCCCTGGCACCAGGGGAGACCAGACCTGCAGCCATCTCTCAGGTGGGAAAGGAGAGCCAGTGATGCTCTGCAGATCAAAGGAAACCACACGTGGTGGTTCAATTTCCCAACCCATTCCTGCTATCACCTCCTCCCCTCACAAGCCCATGGCAAGAAACTGGCACAGAAATTATTTTACTGTAAGAAATCACTTCCCTCCAATTCCTGCAGTTCCCAAGCCCTGTGGAATCAGCCTTTTCCCTGCTGGGCAGAGCTAGGCTGGCTCCGTGTGCTTGCAAAGAATCCAGGATGCAGTGAGGGGTGGGAGGGAGCTCAGCTTAATCTGTAGGATGGATCTGAGGTTCATGGGTTGCCTCCAAGACCTGATGTCCATCCTAACCCTGCTGTCCATCCTAACCCTGCTGTCCACCCTAACCCTGCTGTCCACCCTAACCCTGCTGTCCACCCTAACCCTGCTGTCCACCCTAACCCTGCTGTCCACCCTAACCCTGCTGTCCACCCTAATCCTGCTGTCCATCCTAATCCTGCTGTCCATCCTAACCCTGCTGTCCATCCTAACCCTGCTGCATCCCCTAATCCTGCTGCACCTCCTAAACCTGGTGTCCCTCCCAACCCTCCTGCCTGTGGCTCATCGATTCAGTCCTGGGACATTTAACCCTGCAGGTGCCCAAAGGTGATTTTTTGTGGGGTGTTGAGAACGCTGAAGAAATTTGTAACATTTCCTGTTTGTTGTGTCCCTGCTGCTGCACAAACCAGAGGACAAACCCAGTTTAGAGTTGGGGATGGTGGCACTGGGAGCAGTTGAGTGCCTGTGGAGGGAGTGGGAGGGTGGGACAGCAACAGGAAAAGCAGCAGGACATGGGGACAGGGTGTGCAGTGAGCCAGCCCTGGTCCCACACCTGCCTCACCTCACACCTGCTCCCACACCTGCCCACCTCTTTCCCCTGCTCCAGGTTTTCCTTTCCTCCTGTCCAGGGTCACTCACCTGGAGGAGATGCAGGTGGAGATGTTTCTTCCCCTCCTTACACAGGTTCACTCCTCCTTTGCTGCTTTGTCCTATAAAATTTCCTGCATGGGGAATATCCATCCATCCCCCATCCATCCATCCATCCATCCATCCATCCATCCATCCATCCATCCATCCATCCATCCATCCATCCATCCATCCCCCATCCATCCATCCATCCATCCATCCATCCATCCATCCATCCATCACTACCCATTATTCCAAGTTCCACATTCAATGACACCCTCACAGCAGAGCCATTGTTGTACAAATTGTGAGGCTGTGCTGAAATTGAGCTGAGCTGTTCCTACCTCTGCTTGGGCTTGGTTAATTCTTTAGTTAGTCTTTGTTCCAAAGTGATTTCAGGAAGTTTCCAAGCTGATTAATTACTGGGCTGTGCATTATAGAATAAAAGATCCTCTGTGTTTCCTAAGAGGGGGAGACAAGGGTGGTGTTTTATGCTTGTACCTCTTCGGAAAACTATTCCAGTATTTTTTATCTGTCTGCCAGGACAGGGAGCTTTTGCCTCTGAGCTGGAAGGAGGTACCTGAGAGGGACACCCTGCAAGCACCTGGAGAATGTAAGCAGGGGAAGATTGCTCTGTGCTTTCCATGCCTCAGAATGAGCTGGCACCCAGGGAAAGTTGGCAGAGGCTTTGCAAAATCTGCAGGATGGATTTTTTTGGGCAGCTCGTGACTAAACCCTGCAGCAAGGGACCACAAGGGTCAAAAATCAAGGAGAGGATTTCAGGAAGGTTGAATCTGCCAGGAGGAACTGGAGGCTGAGCTGGGGGAGACTCTGGCTCAGGGGAGCTGGGGGTGGGTGATGCTGCTGCTGCTCTCCCTGGAGTCTGCTGAGCACCCTCCAGCTTTGGGGACAAGCCTGGATGGAGCCAAAGCCTCATCCAAATGCTTCTCAGTGCCTGTGCCCCATAAAGGGGAATTTCTCTGTCGCCAGACATGGTGAGCTCCAAAAAAACCCAACAAATCCCACCCATTTCAGGCACTGTGCATCACACAGTGCAGAGAGATGAGTACAGAGCCTCCCTTCAGAGCGTGAGCTAATGCTGACCTTTAGCTGAGGCTCAGGCCCCAAACTGAATCATTGCTGAGGCACGAAAAGTCAGCAATGATTTCTGGAAAGGGGTGCTGCCTTCACAGTGCCCTGCTCACACACTGGGGAGCCCCTGGGAAGGCAATGCTGATTCAAAAATCAGTTTTAATCAGTTTCTAGCATTATGAAATAATCAGAAGGGAAAATTCCAAACCATACAGCACGAGCAGCATTAACCATCTGAAAACGAGCTGCTCCCTGCATTGCATCCTGGCCCCTCTCACCCAGGAGAGCAGACACTGCATGGGCAGCTCAGACTCAGACCAAACTGAATTTTCCCATTCCCCTTTTCCATAGAATTCTTTCCATTTAATGTTTCATCCCTCCTAGAAGGATTTCTAGAGAAGTGGGTTGGTCTTTCTGTGGAAAAGAAAACAGTCATCATGTTGGTGTTTGCACCATCAAATCCCAGGGGAGCTCGGCAGGGTCAGGCCTGACCTGCAGCTCAGGGGGAGCTCTTGGGGATCCCTGCAGGGCAGAGGGTTGGGGTCCCTCCCAAATCCCAGCCTGGGGGGTTGCAGTGGGAAGGGGCTGGGGTTGGGAGGAAATGCAGCATCACTTGTCTGAGTTCTCGGTGATGCTCTGACCCTGGGGTGTGTCACAGCCTCTGGACCGGGGTTTAGGCTGGGCTTTGCTGTTTCCTGCACAGAGATCCTGTGGGGCTTGGCTGAGTGCTGAGCACAGGCAGTTTTCTGCCCCTTGTCTCCTGCTGGCCTTACCAGCTGCACCTGAGCTGCTCCCTGCCTGCCAGGCCTGCTCTGCTGGCCTTGTCCCTTTCCTGCTGAGCCTCATCCTCAGCTTCAGCTCCAGGTGCCTCCTTCACACCCTCCCCATTTGTAAATCCCCTCCTTTGCACATCTTGTGCAAATCGTCCGAGTTCCCTCTTGGCTCAGCCACCCGAGGCTGTTCAGGCACTGTCTGGACAAACTTGGAAAAGGGTTTGGAAAAACTGGGTTTTTTAAGGGTTTTTTGTGAGGGTTTTAAGGGTAGTGGAGTATTTTTATGAAACACCTGGGATTTTCATGCCCACCCACGTCCCTGTTGTTGGAAGGGAACGAACCTGAGGATCAGCTCCTCAGGACCTGCTGGGTGCAGAGGAAATTGCACAGGACAATGTCTTGGTGCCTGTTGGACTTCCAGGGCTGGAGATGTGCATGAGCATGGAATTCTTGGCCTGATTTATCCAATGAGGACTTCAGGATGATAAGCCTCAAAATGTCTGTGAGGTCCAGCCGTCCTTCCACAGCAGGGTCAAGCTGGGACAGAGCTGGGGAAATGGTCTGGAGACACCCCCTGACCATCCCCTGGGGTGACCTCAGCCTCCTGTGTGCCCTCAACTGCCCCTCCATCCTTTGGCTTGTAAAAAGACAGCAGATTTTGCAATTTGGTGCAAAAAGCTGGAAGTTGCTGCCTAAATTCCTTATTCCCCCCATAATCCTTGTCCATGTGCAGTAATTCCCAGCAAGGTGTTGGGAAAAAAGGGATTATTTGGGATATTTTGGGCGCAGGACACTCAGATTTATGGAGCTGCCTTCAAGCTCCGATCTTTCTCTTATCCCATCTTATAAATTCCTGCCCATGCTGCTGAAAACAAAGAGAAACTGAGAGATTTCTCCAGGAACCTGTTGAAATGTAGCTGCAGGGGTGTGACCACGCCGAGCTGTTCATCCCAGGCCAGGTTTGCGGTCTCAGTTCTCCTGAACACCACAAGCTCTCATTTCTCACAGCCTTACTCAGACCTGACGAGTGTTAAGACATCAGAGGGAGCAGGGGAGGTTTGGCAACTCCCTGACCTCAAAACTGTTCAGAGAGAAGCACTCCAGGCTGAATTGAGCTGGTCTGGTTCTGGGTTTTGCTCTTTTCAGGTTTTGAAAGTCTTCACAGCTGGGAGAAGTTCAGCCAAAAACTGCTCCTAGCTCAGCTTTGGTTCCCAAACCTCTCACAAAGTGGCCCAAGTGTCTCCATCCTAATTTCTCCTCAGGCCTGGTGCATCTCTGGAGGGGACGCAGCCCCAGTGCCCTGCTCAGGAGGGGCTTTTTCCTGACTTTCCCCCTCTCATTTTGCAGGAGGCTGTGGTAGGGCTGTGCTGAGCTCCCCAGGCCTCACTCAGGGTGATGTGGTCTGCATTTCTGCTTTTTTTTTCCTGCCCAAACTCCCTCAACTATTGATGTCTTGGCCTGAAATGTGAGCCAAGTCTACCTAGAACCCCAAATGTCACTTTTCCAGATAAAATCCCTCAGTCTCTCTAGAATTCTTGGTTTACTCTGTTTAAACCTGGGAACTGTCTGCTCTTCCTGCTGGTTTATCCCTCCCTTTGCACGGATCCAGAGCTCTGGGGCTGCCTCAGCCCTGGTGCCTGCAGAGATCAACAGCCCCCACACATCTGGTGCACAGCTGGAAGGGTCACAGAGGTGTGGGGGACAACATTGGATGCCTGAGGGTTGGATCTGGATGATTCTTAAGGTCCCTCCCAAATTTTCTATGTGCAAGTGCTGCTCTGGCCCAAGCTTTCTCAGCTTTTGGGAATTCCAGATGGATTCTCTGCACCCAGCAGAGGGAAGTGCTGCCCAGGCAGAGGGGAAAATTCTCCCTTGCAGATGAGGCAGTGGCAAGAGGTGTGAGGAGTTTGTTGTGTCTCTGAGCAGGAGGGATCCCCCACAGCCACCAAACCCTGCAGAGGAGGCTCTGCTGCTCAGGAATTTGAGCTCCAGGATTGTCCCTTCCCGTGGCTGGGATGCCCTGAGCCTCCCTTGCTCTGCCACCTCTGTTCGCTTCCCATGTCAGAAACCCTGAATATTTTCTGGTGACACAGAGTCTCTGCTTCAGCTGCTGGAGGTTCCCCTTCTGAAAGAGATCAGAGGAAAAATATTAAGGCTTTTATTGATCCCCTCAGATTTCCTCCGGAATGCAGCCACAGGATGTCAGTGCAGCCATCCAGATGTGGCCTCCTGGTCACCCCCAGCTCCAGATGTGCTGCCTCTGCTCTCTTTGCTCCCCAGCTGAAGGGCAGGAAAATCCTTCCCTGGCAGTTTTCCTGCTCCTCAGCAATTACAGCTGCTCAGGGAATTCCTTTTTCCTTCCTGGCAGGTGAGAGAGGCATGATCTGATCCTGCTTTTCTTATTGCCAGCATTTTCCTTCCCCCACCCCACTGAATGTCAAAGGTTTAGATTTTAAGTTGCACTTTTGGTTTTTATTTCTGTGACCAAAATGAAAGGAGAGGAATGTTTGTATTGGAATTTACTTGAAAAAGTCGGTTGGTTTTTTTTTTTTTTCAGGATGCAATAACCTCTCTAGGAAGTATTTGGAGCTGGTTGGCATGATTTTATTAATTCCTGAATTCCCTTTGCCTTTTTGGAGCAAATGCAAATGCATTCATGGGAGACACAGCTGAGGGGCACCAAGACTCATCCCTAAATTAGACAAAATTAAAAAGTTTGATTAAAACCAGGCAATTTTCCTACCTGTTTCTTCAGTTTCCTGTGGCATAAACAACCTCCTTGAATTCCTCAGTGTTAGAGAGTTGTGGGTAAAAAAAGCCTGAAAATGAGGAGAAAAAATGAAGAGCAAAATGCAAAATCCAGAAGGGAATGGAATTGCTGTTGCATTATTTATGCCACGCCTTGAAGAAACAGGTAAAATAATCCTTTTTGGTGAGCACCACTGTGAAATCTAAAATTTCAGCGTGGAAGAGAACTGAGGGACTTGTGTTTGAGCCCCAAAATTCTGCACAAGAGTCCAGGTGGCCACACTTCTGTCACTCAATGACTCATTGTGGCAGCAGCACAACCGCAGGGCTGAAACTCCCGAGCCCCTCACTGTGGGAACGAGGGCTCTCCCTGCCAAACTGGGCAGAATCTGGGAGATTTCTGTTAAAAGGTGTTGTTTTCTGAGTGGCTGGAGGGGGCTGGTGGTGCTCAGATGATGCAGAGGTGTTAAATGTGGTTGCCCTGGGGAGGGGCTGAGGTGGGACCTGTCCCAGCACTTCACTGACCACATCCCCACAGCTTGGACGTCACCTGGGAGATGGGAATCACCTCCTTGTAAACTCTCTGCAATTGGGTTTAATTTAGTGCAATTTATTATTTATTATTATTTAATTTCTGAATCTCAGTCCAAGCCCTTGTGTCCACTGCTGCTCAGCCCTTGCTGCCGAAGTTCAGAAGTGAGCTGGATTTAGGGGACAAATATTGATGCTCTACCCTCCCTGGGGCTATGAAATCAAACACTATAAGATTTAAATTACTTAATTTCTAATAATATTTTTGACCCAAATCCTAAAGAGCTGGGAATTGCTCCATTGGGTGGGACAGGGAAGTCTTCAGGGATATTTGGTGGCAAGTGCTGAGAGCTGAGTCTCTCACAGCAGCTTCCTCTCCTCATTTTCTGAGGCACTTGGCCCTAAAGCAGCAGTTGAGAATTCTCAGTGAGTCAGACGCTTTCATCAGAAAAACCCTATTTTTGTTCTTAATGCCTTTGAAGCAGAGGCTGCAACTTCACCATTAAAAGGCAATTTGATCACTCAATCCTCTTATTGCAAATAAACAGGGAGCTGGATGCCTGGAGAGTGGGAGGATGAGGAGCAGCGCAGAGATTCCTCCCAGCCCGGGGGTTTGCGCGTCCTCCTCCATCCCTGCTCCTCCCTCGGGAGGCAGAGTTGGGATGTGAGAGAGAAGTTGCACAATTCCTTTCGGTATCCCAGGGATCCTCCCGCCCTTCTCCCCCTTCCCGAAGCACCTTTGTCCTTCCCCGGGCTCAGCCCCTCGGTCCTGCCTGGCCCCGGGGAGCTGCTGGAGGCAGGAGCAGGCTCAGCCTCATCCCACTTCTGAATCGCTGCAGGTTGGGTACAGGATGTGCAGAGGAACTTTCATTTCCCCTGAGCAGGAACGCTCTGGGAGGGTGGAAAATTGGGGCAGGGGCTCCCAGTAACCATCCCCAGCTGGTGCTGGAGCCTGACTGGAGAAGCTGAGGCACAGCTCTGTGGGGCACAGAGCCCTTATTCTTCAGATCTGCCTCCACCCAGCACTCAGCACCTGAACTGGGAACACTGGGGAAGATGGGATGCCAGGAGAGTTAAAATAATCCACAGAATCACAGAATATCCGGAGCTGGAAGGGACCCTCAGGGATCATCAGCCCAGCCCCTGTCCCTGCACAGAGCCCCCAACAATCCCACCCTGGGCATCCCTGGCAGCCAAAGATGTCCAAAGGCTCCTGGAGCTCTGGCAGCCTCGGGGCTGGGACCATTCCCTGGGCAGCCTGGGCAGTGCCCAGCACCCTCGGGGGGAAGAACCTTTCCCTGAGCTCCATCCCAAGCCCTGACACAGCTCCAGCCCTTCCTGGGCTCCTGTTCCTGCTCATCACAGAGATCAGAGCTGCTCCTGGCCAGCTCCCCCTGGCACCAGAGCTGGGGAGCTTCAGCTCCAGCCACATCTCCTGGAGAAATGGTCCAGGAAGGACAAGAAACGAGGCCAATGTCCAATTCCTGGGTGCCACAGGGGGATTTTGCTGCTGGAAAAGCCCGTGGCAGCACAGGGATGGATTGTGGGGGTGTGGATGGAGCAGCTCCTGGCACACGACAGCCACGGGCTCTCGATGGGGAAACTCGAGTGATTTTGGCAAGCAGGGAGCAGGGGGAAGAAAAAAATACATGAGTGAAAGGGAAGGGAGTGGAAAGGCTGCATTTAAAGGTTAACACTTGTCCTAGGAGAGAGGAGGTGAGTGTCTGTGCTCTGAAATAACATCTGCTGACGCCAGTGTCTCACAGCTCTTTGGTTTGGGCTTTTTCTTAAAAACACCAGTTATGTCCCTTTTTTTCCACTGCACTCGCTCACAGCCCCGTTGAGGAGGGAGCCTGATGTGCATCATTGTGAGATCTCCGGTCGTCACCACCTTCCCGGTGCGGTAACATTAATTCACACCTCCCACACGCGCTGCCTTTCTCTAATACAGCAGCAACAGCCTGGCATGGAGAGCGAGATCACAGCAGCAAAAGACTTTCCGCTCAGTTACCTCAAGGTTTTGAGTAACCTCAAAAATCACACCATGCCTTTCTTCCCGCTGCCTCCCGTCCCTGTTGGATCGGGGGTTTTGCCGATCCCACTGAAAACACACCCGGCGCTGCTGCGAGCGGGGAGCGAAGGGCTCTGAGCACGGGGAGAGCCCGGGGTCCAGCCGGGGGTGCTGCAGGGGGACGTGTTTAGGGTGTGTTTGCTTTTTGTCACCGAAAAGGGCTCGGGATAACCTGGGAGCCGCCGTCAGCTCGGGGCCAGACCAATCCCTTAGACACAAAGGTGCTGCTGCCCCTATGGGGAACATGAGCACCGGCCTCTGTCCCCAGCTGGGCTGTGCCCCTGTCCCCAGCCCCTGTCCCCAGCTGGGCTGTGCCCCTGTCCCCAGCCCCTGTCCCCAGCCCCAGTCCCCAGCT
>VZTB01012400.1:40377-59419 GCA_013397245.1 Thryothorus ludovicianus
GCCCCTGTCCCCAGCCCCTGTCCCCAGCCCCAGTCCTCAGCTGGGCTGTGCCTCTGTCCCCAGCCCCTGTCCCCAGCTGGGCTGTGTCCTTGTCCCCAGATTCCCATCCGCACAATGTCACCCATTGATGTGTGGGGACTCAGAGCACCAGCTGAGTGTTTCCCTGCAGGTTTTACCACAGGAGCTGCTCCAGTGCTGGTGCAGAGCAAAGGGGACAGGGGACAGGGGAGAGGGGAAAGGGACAGGGCAAAAAGCACAGGGGACAAGGCACAGGGAACAGGAGATAGAGCACAGGGAACAGGGGACAGAGCACAGGGGACAGGGTACAAGGGACAAGGCACAGAGCACAGAGCACAGAGGTCTGAGAGGGCTCTGACTCTGCTTTAATTCACAGTCCCCAAAAACCCCATGGCAATCACTGGTGCCATGAAACCTCCTCCCTAATACTCAGAGGAGCCATCCTCCTCCGTGGGAGAGGGAAGATAAAGGGGTGGTGGAGGTGCTGGATCACCTGCAGTGGTGGCAGTGCCCAGGCACCCACAGGGGATGTGACAGTGGGCAGAGGAGCTGCTCCAAGCACTCCCAGCTCCTGCTGGAGATGAACTCCCTGCTCCTGCCTCCACCACCGTGGGGCGCTGGGGTTAATCCACAGGGAAAGGAGCTGATGATGCTGCTGCAAAAGGAAAAATGGGATTTTTGGGGCTGCAGCTGTGCCCGCTCAGGGCTGTGGTCACTGCAGGGATGACCAGAGGCAGAAGGAGAGCCCTGACCATGACAAGCCTTTACCAGAAAAAGGAACAGCCTGAAAAACAAAGGTGTGATTCCTCAGCTGATTCCAGGGATGCACAGCAACACCCCAGGGTGTGCCTGGTCCCCTCACCCCATGGCTCCCCTTGCAGCTCACAGGAAATGAATCGCAGCTCTTTGCTCCACAGGACACGGGGTCATGCTGTGAGTGACACAGTGCCACAGCAATGCCACAGGGACAACCCTGGGTAGGCAGCACCAGGGGCTGTGTGGGGTAGGAGCTGCTCAGGGATCCCAGGAACTGCTCCTTCCTCCAGAGAGCTCAGATTGGGGCTGGACTGGGAGGAGAGATGAACTGGATTTCTCTGGAAATTTCAGGGGAAATGAAGTGACTGCTTGCAGTCTATTTGAGAATGAAACACTTTGCTAGTCAGAAATCCCTGGGAAAATGTCCTGCCAGATGCCTCCAGCATCCCTGACCCCTCCTCCCTGCACCCCTCTGGCCTCCCTCCTGCAGCCCTCCCACATTCCTGCAGTGTCCCCTCTGCCCCCCTGCCCTGTCCCTCTGCCCCCCTGCCCCATCCCATGGCTCCCCCACATTCCCTGCAGTGCCCAGCTCCTGGCAGGGCCATTCCTGGCTCCTGGGGCAGCTCTGGGATGCTTCCCATGCTCTGGGAGAGGTGTCCTGCTGCTGTGGTGCTGCCAGGCTGATCCCAGAGCTGCGTGGTCCTGGGGCCATTGGAGCAGGGCAGGGACTGGGGGGTTCCCTGTTCCAGGCTGGGGCTGAGCCCGGGACTGGGGAGCCCCATCCCAGTGTCCCTGCAGGGCTGGGGGGCAGCAGAATCCCCACGGGCAGGGAACACATCCCAAGGGGTTGGAATTCCCCTTGTCCTGGTTTAGGGCAAATTTGGAAAAAAAACCTCCAGATGGAGTCCCTCTAGAAAACAAATCTGAACCGCCCCTTCCCCCAGCTGGTTCGGGACAGAAAAAAATTCCTTGGAGGAAAGTGGAAAAAAGTTGTTTATTTNGAAAAAGGGAAAAAACACACTCTGGAGAACTTCTGTGCCTCAACTGGCCAAAAACTGACAAAAATCAAAGGAGAGCTCTGTGCCACCATCCACACTGCAGCCAGCACAGGCCGTGTGTGAGGGAAAGCTGCAAACTCTGATCTTTATGTTTAGAAAACAACCACCTCAGACATTGCACCGTGTCTCCTTCACTCCCAGATCCAGTTTTAAAGGTACAAAACTTATTTCTGAGCTAAACAGATGAATGGGGATACAATTTAGCATCAACCCAGGACACCCATGGAATCCAGTGGGACTGGGGGGATGTCCCCAAGGGCACTGTGACATCACCTGGGTCAGGGTGGGGTCAGTGCCCTGCCCTGGCAACCCCGGTGTTGGGGGGTCCCTGTGGGCACCTCTGCCCTGCCCCAGAGGGGACCCACTGCCCGCAGGGAGCACTCCCTGAGATCCTGCTGGACACTGGCCACAGGCTGCACTGACCACCAGCTGCCACCACGTGTCCCTGCCCTGAGCCGCACATGTCACCTTGCCAGGGGACTGGCATCGCTGAGCTGCCCTGGCTGAGTAGGTGTGTCCCTGTCATCGTGGAGGTGACACCAAACCCTGCAGGTGACACCAAATCATGGAGGGAACACCAAAACCTGCAGGTGACACCAAATCATGGAGGTGACACCAAACCCTGCAGGGAATACCAAGCCATGGAGGTGACACCAAACCCTGCAGGGGACACCAAGCCATGGAGGTGACACCAAGCCATGCCAGTAAATTCACTGATTGGCACTGACAGAATGATGCATTTGCTGCTAAAACATCCCGTTCCCAAATTAAATTCCTGGCTGGGCGTGGTGGAGATCTCCTGGCTGCCCCCAGGATAAGGTTCCCAGTGGAGAAATGCTGATGAGGTGCAATTAGGTTAATTAACTAATTAGAGGAAGGGCTGAGGGGCATGAGCAGGAAGGATAAGCTCTTGCCCATGGAGCTGTAAATCCCAGCTGGGGCTGGGAGGTCTGGACCCTGCTCAGGACAAGCAGCTCAGGGTGCCCCTGTTCTCTCCATGAAAGGTAGGACAGGACAGAATTCCAGCCCTGGGAAGTGGTGCTGGGTTGATGCTGGGAGCAGGAGGTGGCAGAGGTGTCTTGAGTGTGTGACTCCCTGAAGGGGGGGCCCCGCTGCACAAAGAGATTCCTGACAGCTGCTTCCAAAGCAGATGGAGCAT
The DNA here is from genome assembly GCA_013397245.1 of Thryothorus ludovicianus. Classification (NCBI taxonomy): domain Eukaryota; kingdom Metazoa; phylum Chordata; class Aves; order Passeriformes; family Certhiidae; genus Thryothorus; species Thryothorus ludovicianus. The sequence goes on from VZTB01012400.1 coordinate 43,369, forward strand.
TTCTCCATCTGTAAGAGCCAAATGGAACAGGAATTGCTGGGCAGAAGGATGAGGAGCAGCTGAATGTTACCTGTGCAGCTCGGGCTGGTTTCCAGTTCTCAAAAGAGACTGATGAAGGGGCTGTGACCTGGGCGGGATGGGATCGGTGCTGCCAGCGGCCAGTTCACCCTCTGGTGGCAGTAGGGACTCAGCTGGGTGCCGTGGGGACAAACACAAGGACGGGAACGCTGAGGAGCTGCCCTGGTGCAGCTGCAGGGGAAGGGGACAGAAAGGCAGAGGGAGGCAAAGGCTGAGCAGGGGCTTAAGGGAGGGGCTGCAGCAGGAGCTGGGAGCAGATTCTGGAGCTTCTCCACCCTCTTGCTCTGCCCTTCCCCAGCCCAATCCCTGCCCAGGGCAGAGGCTGAGCCCCTGGCTGATGCTGAGCATAGGGGGCAGGGATCCAGCCCTGCACAAAGCTCACTCTGACACAGCACAGGGGATGCTCAGGAGCACCATGGAACGTGAGGCCTCTTATTCATGGAAAGCAGCCCTGGATTGAGGCTCGTGGGCACCAGCCACCCCCAGAGCACCCCTGAGCCCTTTCTCCCTGCAAGCTTCTGCTCCCTCCTCTCTCAGTTGTCTTGGTGCTCCTTTCTCATTGTTTTCCAGCTGTAATTTTGGCTCTGGTTTTGGCTCAGCTGTGGGGGACCCCTGGCAGGGTGGGTGGGGTTGGTGGTACCTGGCACATCCTGGGCTGGGCAGAGGGGGATGCTCTGCTGCTGTTCCTGCAGAAAGGAATAATTCCTTCAGGAAGTAGGGTCTCAAATGGTGCTGGGAAGGTTTCCTTGGCATTTTGGATCCCCACAACAGGTCATGCATCGAGGATTTTCTGCATCAGATCTGCTACTTGTGCCTTTCTGTGAGAAATGTGCCCTGTGCTCCCAGTTTGTTCTGGGCCTGGAGTGCTCCTGGAGCTTCCCTGGGAAACTGCTGGAATTTCTGCATTCCCTTTTGTCCCTGGACTGGATGGGACAGCGGTGCCAGCTCTGCCCTGCAGGGTGTGCTGGGCCTCTGCTCTCCCAGCCCCGGGCAGGAGGTGATGTGGCTCCTGGTGTGAGGGACAGCTCCTCCCCTGGGGCCGTGGTGGGAAAAGGAAAATCCAGAATATCCAGGAAACGGCTCCAAAAAACAGCACAGCACCTTCCTCTCCCAGTGCAGGCCAGCTTCTCATCTCTGCTGTTGGCTTCACTCGTGGCTTTTTGGGAGTGAGAGGGGAACCAGGGGGAAGGGAATTAAGGCACAGCAGGGACAATCAGCTGGAGATCCAGGGCTTCTCCCAGGCTGACAAGGCAGGAGCTACTGCTCGGATGGCACAAAGCTGTGCCAGGGCTTGGGCTGGAGCTCAGGGAAAGGTTCTTCCCCCCGAGGGTGCTGGGCACTGCCCAGGGAATGGTCCCAGCCCCGAGGCTGCCAGAGCTCCAGGAGCCTTTGGACACCTTTGGCTGCCAGGGATGCCCAGGGTGGGATTGTTGGGGGGTCTGTGCAGGGACTGATGATCCCTGAGGATCCCTTCCAGGATTTTATGACTCTCAAGGCTGGGCTCAGCCCCGCTCGGTCACTCAGCTTTTTTTCTGGGAGCTGGGAATTCCTTCCCACTCCTCCCTGTCACAGCGGCAGCCGCAGGGGGGACAGGGACACTGCAGAGGTGTTTTGCAAGAGCTCTGAGAGCTTTTAATCGATGTTTGCTGACATAATTGGTGCTTCAAGCCCTTTGTTTGAGCGAGCAAACAGATCCTAATCCTCTGCAGGAAGCTCTGAGCTGGGGGTGAACTGGTTGGACCTGCCCTGGAAGAGCTTGGCTTTGAAAGCAAAACCCACTTTTTTGTTGCGTGGAAACATCGCCTGCAGTGCAAGGATTAATGACTAATCGTGGGTTCCTCAGTTCTAATTGAATGCTTTCACTTTCAGGGAGTTCATTTAACGATAGGATCAAATAATTGCAGAGAAACAGCCCCGAGTCTTGTGCTCGGTGGGAAATTGGGGCGTGAAATGGGAGTTTTGGGATAATTCTGGCTGGGTGAGTGGGGCAGGAAAAGGTGCTGGACTCTAAATCCCAGTCCTGTGCTGTGGGTTGGGGGCTGAGGAACAAAACCTCAGGGATTTCTGCAGAGTTTCTGATTTGGGATCATGCTGATACAGAGGAAACCCAACTTCATGGCAGTAAAACATGGCATTTATTGAACCGAAATCAGCAGCAATCTCAAAAAACACAGCCTGCCTGTGTCTAACAAGGTCTCTTTACATCAACATGTCATAATTATAAATAGATTAAATATTTGGGTTAATTTAAGATATTTACATTTTTAAAGCTTAGTGGTGAAAAAGCTAAAATCTAGGTGGGATTTCTAAATCTACAACAGTCAGTCCCCAAAAATCTCTAAATTAGTGTAATTTTAAGCCTTTTTCAGAAAACTGACGTTAACACTGAAGGGCTTTGCAAACTGAAGCTCCGGGTAGTTTTTATTTTCCTTTGTTTGTGTAATATTTATATAAAATTTATATTTATATAAAACACTGCAGTGCTTAAAAAAATATTTTCCTCAGCACCTGCACTGTTGGCAGTTTCCTGGAGAATGAAAAGAATCATGACAATAGTGCAAAGATTTGTCTCAAGATGAGAGAAAACGCTGAAATAATTTATAAAAGAAATATCTTCTAGTTTTTGTAGCTATTTTTCCTTCATCAGTGGACGAGCAGGTCTGGGAAGACCAAGCTGAGGTGTCAATGAACCTTCCCTGAGCTCAGGTGGGGGAAGTACAACCCATACAGGCCCTGCTGCACCTGGTACAGGTGGGACTTTCTCCTCAGGCAGGAGAGGACCTGGTGGGAAAAGAGCAGAAACCAATGAGAAAAGAACAAAATTAATGGGAAAAAAAACTGACATTAATAGCAAAAAATTTGAATCCATGCTCTGCCCACCATGAGGTGTCCCCAAATCACATTGGGAGAGATTTTGGGAATAAAAATCCCCAAATGCCTAAAGCTGTGAGGCAGCTCTGCAGCAGAGGGATTTCCTCTCCTAAATCCTGCTGGCTGTAATTTTGTGTCCTGAACCTCACTGCTCTCTCTAGGTTTAGCTCTTCTCCTCAGCTGGTGCAAAGCAATGTTTTCAAGCAGTGCTTTTAAGATGTTGTTGTCCATCAGAACACCAGCAGAGATGGAAGGAGGAGATTTCCTCTGCCTGTTCTGAGGATTTGTAGCTGGAGCTTGGCCCTGCCAGGCTGCAGCAGTCTCTAGGTGAAGAGCACTGAATACAAAATTCTCAATGTGGTGCCCACAGGCTGTTAAAAATGTTGGTTTTGGCACTCCCTCACCTGGAACCTGCTCATCCTGCAGGTTCTTGGACAGGGAAGAGGTTTAGGAAATGCTGCAGAGGATTCCCTGTTTCCAGCCATGGATTCCCTAATTCCTGCTCCTCATCTTGGCATTGGCCTCACCTTTGGGTTTGTGTTTTTCCCTCTGCAAAAACCCAGTGCCAGCCACGATCCTTCTGCTTTTCTAGAAGAAAAATTCTGCTTCCTTTTCTAAAAATCTGCTCAGCTGATTCTAAATTCCCTTGCCCATCCCCAGTGCTTGGAAGAGCTGGCAGCGACCGAAGGATTTGGGGTTTTGCTGTTTCCAGGCACTGCTCCCACTGGGACCCTTGGGAATGTGTCTGAATGTCCCTCCTGTGGCTCTGCAGGAGTCAAGGGACAGGTGGGACAGCAAAGGGGACACTCACCAGGAAGCACAACAAGAGGAGGAGGATGAAGCCCAGTAGGGTGAAAAGGCAGATGAGGATGATGGCCCAGAACTGAAGCCCTGAAAAGGGGAAAAAAAAAGGCACACGAGGTTTAGAGACTCTTCCATGTGGGATTATGAGAGGGAGATCTCACCCTGGCAAAGTTCAGCAGTGCTGAACACTCTGTGGGTCAGGGCAAATTACAGAAATTTGGGGAAATGGAGAGAGGGTTCAGGGATCCACAACTTTAAATGCCACTGCAGAGCCCCCAGCTGATTGCAGGGATGTTCAGGGTGACAAAATTCTGTCTGAACTGCTTCTGGACTCTTTTGGGGACAGGGACAGGGCTCAGGGTGTCAGCAAAAGCTGTAGTTGTTTTACCAGAGCATTTGTGGTGCATGGGAAAGTAACAGTTCAGGGTATTTTTTTTCTCTCCTGTTTGCTGTTAGTTCTGGGGTTGTAGCTAAGCTAAACCATATCTGGCCGGGTCTTTTTTTAGAAAGACTGCAGTTATCAAAATTTATTGGTGCCAGAGTTTTCAAACAGTTCCCAAACTGCACTGCTTTTGCAGTCCTTCAATTCCATTCCCCTCAGGCTGGTGGCACCTGCTGTTTCCTACAAAGAGCCCTGGATTTTTGGTCTTTTCCATGGGTTTAGTCCCATTTGAAGATATCTGATGCTAATTTATTACAGCTCAAGTGTTTATCAGGGTTCAATTATTTATTAGAGCTTAAGTATTCAGTGGCTGTCAGGTCAAGCCTTGCCAAGAAAGCACCTACCAGATCTTTCAGACTCTGGCTCATCTGTCTTGAGCGGAGAGTAACCTGGAAATGAGGAGTGGGACAGATGAGGAATGGAACTCTGGAGCTGATTTAAACAAAATTAGGAAGAATTCCCCAAAATGTCCCTCTCACCTTCCACCAGCAGACTCTGCTCCTCCAGCTCATAGCTGGGGCCCAGCCTGGTGAAGCCCTGGGTCAGGAGTTTCAGCTCCTCAAACACCTCCTGCTCTCTCACAGTCCCTGAGAGGGGATCCAGGGTGAAGGTGCAGATGGAGGTGACCTCTGTGTGTCCTTTGCCATGGACAGGCCTGGAGGGTGGCACAGAGGAGAGAAAATGAAGCAGAGCTGAGTGGAGCAGGGACAAGGGTTTGGACTCTCAGGTTTGCAGATGTCCCAGCGATGTTTTATTGGGATGGGATCACTTTTAGCAGCTTGTTCTGGGTGAGACAGGAACTCCTGAGGCCTTGTGAGATCCATCCACTGATTTAATCCCCAGCAAGGCATTTTTTAAGAGCAAAATCAGCTCTATTTCTAAGAGGAAAATAATCTCTATTTCTAAGGGTTAAATCAACTCCATTTATTTCTAAGAGGAAAATCAGCTCAATTTCTAATATTTAAATCAGCTCTATTTCTAAGAGAAAAATCAACTCTATTTCTAAAAGTTAAATCTACTCTGCTGCTTTGTTCCTCCAAAGACTAGTTGGAAGACCCTCACACAGGCAGATTTTGTCCTTGGGCTGCTCAGCTGTGTGGTCAGTTGGTTCTCCTGCTGTGTTCAGTGGAATTTGAGCTTGTTTGAACACGTTAAATGAGAGAATGAACGTGTTTGCTTTACCCCGGGATTGTTCATGCATGAAAACAGCTCTGCAAGCACCAAAACAAAACCAGCTCTGCCTGGACAGAAACCTTTTGTGGTAAAGGCAAAGCTGACTGAGGGAGGACAAAGTGACTCCCATGTGCCACCGGGGCCACAGAGCTTGGCAGGGAGGGGTGGGCACCCTAAATGTCTTCCTGAACTGCTCCTTTGGGACTTGAAAAAAGCACTGTACATACCCAAAGCTCTCCACAGTGCAGCCAACAAACTGGTCCTTCAGGGGGCTGCTCCTGAATACCTCGAGCTGTTGGGGAGAAACAAAACAGTTGAGGAAAGCTGAGTTAATTTAACACATCCTTTGGACAGAGAGCTCAAGTTATTGCTGTTGCTTTCACCTCTTTCTCAATCTTCTCTTTGTTCTCTTGGTACATCTGGGAGCTGGAGTCCTGCAGTTCTGGCGAGTAGGGAAGGTTGGAGATTCGGAAATTCAATCCAAAGTTTTCTTTGCCAGACTCAAGGGGTGTCTGGTGGGTTGCTGCCTCAGCTGAGAGTTCCAGGGCTGGAAATGGAAAAGAAAATTTTAGCAGAGAGAAACTGAGGCTTTCCTATCAAGCAGCACTGAGCTGCAGCCTTTTAGCTTGAAGTCTTAGATTGGTCTTAGAACTTGAGCTGCACTGGGGTCTGGCAGGAAACTCCAAATGTACCAGGCCATTCATTTCTTTGGGATACTGCACATTGGGAAAAAAAGCTGAAAGTCTGTTTAGCTCTAGATGGTTGAAGTTGTGGTGAGCAGTTCACACTTCATTTTCTGATTTTTCAATGCTTGAAAACACCTTAATTTTGAATAACAATTTAATTTTGAATAACACCTTAATACTGAAGAACATCTTAATATTGAACAACCCCTTAAGCCATCGATGAGTAGAGGACTGAATGTCTGAATGGCCTAACTCAGAGCCCAGTGTTTCAGCTTAATAAGAGATTTATCTGTGCTCTGACAGAGCAGAATTTGGGAGATTCTGAGTGTTCTGTGGCAAAGTGAGTGTGGATGTGGACACTGGGAAGGGGGTTGATCCACGTACTGTCCACTGAGAATTCCTGCAGTCGGTAGCTGCTCCCCAGCCACAGCCCAGTGGGCTTGGAGGTCCTGTCCTGGAAAGTCCTTTCAACCACGGCCCTGTTGATGTTGGGGTGGGGCTGGAAGAAGCACTGGCAGTCGACCACTATGGATCCAGGCCTGTGGACAGAAGGACAGAGGTTTGGAGATAAACAGGATGGGCAGGAAGCTCCATGTGGGAAGGAGTTCACTGAAGGGTTCCTGCTGTAACGTGGTGGAATAATGGTGTGGAATGGGCTGGTTGGGGCTTTTCCTTTGGAAAGGAATTAAAATATTACCTTTTCTTTGGACTAATTTAGATTGTATTGTGTGAATGCAAGGAAAGAACAGCTTTTTTAGGCTTTTAAAATCTTTGATCTTGTGGGAGGGTCCCTTGTCCAAACCTCATTCCATCCTGAGCAGGAGACCACAGCTCACTTTTAAATTCTAGAGGAGTTCAGGTTGAGAGGAGTGCAGAGGTCACAGGATCACCAGTTCCCAGTGAAAGGATGGAATCTGTAACTGCTGGGATACTCAAAGACCTGAGAGTGCCTTACAGAAACCCTGACTGAGAAACCCTAGCCCAAAAAAAAAAATCAAACTGACAGGTTCTGGGAAGCCTGGAAATGCCTCCTTGGGGCATCAGTTTCCAACAGGAGAACAGAAGGGAGGAATTCCACAGGGGCCAGTGTCACTTGGCCATGGGGCAGGGTGTAACAATCTTGAAACAAAATGAGATTTTATCCCAGACCTCAGCCCGGTGATCCTGCAGGTCAGGAACTGGTCCCGCAGGTCACTCTGACGGTACAAGTGATTCATCTGAAATTAAAATGTCATATTAAATATTAATGAGTTTGGGCACCATGGTGGAGGCTTCAGGCCAGCAGGAGGGATTTGAGCTCTGGAGAAACACCAGGGTTATTTTTTGCTGGTCGGATTTCATGGGGGTTGGGTTTTACTTTGGAATAGGCACCTTCTGGTGGTGGGGTCTGAATTCCAGCCTGGCAAACATTCCTGCCTTATCCCAGCAGGATGCCAGTGTGGGAGAGCTGAAACCCCAACCTCACAGACTCACAGCTCCAAGAGAGCAAAGCCCACCCAATCAGGGCCTTATCAGTTTGATAAATTGGGTTGGTGCTGAAGATAAAATGTTGAATTCTAGGAATGAATCATGGATGTGCTGACCAGGGACTTGCCAGCAGGGATTGACCTTAGATGCATTTCTGGTGGCAGGAGTGAAATGCTGAGGGTGTGATCATTTAACAGATCAGCTCTGGCATTCTGCAGTCCATGTCTTTGGCTGGAGTGAATTTCGTAAGGCCACATGGAATTATCAAATGGTTTTTGGGTTGGAAAGGACCTTAAAGATCCTCCAGTCCCAGCCCCCTCCCCATGGGCAGGGATGACACCCACCAGGTCAAACCAAAACTGAATCAAAGGCCAATCTTGTCTTTCAGATTCTAGAAATTTTTGTTCTCAAATGTTGAAGTTTTAATTTTTTTTTTTCAATTTCAGACATAAATCTTTAGTAGTTGTTTAAAAAACTGACCAGCCAGACATATTCTGAAATACCTCCTTACCTTGTTGGTGATGCTTTCTACTGCTGCTCTGTATTCTGGAGACTGGGAGTCAGGGTTGGTGAGGTTTTCATTGACTATTCTAAAGCTCAGTCTGTAGCCAAGTTTGACTGCAGGCAAGAGAGGCTTTTTGGTGTCAGCTGTGTCTGTGAGTGTGAAACCTAAATAAAAAGGATAGAGTGAATTTATTTTTACATCTGTTCTTATCATTAAAGCAATATAGATACATCTCTGCTTAGATCATGCACTGTAACAGTGAAATTCGCCAGGAATTTGTCTGATTTTAGGAATGGAAATGCTGGCAGCATTTCCTGTAGGATTGGTTTTGTCATTGTGTCAAACTTAAAGAAAACCAACAAACCAAAGGGATCATCAGTGCTGGGGAATGATCTCCAGGAGATCCCAAATTCCTGTTGTCCCCATGGATGCTTACCATCAACGTACAGGCTGCTCCTGTCCAGGCTGTAGTGGCCCAGTTTGGTGACATTGTTTGTCATGGTGCTCAGCTCCTGGTACAGCTTTTCTCTCTCAAACCTGGCCAGGCTGGCATTGTCCTTGTAGGTGCACACAGCGTCCACTTTTGTGTCATCCCTGTGCCTTCCAGACCTGGGGAAAAATGTCAGACATTCTTCTGGAAACTGCTCTGCTGGCAGAACTTCCTGTGGGGCTTTTAGGACAGACACCAAACCCTCAGTGCCAGTGGGCTCCTGCATCCTTCACCAGGCTCTCCAGAACTGGGATGATGGCATTTAGATGCCAAAATGATTTTACCAGCTAAAACAAATCCTGGCTGGGCAGGGAGGTGTCACTGGCTGCTGTTTTCTGGCCTCAGAACAGCCACGAATTGAAGGTGTGTGAGAGTGGGTAAAGAAATGGTTCATTGCAATTTCAGGAGTATTTTAGGTGGTTTATGTTTAGGTATTTTAGTATTTCAGGCACTTTTAGTGTTCTTTCAGGCATTTTTAGTGTCTGCAGGAGAGGCTCAGAGCAGGGACCAGGCTCTGCTCTTCATTGCTGAGGAATAGGACAAGAGGAACAAGGCAGGAACTGATGCCCAGGAAGTTGATGAGAATGAGGAAGAATTTCTTCCTTGTGCAGTGACCAGGCACTGGAACAGATTGTCCAGAAAAGTTGTGGAATCTCCTCACTGGAGATATTCCAGAGCCATCTGGACACAATCCATGGTGCTCTCTTGGATGACCCTGGTGACCCACTGAGGTCCCTTCAAACCTGACCCATCTTGTGATTCTGGAATTCCAACTCTTACCTGAATTTCATGGCTTTACATCCTGTGTAGGCAGAGCTTATACTGCTCCTCTTGAAAAGAGGGTCAAGCTATCAAAAAAAAAGACAATTGAGAGCTGGGAAACACATCCTGAGTTTAAAGCAGGTGGATTTAGGTCTCCACAAAGACCCAAAAGGGCCACAAGCAGAGCCAGACTCACATAATGATTCATAACTTTCACTGTGGAAAGGAATCTGCGGGAATTTGGGGCATCCAGATCTGCAGTGTAGCGGAGGTTGGTCAAGGTGAAGTTAAGTGTGAAATTCCTGGATGTTGGTTTTGGTGCAGCTGTGGTGCTCCGGGCTGTAATCAAAGGGGAGAAGGATTAGGAATTTCCTACAAAAAAAAGCTGTTTTCACTTTCAAAACATTCCTAATCCCACCACACCTTAAATCTACTCTGAATAATATTTTCTTGAAAATCTGATTTTCTCAGGGCATTGCTCCTTTGAGAGCTTCCCCTGAAATGAATTTGGCAAAATGAACGTTGCAAAATGAATTTGGCAAAATACTTACAGGATCTCTCAAGGGGCTGGTTGTAACCTGGAAAGGAAATGCAAGAGAAAGAGTTATGTAAGAGAGCATCCACTTTGGAGAATGGAAGTGGAGAGAGGGTGATTAAAAGGATGACTTGGGAATGAATCATCAGAACCAGGCCCTAAGGGTGTGAATGTATTAAACAAACAAAGCTTAGGCAGAACGAGGTGCTTTGGAAGAGCAGGGCTACAATGAGAAAATGTGTGTGCCAATGTTTAATTAACACTGTGGGAAGGGAATCAAGTGAAATGCTCACAGGCAGGTGAATGACTGAGGTCAAGACTAAAATAAAGACTAAAGTAAAGTCACTCTTCAATGTAGTATAGAAATTAAAATCTTCAAGAATGTCAATGTGGAAAGATTTTAAATCTTACACTTCATCTTACACAGAGAAATGATGCAGAAAACTCTAGGCCTTCTAGTTAAGGTGACTTTTTTAACATTGAGGTGATCCCTGAGAGCTAAGTGGCCCCAAACTGCTCCAGTGTCTGGACAAGTGGGAAAATCAAATGCTCACCATTGACATAGAGGCTCTTGTTGTCCAGATTGTAGATTCCCAACTCGGTGATGCCACTTGTCATTCTCTTCAGGTCTTGGTAAACCTCAGCTGGGTTAAAGCTGGGCACATGGGAGTCCTTTCCATAGCTGCAGATGGTGTCCACTCCTGTGCTATCCCTGTTCTTCCCAGGCCTGAGGAATTTAATATCATGGAGCTTCTGTTAGTTATTAAAAATATTTTTGGGTTTTTTTTTGTTTATTTGTTTGTTTTGATGTAAGTAAAAAACTCTCCTAATAAATCTGTCCACAGTTCTCAGACGAGCTGCAGAAATCACTGAATTATGGTCTCACAAAGAAAAAAGATTTGTAAGATAAAGACCATACAAAATGGTGTAGAAGCTTTATTATAATGACAGAAACGACTTGAAAAAGAAGAACAATTATTAAAGTGTCAGTCAAATGTAAGGAAATCCATTTGCTGCAGTTCCAAGTGAATCTCTGTGGTTATTGCTCACCTGAATCCTGTCACTTTGCAGCCAGTGAAATGGGGGCCAATGCTGCTCTTCTGAAGCAGGGAGTCAACCTGGCAAGGAAAACTCCTTGTGAATAAAGGAACCCCAAAATTCTGGGTGATTTCAGTGAAAACCAGCAGAATTTTTGGCTTACATAGTGTTTCATTATTTTCTCAGCAGACCGGAATTTACGGGAGTTCGGTGTCTGCAGGTCTGGGGTGAACATGAGGTTGGTTATGGTAAAGTTCAGGGTGAAGTGCTCCGTGATTGCTCCTGGGCTTTGTGTGGTGGTTGATTTTACTGCTGCAAGAGAGAACAAAAATGACAGTGATAAAGTAAGAACGGGATCCTCATTAGACATTGCTGTTGTTTGGTTTCTTAGAGAAAAAGCCCATGTGAACATGATCCCACCCTTCAGACATTTTGCAGCGTTACAAACATTCCCAAGTCAGCAGGAAAGAAAATCAATTTATGCCTTTAAGTAGCCTTAACCGGTATTTGGTTTTAAATATACTTACAGGGTGGACTGTGAGGTTCATTGTAACCTGAAAAACAAATGGAAAATTATTAGGTAAATATTCCAAGAAAGTCTCAGCAGGACTAAATACAGGAGATTTCATTACAAGATTGTGGTAACTGAATTCAAGATTTTTAACTTGGTGACCGACAGGGTTTTGCCCTCTAATTTTTGTTCTTCGTTTTGAGAGGTGAATTAAACCTTTTTCGATCCAATTTCAAATTACTCTGTGTCAGCCTTGAAGGTTGATCTCAGAGGTCTTCTCCAACCATAATGGTTCCAAAACAGAATCTCAGAATGGTTTGAGACAGAAAGGACCTTAAAGACCATCCAGTTCCACCTCTCTGCCCTGGACAGGGACACCTTTAACTAGCCCAGGATGCTCTGAGTTCCTCCCACATGGCCTTAAACACTTCCAGGGACAGGGAATCCACAAATTCATGAGGAGAAATGCCTTGAGAAGGTCTCATTACCATTGACATAGAGGCTCTGGCTGTTGAGGCTGTAGTGTCCCAGCTTGGTGATGCCATTGGTCATTTTGCTCAGCTCATGGTAAAGGGTTGTTCTGTTGAATTTGGGACCCGAAGGCTCATCCCTAAAGCTGCACATGGCATCTACTCCTGTGTCATCCCTGTTCTTTGTGGACCTAGGAAATGAGGCATTGGTTTAGTCTTTATTGAGAAATCTATCCTAACTTCTATAATACAGTCAAAGAGAAGGATCAGAAAAAACCCTCAGACATTGCTACCATGTAAGAAAATACCCAGAGATGAGTTAAATGCTGAGAAATTGGAATTTTAAGAAGCAGGGTATGGTGACTTTTCCCAGATATGGTTCTCACCTGAATGCCATTACTTTGCAGCCAATGTAAGCTGGGCCAATGCTGCTCCTTTGGAGTAAAGGATCAACCTGGAAATGGAATAACAACATGGAAGTAAGCAAGATGTCCTGGTGAAGGTAAGAGATGAGAGAACTGTGCCCCAGCAGGGCATTGTTTGTGAGACTTACATAGTGGTACATGACTTTTTCTGTTGACTTGAATCTCCTGGAACTGGGTTTCTGCAGATCTGCATTGAACTGGAGGTTGGTTATTGTGAAGTTCAGGGTGAAATTCTTTACTGCTGGTGCCAGAGGTTGGGTGTTTTGATCAGCATCTGTAATGAGGAAGGGAAGTTATTGCTTGGAAACACCATTTCTGTTCAACATCCCAAGAGGAAACACTCTAGGTAACCTTCCCAGATATTCTAGGTGGTTTCAAGGCTACATAAGCTATGCTTCCCTAACAGGCTCACAAATTCTCTTAACACAATTTTATAGACCAGTAGTGCCCTTGCTTGGTTAATCCAAACTGCTGTTTCAGCTGTTGCTAATTAGCAAAAATTTCCAATTTCTCTTTAACAGTACTTACATAGTTCAGGCTGCACTTCATGGTGACCTGTGGGGGGAAGAAAAGGGACAGGATTTGAGGAAGTGCCTTACAGCAGGTTGGGCATACTCTAGGATACAAAACATGTCTGAGGGCTCCTGTGTAAACATTTTCGAGGAGAGATGGATTTTGGTCCAGGCATAAATGCACATTACCTTGTTGGCAAGCTGCTGCTATTCTCAGCAGTGCACAGAATTCTTACTTTTTTAGGCATGTTTAGAGGGAATTTANAAAGAGAAAGTAATCCTGAAAAAGGTTAATTTTACTAAATTAAAAAAATACAGAGAAGAAAGTAAAATTATAAATGTACGTAGAACATATGAGAAATACTGTAAACCGAGTAAAAATAATGAGAGATAAAATTGAGTGAAAAAAAAATAAAAAAGGAATGACTTAATGAATGAATATGACAGGACATTAAATCCTTTAAGAGTAGAAAATGAAGCATAGGAAAATAAAAGAAAACAAAGAAGATTCTCACCGTTGACGTAGAGGCTGTCCTTGTGCAGGCTGTAGGGGCCCAGCTGGGTGATGCCTCTGGTCTTGTTGCTCACTTGGTGGTACAGCCCCACCCTGTCCAAAGGCGCAGCCGAGGCCTCCTTGCTGTAGGTGCACACGGCGTCCACCCGGGTCTCGTCCCTGACACTGCCTGGCCTGCAAAGCACAGGGACCTCCATCAGCACCCNTCCAAAACAGAATCTCAGAATGGTTTGAGACAGAAAGGACCTTAAAGACCATCCAGTTCCACCTCTCTGCCCTGGACAGGGACACCTTTAACTAGCCCAGGATGCTCTGAGTTCCTCCCACATGGCCTTAAACACTTCCAGGGACAGGGAATCCACAAATTCATGAGGAGAAATGCCTTGAGAAGGTCTCATTACCATTGACGTAGAGGCTCTGGCTGTTGAGGCTGTAGTGTCCCAGCTTGGTGATGCCATTGGTCATTTTGCTCAGCTCATGGTAAAGGGTTGTTCTGTTGAATTTGGGACCCGAAGGCTCATCCCTAAAGCTGCACATGGCATCTACTCCTGTGTCATCCCTGTTCTTTGTGGACCTAGGAAATGAGGCATTGGTTTAGTCTTTATTGAGAAATCTATCCTAACTTCTAGAATACAGTCAAAGAGAAGGATCAGAAAAAACCCTCAGACATTGCTACCATGTAAGAAAATACCCAGAGATGAGTTAAATGCTGAGAAATTGGAATTTTAAGAAGCAGGGTATGGTGACTTTTCCCAGATATGGTTCTCACCTGAATGCCATTACTTTGCAGCCAATGTAAGCTGGGCCAATGCTGCTCCTTTGGAGTAAAGGATCGACCTGGAAATGGAATAACAACATGGAAGTAAGCAAGATGTCCTGGTGAAGGTAAGAGATGAGAGAACTGTGCCCCAGCAGGGCATTGTTTGTGAGACTTACATAGTGGTACATGACTTTTTCTGTTGACTTGAATCTCCTGGAACTGGGTTTCTGCAGATCTGCATTGAACTGGAGGTTGGTTATTGTGAAGTTCAGGGTGAAATTCTTTACTGCTGGTGCCAGAGGTTGGGTGTTTTGATCAGCATCTGTAATGAGGAAGGGAAGTTATTGCTTGGAAACACCATTTCTGTTCAACATCCCAAGAGGAAACACTCTAGGTAACCTTCCCAGATATTCTAGGTGGTTTCAAGGCTACATAAGCTATGCTTCCCTAACAGGCTCACAGACTCTCTTAACACAATTTTATAGACCAGTAGTGCCCTTGCTTGGTTAATCCAAACTGCTGTTTCAGCTGTTGCTAATTAGCAAAAATTTCCAATTTCTCTTTAACAGTACTTACATAGTTCAGGCTGCACTTCATGGTGACCTGTGGGGGGAAGAAAAGGGACAGGATTTAAGGAAGTGCCTTACAGCAGGTTGGGCATACTCTAGGATACAAAACATGTCTGAGGGCTCCTGTGTAAACATTTTCGAGGAGAGATGGATTTTGGTCCAGGCATAAATGCACATTACCTTGTTGGCAAGCTGCTGCTATTCTCAGCAGTGCACAGAATTCTTACTTTTTTAGGCATGTTTAGAGGGAATTTACTGATTCCCTAAATCCAGTTTAGAATGACAGAATGGTTTGGGGTGGAAGGCAGCTAAAAAAGCATCAAGTTCCAACCACATTGCAATGGCAAAAGAATCATATAATTTCTACATAAAAATTTTATGCATAATTTTGTCAAGTGAAGATAACTTCTAGTGCCATTCCTTGATCTTGAGACATCTATCTCTATATTTTCTGAGACATTCATATATAGAATAATTAAAATTATTATAAAAGAGAAAGTAATCCTGAAAAAGGTTAATTTTACTAAATTAAAAAAATACAGAGAAGAAAGTAAAATTATAAATGTACGTAGAACATATGAGAAATACTGTAAACCCAGCAAAAATAATGAGAGATAAAATTGAGTGAAAAAAAAATAAAAAAGGAATGACTTAATGAATGAATATGACAGGACATTAAATCCTTTAAGAGTAGAAAATGAAGCATAGGAAAATAAAAGAAAACAAAGAAGATTCTCACCGTTGACGTAGAGGCTGTCCTTGTGCAGGCTGTAGGGGCCCAGCTGGGTGATGCCTCTGGTCTTGTTGCTCACTTGGTGGTACAGCCCCACCCTGTCCAAAGGCGCAGCCGAGGCCTCCTTGCTGTAGGTGCACACGGCGTCCACCCGGGTCTCGTCCCTGACACTGCCTGGCCTGCAAAGCACAGGGACCTCCATCAGCACCCACCTCTGCACATTTTCCTTCCAAAGCTGAGCTTCCAACTGTTCATTTTGCAGCTGGAATGCAAGCTTTGACTTCCCAAAGTTTGAGTGCATGTTCCTGAAGTCTGGACACTTCTTTCAGTGTCAATCTTGAAATGTTCGTGAAAGAGAGGACCTGGAAGGACTTTGGACTCAATATGGGATGGGAACTTTACCACCCAAAGAGGAGAGTGCAGCAAGTCAGGGAGAACTATTAGAGAGTGTGATAGCTGGAAGAAATCCTGGGAAGTGCAGAGAATATCCTTGCTCCATAAAAGAGGATAACATGACCATGGCTGTTTCTCTTACGTAAGCAAAGGCACTGCCAATGCACACGGGGTGCCACTCATACCTGAAGTCTGTTGTCTCACATCCTTGGAAAACCGGGCCAATGCTGCTTTCCTTCAGCAGGCGGTCAAGCTGCCAAGGGAAGAGGTTTCACAATAAAGCCGTGAAAATCTTTCTGTACTTAATCCAAGC
>VZTB01012402.1:1115-14790 GCA_013397245.1 Thryothorus ludovicianus
AGCAGCAGCTGTGGCTCTGTTGGAGCAGTGATCCTGGAGAAAGGTGCAGCCTCTGCTGAAGGTGCAGTGGTGATGGCTGGGCCTGTTCTTCCTCTGGGAGTGCAGTGGAAAAGGCTGCCTTGGTGCTCCAAGGCTCAGGTTTTTATCCAGGTAGAGGGGCTTGGCTCCTTCCCCTGGCTGAAGCATTTCCCAATGGGATGATGGAATTTTATCAGTGACTCAATGGTCCATGAGCAGAAGATCTGTGCCTGGAGGGAGGATGTGCCATGGAGGAGATAAGGAAGCTGCTCTTGCTGGTTTCTTATCAGCTGGCTTATCAACAGAAGGTTACATCACTCTCCTCCATCCCAGTTCCAATGGATGGTAATAGAATAACACAACCCTGATTATATTTTATACTGCAACCCATGACACTATTACTCTTCCATTTCTAAGCTGCCTTGCAGACAAGACAAAAAGAAAATTATTTCCTAAAATTTCACTAAAATGTGTACAAATTACATTCATTCATGAACAGAAAAGTGATGCCAGAAAAGCTTCAGTGGAGAATTAAAAAGCCAAGCGGAACATCCCCACATAACATAATTGTTATTCTGCTGCTGTATCTTGTTTCCAAATTCCATTACTCTATCTCAACTCTGAGAGACTGTGCAGGGAAAGTGTCAGTAAATGTTTGAGCAAATCTAATGTAATGAGCATTCTAATGTAACTTAGAATATGGGAGAGCCTGTCCTCTGGACACTGTACCCAATGAGTGCAGCGGTAACTGCAGATGTATTTCCACACACCCCTCCTAATCCTAGACCTACATGAATATTTATACAGCTCTGTATATAATTAAATTTGTTTCAATTAAGATGGATCACTGATTTTCTTACTGGGTTTTTTAATCTCTCGAGTTCAATACTTGGCTTTAACCTCCAGGAGTACTTCCTCCTTATGATGCAGTCAGTGCCAACACAATACACAAAGTGCTAAGCCATCTCCACTACCCATCCATCTACTTATAACCTCAACACATGGAATAAAGAACACCTCTCTTATTCATGCAAATTTTACCTACTGCAACACCCAAAACAAGACAGGCAATTTCTGCATATATAAGGCAACACAAAGTACATGGACTCTAAGAATGTCAATTTAGGCAAATTTTGAACATCGCACTTACAACAATTAAAACAATTGATTCCTAGCTTATCTCATTAGTGTCTCATCAATAAAATATAAGCCTAAGATTGTTTCTCTTTTCTTCATGTAGAATTAGCACTATCTAGCTTTATAAAGCATTGTTTTTCATGTTGGGAACATGCTTTCAATACTTAACAAAACATATTAAAAGTCTCCTGTTTCATCTCTGCTAACACTGCACGTTTCAAAGCCTTTGTGCAAGCTATGCTGCATGCTGACAGTGTACACAGGATTTTCATGTCACAAGGCACCTCACTGTAACTGGAGAAAGCATCACCACAGCTGACACCTTTGAGAAACAGAAAAGACAAAGGAAGGAACAGCTGACAGATTCTTCATATTTTAAGGGAAACTGGACTACTGTAAACTGGTTGGTATGTAAAGATCTATATTCTAAAAAACAAGCTTGCCCTTCTGCAGCTGGACAGTTTGCAAAGCCAGCTGGAACTCTCTCCAATGAGCTTCAGGCTTGGAAAACCTGGAGCTCAGCCAGTTCCTCCATCAGTGCTGACTACCCTCAGGCAAGCCAGCTGCAATCTTCCTCTTCTGGACAAGTCCAAGGCAAGATGGCCAGCAGCTCTGTGCTCTGATTTCAGGGAGCACTGAGAACTATGACACTGTGATCACTGTCACTACAAAAAAATCAATACTTATCAGCAATTACTGGGGTGAAATGGAGCTGCTGCTGTGTTGTCTACTTGGCACCTGAGTTGATGGCTGCTAAGATTTTTTGATGCAGTAACTTGATGTCTGATGCTGCTTTTGTCTGTACAGAACTACTCTGAGGGTCATTAAGTGCTTGGTTAATGTAATGTTTGATTCTATTAACTAATGACTGATACATTTAAAAGAAATATGAAAAGACAGTTTCACATTAAAGCAAACAAATTATGACTCTTAATGTCTTCTCCCTATTATACATATTTTTACGTATTTTCCAGAAAAGAAATAGTATTAACCATAGTTTTGTGCAGTTTGTGACCTTTTGAAAATGTAGTGGTCATTTCTTGTACTCGGTAAATGAAAATTCAGTCCTAGACCTGTGACCTCCTTACAGACCAACTTCAAGAAAACCAACCTCTCTTGCTCACCAGATCAAACTCCACAATGTTACTTGAGCAGTTTGCAGCTCCTCCTATGACACAGGTATGTCAGAAAAGATCTTCACATCACTAATCCCTACTCAGGTTAACATTACAATTGTTTGGAGGATCCACTGATATGAGACAGGCAGAATGTGCCTCTCCCAGAAATTTGGCTTTATCCCAATCAGAAAATACTCCAGAAAACTATAATCATAAGAGTAAGAATTCCTGTGGTCTTACCCATTCTTGTCCTACATCAGGACTGTGATTCCCAAAAGGTACAGTGAAACCTGCTTAGTGGGCACAGGAGCACTTAAGGTGGGCTGCACAACACTGGGAAAAGCCATGTTAGGTTAGCCTTAGACTGTGGCATGAGATAAGGCCAGACCTACTGGCCATGGACATTTCTACCTGTAAGCAATCTGTCACTGCAGGCAGAAACTTGCTTAACCTGGGACAGGGAGTAATTTTCTCACCTACTGCCTGTAATTATCACCAGTTTCTGCTCCTCTGCCTAGAAGAGCCAAAGCTATTGTCCATTCAGCCATGAAACAAGGATAAATCAAAGAGATGTCAGAAGAAGTGTGACAAATATGACAAATACTTTTCTAATTGATACAACAATCCAGATGAGGGGGGGAGAAGCCCTCTCAGAAAAAGAAAGATGGCAAGTGGCTGGACTTGCATTGAAGCAGCAAGTTAAGGTGAAAAACACCCAACTGTCTTGCATGTATTACAACTGCCAGAGTCAGAAACCTTACCATTCAATATGTTCTTACATATTAAAACTATGCTCACTAAAGGATCATTAAATTATATTAATTTTATTTTAAAGTTAATAATTTAACCACTAGAGAGTGTTTGTAAGGTACAAGACACAGCTCAGGTATTTTCAGACTGTGCACTGCTACTTTTAAATTAAAGCAAAAGAAATATTCTCTCTCCACACACCTTACAAATTATTTATAAGCTTTATAGAGCCTATAAACTCAAGGATAGATCACTGTAAGGTTTTACATTTATCACATTTGCATTTCTTGATCTTGATAATATAAATTTTTACCAACCCAATACATGTTTCTGGAACCTCTCTATATGATTTTGAAACCTAAATGAAGTGGTTACCCACACATCCACAGAAAGCACAGACAAGGAAGCTCTCACAAAGGGTATTAACATCTCTAAAAACACAAGGCCTTGTAAAACTCCTTAACACCTTTTAATTACAAGTGCAAACACACACACACAAGACCCTGTGCAACAGCAGGATAAAGTCACCACGCTCTCAGTGACACCTGGCTGTACTGACAGTGCCTTTGAAATTAATGAATCTAAGCACTTAATACTCCACTGTGCACAACAAAGATACAGCTCAGTGAGTAACAGAGAATGGCATTATTACATCCTAGTACGGCACAGCTATCATTCTATAACATTGTATAACTATGTGCAGAAGAGTTTAAATGGGAGAGTGTACACCAATAAGAGAGTTAATTTTAATTTTAAAGCAAAGCAGCATACCTAATGACATACTCAGCATTATACTCTTGGCTGGAAATACTGGAAAGCTTTCTGTACTACACTTGTAATTCCCTCAAATTCCACCGTTCTCACACAACAGCCACTCCACTGCAGACAAAAAGACCAGGAGTGCACTTCCTTAAATTTATGTTAATAACCTTATCTGAAGTAATGGTTGAGCATACATGTGAAATGACAGAAAATGAGGTACCACATACCACAGAATATAATACAAACAAAAAAAGAATTTTCCCAAACAAGCTGCAATGAAAGTGACACTGAAAACTTCTATACAGTTCATTAAGAAATCCTCTTTTATATTACAGTACCTACCAGTTGAGAACTCTGATTTGACTGTACCACCTTAACCTGAGGAGGCTGCACTGTATTTGATACAGAGACTGTGCAAATGTTGTTTGGTTGCCTTATTCCTATTGTCTGCGTCGTGACAACAGAGGAAATGCTTCCCGAGGCAGATTGAGGTATAACTTGTGAGAGCTTGGTCTGTTGGAGTGACTGCTGAGACGGCTGTCCTTGCAAAACCAAATGTTGACTATTCAGTAAAGATTGTCTCAGTGCAGGTAGACTTTTCTAAAAACAGAATAAGGTTTATGAAATATCAAACTTAGCGGATTGACAAAAAGCATTTTGAAATTTGCTGCAAACATAATTAAAAGAATGTATCTTTCTTTCCAATTTTACAAACTGCCTGTTCATCAAACAGAACTAAGATTAAACATATTTTGTAAGTGAAAGTTCAGTTTTTATAAAATTTCAATTTCAATTTAGTAATCCTGTAGATTTTCACGTTCTTCCTTTCACTGTAGCAGAAAAATGTAACACTCTTCTTCTCAAGACTATCTAGAACTTGTGGCTTTAGATCTTTGAAGGGCAAAAAATGGAAGCAGAAAAAGCAGAACCATGGAACAATTCTATTCCCAGCAAGCTGCACCAATTTACTCCTCCTAACACACCTCCAGTACCTAGAACCAGATGATTTCACTCTTGGTGCCAGCAGTAGCTGTTTATTGTACTATTTCTGAAGTAATGTATTGTGAGTGGATTAGAAAAGTGTGCTATTGTAAGCTCCACGTTCATACCATTTCAAGGAAAACATACTTCTAAAAGGCTGTACTGTACCTTCATGAACAAACTTTTTACTTTTTAAGTGGCAGAAGTGTTCTTTTGAAGTGCTCTCCCAGGCAGCAGCAGAATGCAACAGTGTTTAGCCCAAGCTACAGCTCTTTCTAAACTTCGAATATTGATTTAAAAACTTAATGCCTGTTGCCCAGAAAGAACTTCAAAGAAAGGAAATAAATCAAAACTTATCATGATGCTACAAGTGACTGCAGTAAAAGCCACAAGCAAGAGTTAATGATAACTTGAAAACACAGGAGCAGAAGTTCTGAAGCAAAGCTGCATGGAGAGAAGAGAGAGAAAATCTGCCCTAAACAGAGAAGTTTTGAACTAGACCAAAAATACTTTTAAAACCACATTTGTGGTTTTGTTGGGACTTAAGCATGTTTATGTTTATATATAACCCTGCATATGGAAGCTATTGTAGCTAATTTATAGAACCAATTAAAAGTTAAATTTACCCCCACATATACTAACTTAGGACTCCACAATAAATCTATTTGATATCACATCAGAAATTCTACTGTTGATTAGTTCCAGATTAGAAGCAGAATCATCTAATCAACACTTTATCTAGTTCAGTTTTTCATATTCATTGTTACATGTGGATTGAAAGTTATCAATGACCCAAACATAGATTAGGAAAACAGTATGGAAACAACTTATTAAATTACGTGAAGCATTCTGTAAAAATAACTTGGGACTCTTTGAAATGTGAATGTTTTTCTTCTTCACAAAAAATATCTACAACCACAGAAAAGTGTATTTATTCTAAAGTAAAGGATCACTACAGAATAGCCAATGGATGGTTTCCAAACTAGGCAATAACTGCTTTTTTTTTAAAATCTAATTACTGCAACATTCTAGATCAGGGCTACTCGAGCTGAGAACTCCAGATCAATTCTGGACAATAAATATATTTGTGTGAAGCTCAGCCAAGGTCCCAAATACCTGAGGCCTCCCTTCTGTGAGAATTCCCTTTCTCCCTGCTGTGCCAGGTGTTGGAGCAGCTCAGGGCCACTCAGGCTGGGAGCAGCACCAGCCTGGCCTGCATGGGACACCCAGCCAGGGAGATCATGGCAGAAATGGGTGGCATTTAGAAGCAAAGGAAGTGTACTCCTGCTCTGCACCAGTGAAGATAATACTATTTAAAAAGGATACTCTAGGACTTAATGCAATGAAATTTTGCACATTTATCCAAACAATATTCACATTACCTTAAGGAAAGGTACAAGATATGGCTGAGGAGATGATTTGAGTTCTGTTTGAAGGCGGCCTGTAAATTCTTCTGGATCAATTTTTGCATCCTTCAGGGTGAAGAAAAAAAAAGCATCAGCATCTCAGTTCAGTTGTTTGGCTGCTTCCTTCCCAAGTACTATACACACATCTCTCTAGCTAAATAGGCTGCCCTATCAAAAACTTTCAGAGCTGAAGTCCCTTAACTCCCCTCTAAGATCCTTCTGTCAGATACTAATTCAAACATGTAACATGCCACTCAAAATACAGAGAATTCCCTCAGGGATGCACAACTGAAGACAAAACGAGGCCCCAGAAACACTCAAGTCTCTTTTGGGACTCCACTCTTTTGCTAACATTTACATAGTGATTTCTTTTTTTAAATTTAAGAGAAAAAACAGCAAGAAGTTGTTGACTTAACCTTACAAATATAAAATTCGTCAGCCTTTGTAATAAATCAATTCTGATGGTACAATTTAACTTGTAGAATCCATATAGATAAAACTATATTTGTAAAGCATGGTCATACATAAAAAGTACATATAAATCTATATTTGTAAATTGTAAATCTACAATTTAACTTGTAGAATCCATATAGATAAAACTATATTTGTAAAGCATGGCCATACATAAAAAGTACGCTTATAAGGAGATATAAAATTTTCTCCTCTATGAATTTATATGTATACTCCCAAAATACACACTTATAAACATATCAAATACATAATCAGTCATTTATTTAGTAGTAACTCCAGAGAATTCTAACTTGGATGCATTTTATGATACTTCTAAGGTATCATTAGTTACAAGTTCAGATTGTGATATAAACATTAATTAACCTTCCTGACTGATACAGATGAGAAATAAGCAAACTAAAATAAGCTTCAGTAAATACATTTATGTGTGTTGGTATTTTGTTTAAAATACTATAAGTAATTGCCTTCACTTATTTACTCTTTTTGAGTTTGTAAAATTAAAACAAGTTTCCACTGGAATCATTGAGTATTATTGTTGAATAGCTCACACTTGAAAACGGTCTCAGGTTTGTCTAAAATATACTGATTTCTCTGGCAATGAATTCAAAGAAATGTATAGCAACTACTCTTAAATCCAAGCTTTTCATAGACTATATTACATTTCTTTTAAGAAGTTTGACTCTTTTCCCAGCTCCACAGTAACCTCTGTCAGCAGCTCATGGATACAATTCACTGCAGCAAGTGCAGCCTTTTTCTGGCCCTGGGGACTCTGTGCCTCTGGAAATCCCCGTGCCACTAAAGCTCCATGCAGGGGCATCTGTCTGCAGAACACCTGAAAATCAGCAGCTCAGGGAAACACTTCTCCTTCAGTCCTAGAAACTCTAAACCATGTTGGGAAGGCATTGTATCTACAGGCATTCTGTGCTTCAAAAATTAAGAACTTCTTGTTACAGAGAAGACCAGGGTTTGGAAGGAAAAAAACTTAACTAGTCCTCAAGGAAAAATCCCACATTTTACTAAAGAAAGGACCAAAATATTACTCATCAAGAAGAGTGGCTTTGAAAACTGCCTACTAAGTACTTGGCTGCATTTCCCCTTTCAAAAACCAAGAGAATGTCTGACTTTAACAGATTTTTTAATATATATAATATACAGAATATTGCACTTTGATGAAGCCCAATCCCTTTCATTACAGCCAAAAAAATCGTTAAGATCAAAGCAATAGTTTTCATCATCCATAAATAAGTTTAATAGATAACTGACAAAATAAAAGGTAACTAAATATTTACCAACAAATCTTGAACCAGAGCTTTCACATTGCGGGACGTTTCTGGAGATGGTGAATTATGAGAAGCAAGTTTTATAAGGGTAGCTAAAAAGTTTTTACATTTTTTCACATTCTCTTGCATTTCCTGCAAAAGACAAAGAAAATAAATACTAGCTCCATGCTATTTTTCCATCACAACCAATGCGTGCTCTGACCAGTACAAAAAAGGAAAATGACAAAATTTTTCTAATTCAGACAGACAATATATGAAATATGTTTTGCTATTACTGCTTGCTACCTGAGACTTTCTTATCTTCTTTAGGTAATTGAACATCATAGCTTGCAAATAACAACAACAACAACAAAAAAATCGATGAAAGAAATGTATTTCATATTTTAGAGTCTGCTTTGGTACAAATACGAGAAGTAACACAAAAATTTGCTGGAGATGCATTTCCCTTTGAGATGCCCAATAGACAAGGTACAAATGTTCCCCAAGCCATCTTAATTTGTTAAATTATTGATTTAGTATGTTTTTGTACAAAGCAGCCACAGCAGTAAAATCAAATTAGAAATAAGTCTTCAAACATCACCATATCTAATCTTTTTTTCATTAGTAGCAAAACAAGCCATTATTTTTATATGGTGTAATTGCTCCAAGAAACAGAAACATCACACTTCAGTGTAACCACAGTTTTGAGGCCCAGCAACAGGATAATCATGATGTGCACAGACAGAAGGCCTGACTGTTCTGGCTACAGGAACAGTTCTTTCACTAGTGCCACATACATGGCAGGATGGGGAGAGCTGACCACAAGTGATCTTCCTCCCTCTCAGAATTTGTATTCCATTTATCCCAAGGGATGGGTTTTTTATCCCCTTTAACCAGGCGATGGGTTGTCCTGCTCCTCAAGTATTTGGTCCATCAGGGGATACCTGCTCCCCTGAAGAAAAAGCTCTTCCTGCTTCTGACTAAAGCCAGAGAGTTCCCAAAGTACCAGGAGAGCAGTGTTCCCAGTGTGTGCCCACTTGCCTGTGACACCACGGTGGTTCCAGGCACAGGAGAGCTGGGGATGACCAGGGGCTGTGCTGGTACCGGCGCTGCCGTGTGCGGGGGCAGCGGCAGCCGGGGCTGGCCCTGGGGCTGGCCTGAGCCCTGGCTCTGTCCACCACTGACCACTGCAGCCTGCTGAGAAGCTGATGTTCCACTTGCCACTGTTGTCTTGAACAAATTTTGAGCGCTCGTCGTAGCTACTGACACCTATTAATGTTTTATATTGAAAAAAGTATTAATTTTCACTTTCAAAAAACCACATAAATCATAAAAACATAGAATGGTTTGGGTAGGAAAGGAACTTAAAGCCCATGCAGTTTCACTGGGTGCTGCAAGCCCCAGTGTCCAGCCTGGCCTCGGACACTTCCAGGGGCAGCCACAGCTGTGCCAGGGCCTGCCCACCCTCCCAGGGCACAATTCCCTGCAGGTCTCTGCCCTAATGTCCCCTCCCCAGCCCCCAGGCAGAGCCCAGGCCGTGTCCCCAGCCCTGACCGTGGTGTGTGACAGCACAGCCCCTCCTGGCAGCGTGGCTGTGGCACCAGCAGGTGCAGCTGAGGATGGCATCACCTTGGCTTGCACGGGGAGGCCCAGGCGGACGCTGGACGTGGCCACCGATGTTGGCTGCTGAGAAAAGAAAAAGCAGCATTTTATTGGTTTCTTTCTCATTAGTGACTTGATCTCCAAGGCATTTTAATAATAGTGATTACAAGAATAATCATTATTAATACTGGAAAAAAGGACATCAAACCTAGTTGTGTGCTTATATATATATATATATATATTCACAATACTGGAAAAATTAGCTTTCTCATGTTCAGTGACAGGTTTGCAATATTTCTCCTAAAAGCTATTACTCACACACCTATATGGAAAATATTAGAAAAAACAAATGCAACCTACAAAAAAATTGATGCTACATGGATGCATTAATTCAGTTGTAATACTTACATGTCAGTATTCATCAATATTTGAGTTTATCATTGCCAATAACACATATTGGTCCTGTTGGTATTTATGGGCCTGTTCTAGTGCTTTTTCTTTATGAAAATTAATATGGATAAAAAATTTAGAAAACAGAAAAATATTCTTAAAATAATTTCAGATTGAATTATATAGAAATCAACTTGCAGAGAAATGAAATCTAAGCACTGGGAGAACCTTTGTCATAGAACAACACAGACTGTACCCAGACAGCAACTGCAATGTGAAGTGCAGACAAAGGAAAATAACCTACAGCCTTTCAGACAGTAGTACATCTATAGCTCAGGAAATTTATCTTGTTTAGCAAACACATTACTTATTTTGTGATCTACTTCTGTTGCAAGATTGAAATCTCTTGCTATCTTACAAGAGGACAAGATTTAGGAATTAAAAAATGTCTCCAGAGAAGTTATTCAATTCTGCAGGAATGTACATACCATTATAAATTAAATGCATCAAACAATACGGCAATTATAACAAAATGAGAACCACACATTACTAAAAACAGAGGCCACACGTGTCTTATAACTTGCAGTTATTAAGATTTGCACTCACACACTTGAAAAAGACAATTTTTCTAAGTGGATAGAGTAATAAATCATGGCTGATGTTGTTTCTCACCAGATAAAACTAGTTTTCCTTGATTTAAACTTTAATTCATATGTCTCAAAAATTCGTATTTTATAAAAAATTGCTTATTTTAGATTCTTACATTGTCTATTAAAACTACATAAAATACTTATCCAAAGAACATCTAGTGTACTCTAAAATATCTCCAAAAGGAACAGAAACCCAGGCAGGCATTCAAAGCCCCAAGCATTCCTCACAAATCAGTCCAGCAACATCATCTACTGGATATCAATCTTCTGTACTTGGGGAAAAAAAGGAGGAAAGAAAACAAATCAAATCAATCTACCTGACATCTGAACAAACCCCTTCTTTTGTTTGTATAGCTTTCAAGATTTTTAAAATCTTGACTAGGGATGCCTTCCATCCTGAGACAGCCTAGAGTCAATAAACAGCACCACCATGAAGAGGCAGAATTGTCTGGATTTTTGGAAGGACCATATAAGCCTTTGCCATTTTAAACACCCTACACCTCTTTTCTTCATTATAAAAATAATCAAGTATTTTTAAAAACTGGTTGAATGAAATTATATTCATTCAATGAGTGCTGCATTTAAAATATAAATATTGTGTCTCTTGTTCACTTGCTTATAATCAGTTTCCAGCTTAAGACAGCATGCCTGTGATATCTGCCCCCTTATCAGTCTGGGCTTCCAGAAGTGAGGATTTTGGAAACAAGCAGATAACCAAGGGCACTTTTGGCAGCTTCTTGCTTCTAGGCAAGACCTGCAGCCAAAAATCCACAAATATAGAGTGAGACTGAGACCTAGAGAATTTTTCTCAGCTAATAAATGCCCATTATTCATCACAGGAATATACTTGAAAATAGAACTGCTCATAATTAAAATATAAATTTTCACTATTATAATACCCAACTAAGAATGCATTCCAATGTGCCAGACCTCAGCAGCAAACTGTGAAATTTGAAGACTAAATTCACCCTTGGTTTTAAAAATCAATAGTGACAAAAGCCTTTGATAGAAAATGGCAGTAAAATCTACTAATGTGCTGGATATAAAGAAATCCCTCACCAACAGAGAGCTGCAAACAAAGTAATGCAATGGTTTACTAACATGGTTCCAAAACTCAGAAGTGTTTAAAGGTAAGTATGAAATGAGGGGATGAGAAACATTACAAGAAACTAGCCTGGAGAAACTCTTAAATATCATGGAAATGATCTTCAAGTGATAGCTACAAGTTGCCAGGAGATACTCAAAGGATTCCCTTTGAATGAAAGTTTGAGAATGGATAAAAATTATTTAGAAAGAAAAAGTTGTGTTTTCTATGGAAGGAAACTTGTAAACAGATCTCATGAGTAATGCACCAAAAAAGACAAAAATTATCAACACTATTTTAACAAAAAATCATAACCCAATGTGTCAAGTTCCTACTGGAAGAATCTAAAAGAATTCATTATGTTCCTTAAGGAAAAGCTGCTGAAGTTTGATAGGATGCTATTAAATTCTAGAAGTACCAGAAGAGTTAGAAAGAAATACATTTTCAAATGTAATTATTATTTTCTATTAGACAATCAGATGTGTTTACACCCTCTAAATACACAGAAGTAAAGCTGAGGAGCCTTTTGCCCTGCACTCAGACATCAGCAGGCCATGAATGAGCACAGTCAATCCCTGCTGCTGATGCATCTGAGCTGGCTCTGTGCACACAGCTCGGGGACAGGGAGCACAGCACTGCAGAGCAAAGCAGCATTTCAGCAGGGACAGCCCAGGAGGGGGTGTCCCAAGGTTTGCTCTGCCTGCCCAAGTCACACAGGTTCCACAAGTCACTTCCACTTAGGCAATCAGAGCACACTGGAATTGTTCACAGTGCAGAAATACTCTCTGTCCTGTAAATTTACTCCTTGAACATCTCTACTTTTCCCTCCCCAGAGCTCTGGGCACATCAATAGGGAGGCAAAGCTTGGTAGCAAATCCACTCTACCTTCTGTGGACAAATAAACTGTCTCTGTACTTCAAGGAATATAAAAAGCTGCATTTGAAAAAGCAAGTCACTTGAATACGGAGAAAACAGTCAAAATAAAGATTATTTGTCACTGCCAAGGCAGGACTGCACCAATTTTAGAGATTGCATTGCATATTCACAGCTTTACCAAATGAAGTCAAACTGCCAGAGGGTTAATGTGCAAATCAGTGGGAGCAGGTTTGGGTTGCTCTTGTATTCTGTATGACAGAACCACCTACAGACCAACACTCCAGGTACCAGCAGCACAGGCTCTACATTAGAGATCACTTCTGACAAGTGAGTTCCATACATTGTTCATGATCATTCCTGTCAATAAACTTGGCCACTATCAACTGAAAACAAGAACATATCCCAATAACATTTGAACAAACACTAACCCAAAAGCCAACTTTTTCACAATACAGATTGTGACATCTCTTTACACCTTCCAATATATGGCTTCACTAAGTGCTAAGCAAAACTCAATTTTCATAAGAGCTTTAAGTTTAGATTTAAATTTGTAAAATCTGAAATGAAATTCAGTTTTATTTCTAATCATTAATCTAGAAAACTTCTTATCAACTCAACAGACCATGCTAAGATGTCATCTGAGATGCCTCAAACAATCAACGGCACTGTTTAACAAAGAGAAAACTGAAGTGGATCACAGACACTGGCAGAAGCCTAAGATCAAATCTGGGAGCTCACTTGCACTGGGCTGGCATGGCCAGGTTTTGGTGGTGGCTGGCTCTGGGAGAAGCTGCCAGAAGCTTCCCCTGTGTCCAGCAGAGCCAATTCCAGCGGCTCCAGGACAGACCCACCCCTGGCCAAGGCTGGGCCCATCAGTGACAGTGGCAGCACCTCTGGGCAACATTTAGGAAAGGGAGGAAACCCCCTGGAATTGCAGCTGGGTGAGAGGAGTGAGGATTTGTGAGAGGAGCAGCTCTGCAGCCCCCAGGGCAGGGCAGGAGGGGCAGGAGCTGCTCCAGGTGCTGGAGCTGAGCTTCCCCTGAGCCCGGGGTGCAGCCCAGGGAGAGGAGCTGTGGGGACCAGGATGGAGCAGAGACCCCCCTGCAGCCCCAGGATGGAGCAGAGACCCCCCTGCAGCCCCAGGATGGAGCAGAGACCCCCCTGCAGCCCC
>VZTB01012402.1:15100-27752 GCA_013397245.1 Thryothorus ludovicianus
CCACTCAGGGGAGAGGTGGAGAAAGCTGGGAGTTAAGTTAAGCTCAGGAAGAAAGGAGAGGTGAGGAGAAGGTGTTTGAAGATTTAGTTTTTATTTCTCATTATCCAACACTGATTTGATTGGTAATTAATTGATTCCCCTCAGTCAAGTCTGAGTTGCTGTGTCAGTAACTGGTGAGGGATCTCTTTCCTAACTCACAAGACTTTCCTTATATTTCCTCTCCCCATGCAGCTGAGGAGGGCAGGGATGGAGGGGCTCTGGTGGGCACCTGGTATCCAGCCAGGGTCAACCACCACATAATTTTTCAGTAACTACCTCATACAACCTTTTCCTCCAAGGCACAGCTGTAGTCTGAACTGCTATTAATCCATCATAACACTCCCCATTAGCAAGCACTGCTTCCTGAGACTTAAAGTTCTGAAGAAACTAATGAAAAAACTTCCAAAATTGACTGCCTCTCAATTCCTCTAGTTACAGTTCACATGCTTATATGTCAAATGCAGAGAAACTTTTTATCAGAGATTTGATTTTTTTCAGCCTAGTAAAAATATAGCAAAACTGACCCAAAGTATTATCTCTTTAAAAGCCTGACATATGCACACAATTACAGAAAATTACTGGAAATACAATCTCCAACAGGTCAGACAGCAGAGGCAGAACCTTCACTGTCACCACAATGTCACTGAGTGGAGCATCAGGACCCAGAGCACGGAGATGTTGCTCTGATCCTCATGTGCACAATGTCCCCTCTGGGATAACAGGGCAGGAAAACACTGAACTGGGAGCAATTACACAGGACAGGCAGAGGAGTTTGGGGCCACAAGAGAAAACCTTCAGAAACCAGGAGTTCTAAGTCCAAAACTCCTGTTGCTGAAGACCTTACTTATCAAAGTACTTTCTCAAGGTCTGGTGAAGTGGCTGGTCCTCCTGCAATCACTAGGTTTCACCCAAACTATCTGGTGAATAAAAAACAGCTGAATTTTGTCACTCCAGTTGGATTCTACTCCTGCCTCTAGCACTTAGTGCTGCCTGCAAATACAGATAATCCATTGTAAACAATACTCTTATGCAAAGCATTTATGAGAGCCCAACTTGCAACATGGAGTTTGTCACCAGGAGTGGCCATGGCAGCACCTGAAGGTAATGAAGTCAAACTGAACACAATAAATTAACCAGCATTTCTCATTTCATATTTAAAATAGAGACAATTAGGTTCCATTTCCTACTTACAAAAGGAGGCTAGTAATCCCCTTAACTGCATTGTTGAGAAATTTGTTACAGGGATAAGCTTCACAAAAAAAACCTGCTTGGTTATTAATTCAAATTGCAGAGGGGGGCAGCAAGTAAGCCTGGAGCAATCCTAAACAGTGGAGGAAAAAATATTATATACTGCTTCATTAATTAGGACTGCCCATTCTACACACTTGTAGAAATTAAAAATAACAGCAATATGTTGTCATATGCACAATGCATATGCACATGGGTGTCACTGTGACAGTGCTCAGGAACCTCCCTCACAGCACTTGCTAATCTGCATGTTTAAATTTACAGCCTTACTAACTTTGAGTGTTTGTGTTTTCTAAGTTTGTAGCTGTGTTAATGCTACAAAAATGTAAACAGTATCACTTGTAAGTACTGAAAACCTATTGCCTGCTTATACAGAAGAGAATCACTCATCATGAAGGAAATGAACAGTTTTGTGGTTAAAGCACAGTAAAGACCACACATTTCTTACTCCCTCTGACCTCCCAACCCACCTGCCCTACTACCACTAAAGTATTCTGCAGAACCCTGCAAAGAAGCCCAAAAAACAAAAGAAACGGTATGGAATAGCTTATCTGATAATGGCAGAGCACCTTAGCAACAACAAGGATTTATCTATTTGCTTAAAATTTCTGCAAAAATAAAACAAGCATTTGTCAGAAGAGCAGAAAGAATGTGAAAAACAGAAAGAAAAACAAGAGTCAATAATAACAAATAAGTGAGAAAAAAAATACCAAGGCTGCCACAAAAAGATAAAAAATGCTGAAAACCCAGGCATAAGAGTATGACCAGACCAATCTCAGATTTGAAAGGCTCTGCTTCAGCAAGAACAGCAGCTTGGGAAGCATCAGCCAAGCTCAGACTGCCCTCAGCATCAAGTGAAGGCACAGCCTGAGCTGTTGCTGCTGCTCAGAGCATGGTCCACAGCAAAACCATGCCAGAGCAGGGGATGCAGTTCTTGGCACAGCCTAAAAATTATTATTTTTTTATTTTAAAAACAGACAGCAAAGTGAAACTTAACAGAAAGTGAATATCGAAACACAGAAAGCAAAACATGACATAAGCTTCAGACTCTGCTAGAAAAATGCCTAAAGCAAGAAAAAACAAACCAAGGAAAAACTGTCATTTTCTTAAAAACAATAAA
Organism: Thryothorus ludovicianus; assembly: GCA_013397245.1. Taxonomy (NCBI): domain Eukaryota; kingdom Metazoa; phylum Chordata; class Aves; order Passeriformes; family Certhiidae; genus Thryothorus; species Thryothorus ludovicianus. The sequence continues at coordinate 17,508 of VZTB01012402.1, forward strand.
TATATTTATATCAGACTGTTTAGACAACAAAAACAAAACACTAAACCATCAAACTTCACACATAACTGCCTTTTCTGATCACTAAAAATATACAACGAAACTTATTCATGGAAAATACATTTTAAACTTAAAACAAAAAACATTCATAAACTCTGAAGCCAAACCCATTTTCAGCAGCAGTCTCATGAAAACTCCAATATACACTCTTTCACCTGCTTTGAAGTTCCAACAAGAGATATTCCAAAATAAAATATTACAGTCCAGGCTAATATCGGTCTTTCCTGTGTTATACTCACTTTATATTCTTAGTTTACAGCAGCACTTTAATTTTGTAACTAACATAAAATAGTTGCAATTAAATAAAATTTGAATTAAGCAACTTTTTTTGCTATTTGGTTATGAATATAAGCCCATCTGGGTATTAAGATACTGAAAGTCAGTGAAAAAAACACATCCATGTAGAGCCACAAAGTATATACATGAAAAATGCAGATAAATAAAAGAAACACAGCAAAGGAAAACTAGATGGCAGCATCTCCCTATTTTTCATGATTTCACAAGTCTAAGATTCAAAACAAGATATGGAGGCAAAAATTTAATGCAACCTAATAACAATTTTAGAAGACTTCTGAATTTATTTATTATCTCTGAAGAATATAGTTGTGCAAACAAACCCACACTGTTTAAGCTGCTCATAATACAAGAATCCAGAACAGAATTCTTCTAAGATCAGTTCAAGTTCCAACAAATTATGGCTTGTTTCCTAAAAATCCTGTACCTTAACTAATATTCTAAAGCTGATTAAAGTTTGGTAATGTTAAAAATTTATTAATAATTAGCCAAAATCAATGCAAATCAAAAAGTAAACGGAAACTAAAATCACAAAGAGAAAATAGTTAAATTAAAATTATGCACAGCTAAGTCCAAAACATTCAAATCATGTTTTTCAAAAGAAGCCCATTTTCACTTTCACAGAAAAACAAACTTGTACTTTTTAATGCATCCAAAGATTATTATAATGCTCAGGGAAGACCAAGTATTTCCTATGTAAGCCCTGAGATACCAATTAAAATAAAAAACCAAGCCTCTTGTAGCTGCATCGATATGAAAAATACTTTTAATATACCTGAGTATTTTGCAATTTTTTCTCTAAACAAAACAAAACACCAGAGAAAAACTGCAGCTAGGAGTAGCTAATCTCACAGAATTGTAGATTCATTTAGGTTGGAAAAGGCCTCAAAGGTCAGTGAGTCCAACCACTAATATCCTCATTATAATCCTATACACTCTTATAATTTAAACTAAATTAAAACTGTTACTTGGTACAATTGCACTGATGTTTTTCTTGAATATTTTAAAGATACCAGAAAGGCTGTAAATGGAAAAGATCATTAAAATATCAAATACCTCTTTCTGCTACAGGTACTCCTCTCAGTCACTGCTCTCTGCACTGCTGATATTTCAGGTTCTGACTCTCTGGGCTGGCTGTGTTCCACTGCTCCTCTGTGGTGCCTGTGCTGCAGACACTGTCCATCCTCCTGGGACACGTGTCCATGCTCCAGCACCTGAAACTGGCCCCAGCTCAGTCCCTCCCTACAAGGTATGTGCTTCTCCCCATCTGCCAGTTTTCCAGAATCCCACTAAGAATGGAATTCATCAGATTTTATTCATCCTTTACAAGCAGCAATTAAGAGGAGCATAACTAGATGTCTAATCAAAGATTACCCCACCTAAGAGTCAAGAAGAACCCAAGTCTTCCTTCCAGAATGGATTAGCCTCTCTTCTCCCAAGAGTCTAACACAGATGTACCTAAAGCTGTACATCTGCCTCTACACCTGAAAGCAGCAAAAAGCAAGACAGACACTACAAACAGCATAAGTCAAACAACTTAAATAGCAAATCCAAGCAATCAAAGAATAAGAAACATCAGATTTAAGTCTGCTGTGCAACTCAATGGTGTGCCTTGACTGGCCAGCTGAAGTATTCCTCACAGAATTCACTGCAAACCCACAGGACACAGTAGCATAGGATCAACAGGAAGACAGGATCTTAGTCCTTCTGAACCCTTGTGTTTGGCACTGCAATCCAAAAACACCTTTTTGTAAATGTGGGAAGGGAAGAGGGGTGGCTCTATTCCCTACAAGGGTAAGTACTACTGCATACAGATATTTAATTTCTGAACCTTCAATAACAGAAGATGTAAGGATAGAGCCACTGTCTTTAAGGAAAGCCTTTACTTAAGCCCTTACACAAAATCTTCAGAGGAAATGCTACACTTTCCTTATCTCAGTAGCTTCCATTGTTCCCAGGGAAAGGAGGCTCCTTCCTCACAAACTGTCCTGGATATCAGCCCAGATGCTAAAGTTAGAGCAATTTTCAAGGAAAACCTGGTTCATTTTCCTGTAAAATATGTACAAGCAAATGACAGCTCGGGGTGTGGAAAGAAAAACCTTGCTGTAGTACACAGCCTGCAGAAGTGCTTTAGAATCTGAGCAGCTCTGCATGTATTGACCAAGCTGATCTTATTTCAGAACATTTAAAACATTTTCCCCTCCTTTTTTGAGAGTGGAGAAATTACAGAGTTGTCAAGGGGAGAGAATCAAAGAGCTTTCAAACTTAGATGAACACTTGGTAGGTTTTCAGACACTCCTTCTAGTTTTAAAAAAAGTAATTCCAAATCCACTTTATGTTCTCCAGATATCACTTTCAACGCTTCTTAATGAGTTGCCAAAAGTAACTGCCAGCTTTTTCCATTTCTTTGGCATGTTATTTAATACCCTGTATTTTACATCTAGCTGTATAGCTCACAACAGACTTCCTCATCACAATAATTATTTAAAGTGTATAAACAAATGCACACTGAAAACAATCACTTAGCTGAGTAACTTCTGACACCTGACACAGGCTAAAAATTAGGACAATCTCAGAACAGCAACAATAACACCCATAAAGTATTAAAGCCATATCTTTTTATGATACATTCTTCATAAGATATTATTTCCCAGAATCTTTAGAGCAGACTGCAAGTTTCCACCTGTGCTGACTTTCTACATCGGTAAAAGAAGAGTAACATGCAAACTCAGTGAATAATACAATCCTAAACTCTACAAATTTAAAGCACTCTATATTTTAATCCAAATAAAGCTAACTTAAAATAACCAACCATCCCACTAATATCAGAAAGGTTGAAACCCCATAGTCTGCCAAGTTCATCCATCTCACAAAACACTTTGCAGGATTCAGGCAATTAAGGTTCATATTTTTTCTATCTTGAGCTGATGGCACCAGAATTTTCCTGTGTTTCAGTCACAGTGGACACCGTGACTCCTGAATATTCCTATTTTAAATACATAAAAAACTAGGATATTATTTTTTATTAATTTCAAACTTCTTCTGGGAATTTTAATTCACTGAATTCAGCTTTCTGATCACCAGAAAGAGATTCTGAAAGAAAACAGCTCAATTAAAAATTCCCTGAAAAAATTATTTTTCAGTACACACCAATTCCTTTATTTTAGAACTTGATCCCTGAATTGACTAATTATAATGACTACTCAAATAAATAACTGACACTTCTAAAACCTTACCATAATATTTATCATTGAACATTTCATCTGGAAAACTAATGAACAGTCTCTGGTTATACAACATCCACCTAATCAAATAAAAGTCTTGTGTAGTTCTGATTAGATAAACCTGTGGAATTGTTATCTTTAAAATCTTCTTCTAAAAGGCTGTCAGCTACAATTTTTAAAGAACACTCTAAGGTCAAACATATATAAAACATAAGCATGTCAATGAAAGAAGACTCTGAAGATCAAATGCAGAGTCAGGGAAGTTCAATGTAGATTTCCCAAGGGCAATATTAATTATTTCTTTACCCTGCTAATTACAACAAATACAGAAATGATGCAGTACAGTTTGGGCAGCTACCACTATGATTTTCAAAGGAGATGAATCCTGACAAGCTACAATATCCCAATTCTAATCCCCCTACACTAAAATAGTCAATACTCTGAGCCAGTGTATCAGCACTAGGAAAAGGAGCATCTACAGTGCAGTGGGGTATTTATCTGGGCAGAATCCTGTACAAAAACAAACAAAACCTTCTAATAAATACCTGAACTCCTCCAGATTGCAGCTGACTCTACAAACACCTGAACATGCAGTATCCTCACGGGTTTATTTTTATATAAATCCAAGTAGGATTATACTCCTTCTGCAACATGAACTGCTTCACACAAATAGAGAATAGCTGCCTGAGATCAACATGATCTACATTTGCTGTGCCCACATCTTAAAAGGCTGACTTAGGGATGCACACCCCACACTGAAGCCAGAGCCAAGCAGTGGGTCTACATTTCTGCACACTTCCTGAGATTCCATGAGCAGTAAAGGTTATTCCTCAGAAATCTTCAAATTACAAATAATTTGTTAATATCTGTTATGAATGCTTCCATGTTGAATTTTAATTCAGTACGCTGGCCACATAAAAAACTAACTGTATGGAAGAAAAACAGTTAAAAGTAACAGCCTTAGACCCCATTCTTGGTACAGCCCCCCACACACCTGTTTTGCATTTGCACCATGCACTTGTCTCAGGAGCCATTGCTAGAACATCTGCTTGTATTAATTGCTAAAGAAGTGACTGCACTTTTTCACAAAGAAAGCTCCCAACAACCAAAGACAGATGTACAAATTCAGGAACTGGCTGCAGTTTTGTTATCATCAAACTAGTGAAAAAAAAAAATCTGTAAATGAACACAGGCTTATCTCTGTGTTTATTTTTCCTGAAATGCATTTCTCTTTGAAGGTTTCTACGAGCCTTATTTTTCCTGATACCACAAATTTAAACATTATATGGCTGCCTTTTCTGCAAAGAGTTCTTTAATAAATTTCATCCAATACTGCACTTACCTCTCTTTTGAGAGCATAAAGTTTTTCCAAGTGTTTCCAGGCTTTCATTTATCTCTTTCCTGACACTCAGCTACAGTCTTCCTAGGTACGCTCACTTAAAAACTTACATTCTAGTTGGCTACTCTGTGGTTTATAGATTGCCTCATGTTAATATTTTTAATTCTCCAAATTTATTCCAGCTTCCTTATCTTCTGAAATGTTTATCATTGTTTTCAGTTTTGAATTAAACTTCAAAATATTTTAGATATGAATGCAGTGCAAGACATAAATCATATAAAATGGAAATTAATAAATGATAAATATTATAATAAATTATAATGATAAATACCTGTTGAACTTATTTCAAGCAACTTCTACAAAAAGTAAGTTGTACAGGCACCTTTTTCATCTTTCCACACAGAATTACCTATCTCTTCTGCAAATACAGACCTTAGACAAAATTACCTTAAACTCTACCTCTTAATACTATGGCAGAGCAGCCCTGTACTAACATCCAAGGATGTTTGCCTCCACATTTCAGTGAAATAGCTCAGTTCTAGCCCTAAATGGCCCAAAGCTAAATTGTCTCTCTACAAACTTTTAAACCAATGCAGCTTTCAAATTAATTACAAAAAAAAACCCACCAAAAAAACCCCACAGAAACAAAACAACAAAACCAAACCAAAAAACATAAGATCACCCCACATTCATCTCAGAAAATAAATTAGCTCCAAGTTCAAATCAACACAATCCACTGGTGAGTCTGAGACAGGAAAGCATTCTATCCTATCAATCCCTAGATAAAGAGAAATATACTCACAACACAGGCAAAACTTTCAGTGTAGAGAGATTGCCCCCAGAGGCAAATTAGAAGAATCAATTTTTTTTTAATAAAGCATATTTAAAAAGTTATTTCAAAATTATTGCAAATCCTTGGATAGAATGTGTTTGGGTTTCTCTTTTCTAATGTCCAATGAAATTAGCTATTCTGGGATTTAGCATGCTGTGATATCACAGTGCTTCTGACTCAGAGCAGCAAGGGACACTTCTTAAACCAGTGATACATAGTCCAGACTAAGACTCAGCTTTGTAGCCTCCAATCATCTCACAGTCTGAACATATTCTTAAGAGACTCTCTAAAGCAGATTTTCTTCCTTAAATTAAAAAAACAAACAAACAAACATATCCTAGGCCACATAAAATAAACTACATTTGAATAAGCATTTCCTGTTTTCACAACAAAAACGGGAGGAAAGCACAGTTGTAGAAACATGAGGCAATAATGTGTAAGACATAATGCACCAAAATGAAATCAAGCTAGACGTACCTGAGCTGTTGACAGGCGAAAAACAGGGCCAGTTGTGGGCACAGAAAGCCTGGGTGACATGGTGGCAGGACCCTGTCCCTGTGTCTGCACCTGAGCCTGCATCTGAGCCTGTGCCAGAGCCTGCTGGGGCACCATCACGAGCTGCCCGGCGTCCGTGCGCACCAGGACCATGCCTAGCAGGGAAGGGAACAGTCACTACACTGCCAACAAGAGTAACACAAAGCACTAGCCAACCTCAGAATGCAGAGAAAAGTTCAGTATCCATAGTGTATGTTTGTTTGATTCTCATGGAACACGAGATTTTATTTCAGTGAAGAAAAGGAGCCCCCACCAGCAGAGCCAGTTCAGTTTGGAATTGAAATAACTGCAGTGATGAAAAAAGCAGCCACTTGAGCATTGGGGGACAGTGATTTCTAGCAGTCTGGTCAGGGTCAGGAGAACAAAATTAGAAATAAATACTCATTGAAAGTAAACTCTAAGGACAGTGCAGCTGCTGGCAACACAATTGAGTATGTGCAAACCAGGGACAATGACCCAAGAGCTTTACTAAACAACAGCTTATGAGTACATGCAAATATTAGGCCAGACACACTTCTGAGTGTACAATATTTGAGATTCAGTCAACGTTGAGCATTAACAGATTAACCCATTTGGCACCCACCATCACCACTTTGGGAGGCACTACCTGTGGTTTAAACATCAATAACAAACACTGTCAGGCCCAGAGGACCAACACACTCCTTAGCACACAATGATACAGTGAGTGCAGCAATTTTAGAAAACTGGCAAGTGTTTTCTAACACTTTACAGAAGCAAACAATTATTTTTTCAGATTATTTGCTTGTAAAACACCTCACAAGTAGAGGCCTTCTACACAACAGAACCACTGCCATCAAGCTGTGCCCAAGGTTTTCTAGAAAGCAGGCTGGAAAGGGGGAGACAATGGCTGAGTTGGTTCATGGATCCTGGAGTTTCACACATTCAAGGTCACTGCCAAGCATGTCATATTCTTCCTATAGCTCACTCAGAACTAAGAAGCAGTTCTCCAGACAGATTATTAAAAAGAATTTTCAAGTTAGTTCCAGAATACATTTTAATAATTTAACCTAGATAGGATACAACAGGTTAAATAAACACAAAAACATCCTGTCTGCAGCTACTAGAGAACCAAAAACTAAAAATCTATGAAGTCACTTTTAGTCTGCTGATAACAAGGTCAGTAAACACAGTTTCTACAATTTATCTCTCTCTGCAAATTGCTTCATATACTTCTTTAACTTTTCAAAGGAAAACAAAGAAGGTAAAATCTTATATCCAATTCTCAAGGTAAAAGCTTACATCCAATTCTACTTGTTAACTTCCCAGGGAAAAAAAAATCCAACACCTTGCTAAAGGGACACAGTTTGCAACATATCCTGAGGATAAAGAAATTCAAACACTATTATAACAAATTTTAGAACCCTATAGCAAGAAAGTCTTTCTTTCAGTCTGATATGGGAAAACCAAATCCCAGCTGTGGGATGAACACATGAGAGAGCTGCAGCACACATAAAAGACCTCACTCACAGAGTTGAGTGCTCCCAGCCAACCTTTCCTGCTTACAAACACAAACAGAAGGCAAATACCTGCCACTATAAACTAAAAATTCATGGAAATCAAAGTTTAAGGTAACAGGCATACAGAGCTACAGCAAAGACCACATCCAAAAGCTGTAATAATAATTCTCTTTCAAAGCCAAGAGTAATTTAAAAATTAAAAAGTTGAAAGAAACTCATTAAAAACTCATCTAAAAGGTAACTTTTAAGGTCCATTAGCCATTTAAGCACCAAGTTTCACAGTTTACATTTGCAGAAAATCCTGCAAGCAGATGATATATTTGGTATATGCCATCCCTAAACCATCTGGACACCCCAATATGCCAACTGGCCAAACGGGCAATCATTTCTCTGATCATGCTGTGAACCTTATAAAAAAATTCTCATAAGATAATTCCTATCATTCATTTAAAAAATACATTTTTGCATTACACAGACTCACAGGTGTGTTCTTAATTTACCTTCCCATTTTCTAAACCTAATTCCGAATACAGAAAAACTGTGTGGAAAGGAAAAATGAACTGCAACACGTGCCACACAGCCTCAATCAAAGCTGCAGACATAATTACTACTATAAATGAATAAATGGTCACGTGTTAACATTATATTTTAATTCAGTTTGGAGGACTACAAATTCCTGTTACTGAGCAGCTGGTACAAGTTAGAACCCAGTTAAATGATGAGATTAATTTTACCTTCCTCCCAGTCACATAAAGATGAAATACACAACTTTTGAGCACTACCTGGTAAAATAATCTATTCTCAAAAACTGATTCTAAATTTCTATTTTATATAGAAGTTTCCTAGATGGGAGTTTCAGATTAATTATAAATGATGTACCAAGTTAAAAACTCAAAAATAACGCATTTTCTGGATAACTTCCTTTTAGAACTACTATCTTCATATTAATGCAAATTTAATGTATTTCCAACTATCTTGTAATAAAATCAAATTTGAATTAAAACTTTCCAGTGTATTATTTCCATAACATTTTCTGAATCTTGGACCAGACTGTTTTCAAGGCTCAGTTTTCCCTCTTCTGTTTGAAAGTAACAGATCAAAGTATTGACACAATGAACTTCAGAAAGTGCGTGCAAAGTTACAATGCACATTCTCATCTGCACAGAGCAATCTTCAAGAGATTAACAAAGGGAGGCAAAGGCTAAAGGCACAGTCTGGGCAGCAACTTATCTGTTTCTAGTTAGTTGGGTCTTCACAAAACCACCAAGATTCATATGTTTGGAGCATCAGACTGATGGATTTTTTCATGAACTAGGGCCAAATACACAACTACTAAAAGTCTACTCAAAAGTAAACATCTACACTATCACAGTGTTGCTCTACTTAGATAATAAGTAGCAAATATTTCCAGAAATAAGTTAGAAGAACTACATCAATAGGTCCACATCTTAACATGCTATTGATACCAACAGGAAAAAAAAGAATCAGTGTAAACGTTAAATCAGCTCCTAAATCAAGAAGACATGAAGATAGCCAAGTTCTTGCAACATGAAAATCCAAGTAGGGAACTACAGGACTCTTCAGGTGAAACAATATACAGGTTAACAGTAGGAATGAGGATGAATGAAAGCAGGAATGAGAGTGAGGATGAAGGGATGCTGGTTTGGCTTGTTAGCAACCTTACTAAACTTAGATTTTTAGTAACTAAAGTTAAGAAACTTAGAGAAGTACAAAAAGGATATAATTGCTTCAGAGTTGGAAAAAAAAAATCGGGTGATATGAAGACTACCTTCATACAACAACGTCATTATCACAATTATTGAAATTATAAATTTTTAGATTACACACATTTACCACTTGGTTGACAGCAGAAAACATTCTTTCAAGCAGAAAAACTTTTCAGGACTATCAAGTGTAAAGCAGAAGATAAAGTATTTTAAAACACATATAAAGTTATTCTTAGACACCGCTCCAGCTTTTTATCCGGGGACACCAACTACACCATCAGAGGGTAACTCACCGTGACTGTCGCTCTGCCCGGGACAAAACCAGTAACTCACACAACAGCTGCAATTACTGTGCATTAGCCGGACCAGTTACACCCTAATTAGCGGCAGCCTGTTCGTCAGACGGTGCCCTCAGACAGGTGCCTCTTCTTTGGTTTCCAGCACGTCGAGCAGCGGGGACATGACAGCTTTGGGGGAAAGGAAAGCCCTCGGCCAAGAGAAGAAGGTTAGAGCGAGCGGCGACGCCGGGAGCGCTGCGCAGCACTTACCGGGCGGGATGGTGAAGCCGGGGGGCAGCTGGATGGTGGTCTGCGGCGGCGGCCGCACGATCAGCTGCGGGGCCACGATGCGGGGGGCAGCGCCCAGCGCCGGCCGCGGCGACACGGCCTGAGGGGCGGCGGGCAGGGCAGCGCCCGCCTTGGCGGTGACCGCGGGCTTGGGTGCCGCGGGGGCCGGCGGG
>VZTB01012402.1:35051-53430 GCA_013397245.1 Thryothorus ludovicianus
GCCCCGCCGCCCGGCCGGCGGGGCGGCTGGGGGGGAGGTGGAAGCGAGAGAGGGTCTGGCTGTGAGAGCGGCGGCGCTGGCGCTGCGGGGCCCCGCTCGCTCCTGGGACCCTGGCGGAGAGGAGCCGGGAGCGGTGCCGCGCCGGGGACTGCTCAGGCGTGTTCCTAGTAGAGTGCAAGTATGAAACCCGCGGCGGTGGAAGCGGTCCAGAGCGAGTGCGTGGAAGGGAGTAGGAGGAGGCGGCTATAAAGAGGTTTTCTTTGCTTCTTTAAGAATTCCAGATTTACAGGGTATAGGGCCGTGTATGACTCGATTGCTCTGCATCTTAGGACGGCAGACAGCTCGGGTCTGAAGGGGATACTGAGTGCTGGATTATCGACAAAAGCTGAACGTAAGCTGTTAATTTTAGAGGTCTATGGCACAGTGTATTTCAAAATGGTATGAGAATGTTATCGGCCAGAAGATATATAGATATATGCACACATATATATCGAGAGAGAAGGGATCTGCGTGAATGTATAAGAAAGTTAGAAAGGCAAGTTTACTGGGAAGAGAGTTGGGGAAAAAAAAAGAATTTTTGAAACCGCGCGTCCAAAACACTTGAGTGTTTCTCATGCATGATAATCCATTCTCAACGTAAAACATTGTCAGAACTTTTAATAACTTCTTTATAATAGTTTCTGCAAAACTCAGCATTTTTTTTCCTTTACATTTCTTGCATCTGTGAAGTCTTGCTAAGTAATCTAAATTCATATGTAAAAGCAGAGCCTATCTAGCCATTAGGTAAGAGAAAAAATTGCTCCTTGTGTAAATGAAATATTTGGGACAGAGAGGATTGCAGAGCTCGGTTCCTGGCTGATAGGAAAGGCATAACGCCGGTCTGTTCCGTTCTGCACAGCTGCCGTGGGTGCTGGTGCATACCAGGAGTGTGTTCGCTTTCGCTGGCCTTTGTGGCGATTCTTGCTGGTGCGCTGTGTCACTTTAAGGCCTTCCCTCCTCGCAAACAGCACTCCCCCCGTTATTGTTTAAGAAATAGGTTACTCTGTTTTGTAATTTGTGATACATGGGCTTTGAAACACCTTACGGTGGGTTTGGTCCCAGGCTTGCACAGTTCCTTTACAGAGCAGTTAGCTTTCATTATGTGATTTTTTGCTTATTTCTAAAGTTGCCTTTAGGTTAAATTGCTTGGCTGGAGTTGCGTTATTTACTTTGAAAGGACAGCTGGTTTTGGTTTACACAAGTAAAAGCTGGATACTGTGATTAAAAATAAATGTTCAGAAATTCCAGTCACATGCTGTGATTGTTAAGGTTTGTGCAAAAGCACATAGAAAAAGAATCCTGTCCTTGAGGACTTTGCAATAGTCTTGTCCAAAATTAGACTGATTTAGTGCTGACCAAGCCAATTTTGCATGACTTCTCAAGAGTGGTTAAGTCATGTTGTGGTGTATCTGCCAAAATGTACATATTTAAGATGGATCAAACTACAGTTACAAGTCTGATCTACTCTCTTCTCATAGCTCTCATCAGAAATGTAAATCTAAACCACTGAATTTACTTTAGTAAATCTTGGCTGAGTTAGCTGAAGAATGTGTGTTTTGTAATAGCGTTATGATTCAGAAGAGAATAAACCAGTATTTCTAGGCCACATGGAAGCAAAAATCTTGAGATTAATCTGGAGCTGATAATAACCATATTAGACTGTAGAGCAGTTCTCTGTGCTCAGGAGCAGAATGCTCCACTCAAGAGTATTCAAGTTTGTGAAGGCTTAGGCCATTGTATGTATATGAAAGTGTATATGTAAGGTGGCAAGTGTGCTTAATTATTGGCCAGGTCTGTTTGTGGAAGAAGCAGAACTTGTACTCTAGCTGTAAATATGTTGATCAGGTAATAGTTACCTCTTCTTCTTACGCTGAGTCCAGAAGTCAAACTAGAACTGTTTAGTGTGAATCTTGATCACAAATGTCTTTTTTTTATTTTGCCAGAGAGGGGAAGAAAAACAAACTTGATGCTTTCAGCCTTATAGTCTGTGTGATACAACTGTTCCCTGAATTAAATGCAGAGCAACTTATCATTATTCATATTTTAACTGAGGTTACTGAAATGGTGACATAAAGTGCAAAAGCAGAGGTAGAGTGTTCTTGAGTAGCTACAGATTTGCCCAATGGTAGGATTTGTGTGGGCTAAACCAAAGGCAGAGGTGAATCTCATGAAGTTGTATTCATGAAATGCCTTAATTTGTTTTAAATTGTCTAGGGTTTTAGGCAGAAATAAGTTTTTTGGGTTGCCAGCCCAGACTGGTAGTCCTGCCTTACTGGGAGCAATCTGCTCTAGTTCTCTTATCAGCATTTTGTTTACAAAGTTGTGATCTTTTCACTAAGCAAAACTTGTAGCCTCTATCTCACAATTAGAGAAGGATAGAAACTGTTAAATATTGAGCACAACGTTTTGAACCTAAGCTGGATTCTGATAAGATGAATTGATGCATCCTTTCACAAAGTGTCTAAGTGTATAGTTAGTTATTATGTAGGAGAAACACCCATTCATAATGGATTCCAAACACCAAGCAAGCTGTATAGACATTTGAGGTTCTTAAATGTTATTGAGGTATGTTTTCTTTGCATCAGCAGCTTTTCAGAGACAGTGTCTGGAACCAAAACCTGCTCATTCCTATTATCAAGCCTCAAATTAAAATAACTTGAAATGTCCTTCTAGTTCATGGTTCTATTTAACACTTAGTTTTAAAAAAAATTATTATTAATTTTCAAAACATGATAAGCCCAAGCAATTTAAGAGGAGTTTGCAAGCCATGGTTAGTTTTCTTGCTGGAAATGATTGCTGCCCTACCTGGGGCATTTACAGAATAATCGCTGTGCTTGATCTTACATGTTGTGGCATTAAAAAGGAGATGTGATCTTTTATATTAGTTATACATAATTCTTTTCTATTTCAAGGCACTGATTTAGAGAGTTATTTTTAATGCAGGTAAGCTATGTAAGAACAACCATGTTGGGTCAGAAAAAGCTTTGTTCCCTCAACAACAGAGAATCCTTAGGTATGAGAGTATAAGAAACAAAATTATATCTTGTCTCTGCTATAATGCATCAGTTCTCACTTAGGAACTCTTGGATTATTGAGAGTTGCATTTGGAACCATTATAATTGATAGATATTTCAGGTTTTTGTAATTTTAAGAAGTAGTTAAACATCTGGCATTTTCAACCATCTGTGATAGTATTGTCCATGGTATAATGACACATCAAAAGGAAAACTTCCCTTTTAGACTTCTACAGAACGTTAATTGCAGGTGTAAGACTCAGAAATGCAGACACAGGAAAGTTAAAATTTTGTGAAGGCTTGAGCTCCTTCAGAGGTGGGAGCAGGAAAGGGAAGGGTTAAATTTCTACCCTTTTTTGTTAATGGGTTTTTTTAGTCAGTTAAGTTACATGCTTCTTGCCTGTGTTGAAGGTTAGGGCATGTGTGCCAAACCAAACTTGTGCACAGTATGTCACAGCAGAAAAATTCCTCTTGTCAAAGCCCACTCCCAGCTACGGCCCTCATCCATCTCCCTGCAAGTAAGGGAATGCAGGCTCAGTTAATTGTTCTGGAGGAATGAGCTCGCTGCCGTGTGCAGGCGTCAGAGCACATTTGCACTGAGAGGGTTGTGATGTTTGGAGAGCTGGCAATTGAAATTACTTGTTCACTTGTAGTGTGCCTTAGGAGCAGGGGAGAGCTGGTTCCTGAGTGAGTTTGCTCCTCAGGGAGTGAGGAGACAGTGTCAGTGCTGTGCAGACTGAACTACCTGTTTGCAGTAATTCACTTTGGAGGGGCACAGAGTCCTCTTGCTAGCAGAGTCAATAGCTCCACTTCTGATTAACATTCTGCTTAGATTCCTTGTGTCAATCAAGTAATCATATCTATTAACTGATAGGGAAAGTTGCAATGTTGCCATTGAATGTAAATTACCATATTATACTACTGTAGCATTCAAATATCGTTTAGTAGTAATATCACAGTCAAAATCTGCACAAAAATCGCTCACAGCACTTTAATATGAAAGCTCCTTGGGCACAAGTATGTATATGAATAGGCTGAAGAGAGTTATTTTAGCAGCTACTAGTTAGTTATTTTAGCTGCATTGACAAAAAATAAGTTTGCTTTTAACATGTACTGCTTGTTCCTTTGTTTGCAAGTCCTTAAGCCAGTTTAACTCTTTCAAAAACAAAAGAAAAAAACAATCCTGAAATCGACAAGGTAAGATTAATTAGATTTACCGCAATTGTAAGATTATCTTTCATGTCCTTATTTTCATCTTCAGTATTTTGCTATATGTGAATCAGTGCACCTTGTTCTGGAGGAAGGAGGTAGTCTAAGGAAATTCCCCACGAGACAGAGCTGGATGAAGCCCTAAGCCTGCTGCTGCTCCAATACCTTGTGTTTGAATCTCTGGCAACTTAGTATTTCTGAGTATGAGAAAACATGGTAACAGCTATTTCTTTCTAAAATCCTGTTATACTGGCCACTTCTAATATTAGACTTCTTACTATCATGTGCTCAGATTGTGCTAAATCCTAATCTAAGCGAGGAAAACAGAAACTGTAAAGATAAGCATGCCTTTACAACATACAAAAAATAACTTTCAACTCCTTAACCCCACTCTGAAGGACCTGACTGGGGTAGATTCATTAAGCAGCCCTTCCTAAGGTCACCTCGCGTGCAGTTCTGGTTCCTGCTTTAAAAGGGAATTGGACTTGGGGTGGTTATTTTGCTTGTGGTGATAGGGTGAGTCTGAACTGTAATCAGGGAAGTTTGCTTACCCCTCTCCAGCAGTGCAAATCTTCATTGCATGAAATTTGGTTTATATTTTGCAGAAGGCTGTGATTAAACCAGTTTGATTTGGGGCAGGGGAGAAGTAGAATCAAACTTTTAGTAGCAAGTCTTGATGTGTTTTATTGCTAAACCTTTGGCATCCTTATCAGTGTCTTGGGTTGGCTGCATAGACAGTTGAATCTGTTAAAGATGAATTCTAGATTTTGGCATTGAAAAACTTCCTTTTGATGTTATGGTAATTTCATGGTGTGGAGAAAGACAGTTTTTTAACATACACTGAAATCCCTTTACTTCTTTCAGCGTGGCAGTAGATGAAAGTCTGGTGGTTCCTTTTTTTTCTTTTTTCTTATTGGCTGAGAATGTAGAAAGGCAATTGCTAGGTGTTAGAACTGTTCCTATATGTGTCATGGGATATTAATATCAGAATACTTACCTGTGTAGTGTAGCTCTGACTTAAGAGAGGTACTTTCAAAGCATATTTCTTCCACAATTCAGATTTTAAGTTCCACGTAAAGGCAAGATGCAACCCTCTTACTACCCTTTCTCTGTGGTGTTGCTATGAGTAGTTACTTCACTTTAGCTAGGAAGTAAAATCTTTTGGTAACTTACTGATCATACTCTGGCCATTTTTTTGCACCTTTGTAGACAAAATGGCTACTAGAGAAACCATTTCAGTGTGGGACAGAGAGAAGCAATACCAAATCAGCTTTGGTTTTACTTACCAAGGCAGCAGGTCAAATGATGGAATGAAAGTCCAAGATAATTTATTAGTTTCCTGATAAGTAGGGTATAAGATGGCCAAGAAGTGAAGGTAGATCCACAGTCAAGATAGTGAAATAGAAAAGGCTGGTGAATAAAAAGCAATGGGATGAATTGTCTCAGGAATGCACATGGCCCTTTGATAATGTTATTAAACTACTGTGCATTACCTTGAGTTAATTTCTGCAAATTCTTGAGCTCTGGACACTTTTTTCTGTAGAGGAAAAGAAGACAGATTCTGCTTCTAACAAGGACTGACATTAACTAAACTGTATGTGTCTTTTTGCTGTGCTCACACTTTGTAGTACCATTCAGCACAGACTTTCAGATGCACAGAAACAGAGAAGATAATGAAAGTCAGCTCGCTAGATGATCAATGAACAAAATAATTGTAGCCACTTAATGTTATTTTTCTTTGTAGTGTGCACATGATCTCTTTACCCCTGAATTATGCTTCTTAAAAAGATTTTAATACCTGACTGTTAAGCTCTGTTTATGTAGTATCACAAGAAGCAACAGTGATGGAAGATGGCTTGTGCAGCCTGAGAAATGACTCAGTATCACTTTATCCATCTCTGCGGGAGACTGCTTTTCTTGAGTAATGATTCTATGGCTGCAAATAAGTGCCTAATGATGTCTCCAAAATGTTGTTGCATCTGAAAATGGAGGGAAATCTAATTCTGGTAAATTAAAGCAAAATACAGATTTTTTTTCTTTTTCTCAGTGTAACCTGTACCTTCCAAAGCAAACAAACACTTTCTGAAAGGCTGAAGCAGAAACAGTCAGGACTGATTGCTAAGTTGATGAGATTGTGATTGAATGTGACTGTCATGATTTTGAGGGTTGGGTTTTTTTTCCCCCTCTCTGGTTTCAAGCCATTATTTAACTTTTGCTTACAAAACTAGCCCTTAGAGACCAATATCTTCTTCAGTTATTTGTTTGTTTCATTTGATACTCACCCAGGGTTGGCAGTCTAAGGGTGGGGAAAAATTTGTGAGAGGGCAGTGACAGCAAAGTGATGGTGTCTGTGTGCAGTGGTAGTGATTATACGGAATGCAAAAGGAAGAGCTTGATTCCTTCTTTGCTGTGCAGTCAGAAGGTTGTTGGAATTCATACAAGGAATTTCATGTCTTGGTATGGTGCACAATAGGAAGATAGTTATGCCCCAGTGAGTTTGCTTAATTTGACAGAGATCGTATGACATTGTATGAATCTTATACCAGCAAGAAGAATGTGTTTTCCTTAGTGAAAATTGTATATACATACCACAGAATTCTTGTTTTATTAAATTTTGAGTCTCTTGAGAAATTCAAATTTGGTAATCTTTAATATTCCAGGTTCTAGTAGTATTAGCATATTTTTTTCCTGTTTGGCAAATACAGAACATGAAGTGTATAAACTCATGTATTCCTTGATTCTTAGGATTGACTTATCAGCCACAAAAAACTGCCTTGCTGTTTCTCCTTACCCTCACAAAGCAGTTGAACTATTCAACATGTAATTGACAGCATAAGTGATGTCTCAGTCTTGCAGCTTGGGTTTTAACTCAGATTTTTTAGCTAAAATTACTTGTTTGTCTGAGGAGAGTTGATAATGAAATGATAAAGAATATGATGTCTGTTCAATAAGGTGTTTCTTGTCAATGAAATAGTATTCTTTTTATTTTAAAGCTGTTGGTCTCTGCAGTATGTTTTAAGCAGACCCGTTTCATTCTCTTTGTCCCTTCCAACTGCGCAGTTCGCTCCTTTGGCACAGAGGACAGACCGACGGACAGGCCCATCCCCCCTCGCGATGAAGTCTTCGAGTACATTATATTCCGTGGCAGTGACATCAAGGACCTGACTGTCTGTGAGCCCCCAAAACCTCAGTGCTCCTTGCCACAGGACCCTGCTATTGTTCAGGTAAGTCAGAACGGGGTTTTTAAATAACTCTTGCTGAACAGGTAACTTACTAGTTTAAGTGCTCTCTAGCCAAATGTTTAAAAGTTAAAATGTTTATTACTGTAAGGTTCACAACCCAGTGTAAAGAACTCTGGAAAGATTTTCTCCTTTCACTGCACAGTGCACTACATACCAAACCTGCTGTCTTTTCAAAACTGCCTAATGACGTTCTGTAGGTCTTGATGCCTTTTTTGAAAGGGACTTGGCTTGGGAGGACATATACTTCTTGGGAAGATCAGACTTGATATAAATCAAATGGAGTAGATGCTGAAATATCTCCAGATCATTAGTGGCTTTTGTTTACTTGTTTGTTTTATTTTTGTTACAATGGTTAACATTTTTTGCTAATTATGAATTTAAAGTGTTTCATCTAGTTATGTGTTTTTAAACAGGCTTCATACTGTAAGGCAGTTGTTTGAATAGTGAATACTTGGTTTCTGAGGGGAAGGCAACTTACAACTTGAAGCCTTCAGTTTTAATTAGTCTGTCATTTTGTAGTAAACATACTGATAAATGGTGTTCTCAGAAACTGGCTTTTTGACTGTGCTTATGGGGTATCTTAAAATCATTCCTGAGAGCAAGAGGAAATCTCTTGCTTCAAATGAAGGTTGATAAACCCACATAATACGATTCTACTGCTTTATCTATTCTATAGGATAAAATTCTTGAACTTCTTTATGAAGTGCCCTTGCATTTCTCCAAGGATGTTTTAAATTTGGTGCAAGTCCTTCTGTAAGTTGTAGTCAAGAGTGGTGAAGTTGCATTACTGTGAATCCCAATAATAGTGATAGCCCCACTTCCTCCTCCAGTATGCTTGGGTGTCTTATTGTCCCCATGGGCTTTGAAACTTCGAGGAAAAATATAGAACACTTTCTAAATTTGTCAACAAAGCTTATATGTATGTGTTGGACAAGAGGGTCCAGTGTGTGAGGTTATAGGGAAAAAGTTGCAAAATTTTGTGGTACTGTTTCCACAGGTCTGTGGTGGTGGAAGGGAATGAAAGTGCTTTCTAAGCTGTACTTGTGAAAATGTTTATTTTAGCGTTTCTACATTTCTTGCCTCCAGAACTATTTCCTAACTTTTGTGTAAATGTGAATTTTTGCTAGTGTGTTGTGTGTTTTGTCTTTAGTCTTCACTAGGATCTTCGACTACATCTTCATTCCAGTCTGTGGGGTCCTATGGTCCTTTTGGCAGGATGCCTGCATACAGTCAGTTCAGCCCGAGCCCGCTGGTGGGGCAGCAGTTCGGCGCTGTGGGAGTTGGTAGGTTCACTTTGGTTATCTGATGTTTTCCTGGAGTGAAGCTCTGTGTGCACAGGCAGTAGTCACTGCTCAGGATTTCATCAGTGTCTTATCCTGAGGCAGATTCCAGGTCTTCCGTGTCTGTTAGTTTAGCTCGAAAGTAGAGAGTTCTTTGTAGTCTTTGCATCTTAAATCGAACTAATTCTGATTGAGAACTAAACTTCTGTCTCAGAGGAACAAGTATTCCTTATATTTCACAAGCAGTAGAGGCTGTCCCTCAGAGAAGTCCCATAGCTGTGCTGTTAGGTTGACCAGGTGCTGTGTGCTTTAATGAAGGATTTGGATTATTCAGCAGCCTCGTGCCAGCAGAATCCTCCAGGTGTTTGTGAGGTGTTGGCTAGGTGGGAAATAGATGCTGGAAGTATTTCTGAGCTCCATGGGCTAGTTCCTCCTTTATACTGCACATTCTCTCTGAGGCTCACCAACCAGCTTTCCTTCCTCTCTGAAAGTTTATTTCACAGTCTTATGTTTCTCATAGGATATTACAGTCTTGTAACTTTTACAGCAGCAGTGTAACTCTTGGTACTGAAAATGTTAGCCATGCAAAAGAAAGGCTGTAGAATTGGCTGTAATTTGATATCGATTAATAAGCTGTAGCAGTCATACTTTTGCTGAAAGGATCTTAAGTGGAAATATATGCCAATAATATGTATGGCTCCATAAGATGATCCTGATTTGTTAATACTTGTGATGGTAAGTTAGAAGGGCTCTTTTATTTTCCATTTTAGATTAAAAAAATCAAGGTATTAGTCTTAATCATTTTAGGCTTAATTTGTTAAATTAAATTAAAAGTGTACGGGAAGGGCAGACTTATATGTACTCTAGAATAACTGCCAAATAAAGCTTTACTAATCATTTAGCACTAAGTTAAAAAAAAAAAAGTCTAAACCAGATTTTACAATGATATTATTTCTTCCAAAGCAGGAGGTTCTATAACATCTTTTGGAACAGACTCTTCGGGCAGTGCTAGCATGTCTCAAAGCACTGCAGTTGGTTCTGCATTTACAACAGATGCAAGATCACTAAAAACACAGATGTCTCAAGGTAAAATCTTTCTAAGTGACTTCAATCTTTTTTTTAACCAGTTGTGTCCATGTGATTTTGGTGTTTGCCAAAAATGCCAACCGAACAGGTGAATTCTCTCATGAAAACACTGTATGAAACCCAGGAAACACTGAGAGGCTTTTTGTTTTCTCTTCAAGGTGTAGAGAAAAGACATTTAGAGTGCTGAAGGTAGTAAAGCATTTATTGTTACCCTTTCAGCATCTATACTTAGAAGTAGGATCTAATTAAGTGAAATATAATATTAGCAAACAGGTATATGTGGAAATTCAGTATTAGTTACACGACAGAACTACAGATATTTCATACTGATTGAAATGGGAAGTCCTTCAGCTTAAAATTTTAAAATCTTTATTCCTAACTGTAGTTCTTCTGTTCACATTTAGTTAACATAAATGATATTAACAGCAGACCTCCTGTAGAGATGGTGACATGACTTTTAAGTCAGCTTAATAGTAACAGGAACTGTATGGATAGTTTATGTAATATTGGAAAAAATGAGATTCTGGATTATATTTGAATGGCAAAGAAAAAAGAAACTAAACCATGAGCACTTTCACTTTCACCCTTCATGCAAATGTTGTTAACATTGCTCCTTAAAAACCCAAACCCCATTATTTCCTGCTCTTCCACTCTTCCTTGCTGTCCAAGTGTGTGCTGAGATGTATTCCTAATGCTGTTTTTAAATTATACAGTCATGTTAAAAGGCAAAACACTTACAGCTAACAGGTTTTTTTTCCCCCAAATTCCAGCTGAGATTTGTATGGCTATTAGGAGTGTTTCTAGGACTAGTTGGGTGGGTTACCAAAAATAGATTCTACTTTGTTGGACTAATTCAAGGGGCAAAAGTATGCAGAGTATTTCTCCTTTCAAATAGTAGTTTAATTTTCTGTAGTTAAAGCCTGTATGATTTTTGGACTTGTATGGATTTATATGACGTATGCTCCAGGTGAACATATATTGTGCCACATTTCCTGTGGGGCACCAAGAGGTTCTTTCTGAGTGTTTGCTTTTAGAAATATTTTTGGTCTTTGTAGATTACAAGTGTGATATAGTTGGATTTATTGTTTTGTTCACGGTTTTTGTGGGTTTGGTTTACTTTTTGTTTTCCTTTTGTTAGTTTTGTAATGAGATAGAACCTTGTTCTTTTACTTACTGGGACTTGAGTCTTTTTAAATTTCTGATTAGATTTCCCTGTTTGGTGGTGTAAGGCTGTGTGGCTGGATCAGTGTCTGTTCTGAAGGTGCAGCCAGGGATCCTGCAGCAGTGCCTGAGCAGTGGCACAGCTGCCCTGGGGAGCAGCCTCTTCCCACCTGGCATCCCAGGGAGGCAGAAGGGACGTTTTTACCTCCAGTCAATGCTAAAGTTTCATTCCACAGCTAAATGCACATCATTAATGGGTTGGTAGGGATTGAGGGTCCTACCCATTATTTCCTTTTGGGCTAAGGGAAGGGGTACTCCTAAATATTCCTTATTCTGTATTAGTGGATCTGATGGTGCAAAATTATTTTTTTTTCCTTGACACAGCTGTCTTAACTGCTAAGGCAGATAAACCTGTCAGTCTAGATTGGCTGAAACCAGTAGCTTCAGTAACTCACCTTTGTGCATGAGAAACAGCCCTGAGGGGCTTGGTTTTGTTTTATTTTTTATTCTTGCCCCAGGTCGTTCAAGCCCTCAGATGGACCATTTGAGAAGGAGCCCCACCATGGAACAAGCTGTACAAACAGCTTCAGCCCACCTGCCCACTCCAGCACCAGTTGGGAGGAGGAGTCCTGTACAAACCAGACCTTTGGTATCTGCAAGCCAAAAATCCCTAGAGAACCAAGAGCACAGACGAGGTACCTTTGGATAGTTTTCATACAACTTAATTCCTTCCATACACATACAAAGTGCTCTTTTAAAGGATAATACATAGGAATTTTCCTGCTGTCTGTTACTGGTAGGCTGGCCAGCAGAGACCTGGATTATATACATATTTCTTTTTAAATTTAAGCATATATTCTAAATTACTCTTTTTTTTTTTCCCTTTTATGATTTAAACATGTGATTTACATTTATAGGTTTGGATTTTTTTTTTAAATCTGAACTATATATGCAAAAATGTGCTCAAAAATACCTAGTTGGATAAACAAACCATGTTTTTATTTCCAACTTTAGCTGAAGCACACAAGGTTTCAAGATCAGAAAATGAACTCAGAAATGAAAACAAACGACAAATTGGTAAATGATGTTTTGAGAAATAGCTATCGTTGCTTTCAGACCAATAAGTTTTTTTTAAATTTGCTAAAATACATAAATTCTTTCACATTTTGCTTCAAGAGGGTAACAACTTAGCATTGAGCCAGAATACAAGCAAATGAATTCAGCATTAAAGAGAAAAATCTCTTGTTGCTTTATACTAAGCAATCAGTTTAAATAAAAATGTAAATCAAGGACTATTCAAGGATTTATAAACATAATAAATAGCATGAAATAAAAGCCTTTCTAGAAAAATACTTGACTGAAAAGCCACTAATATTTTAACTCATCTTCCAAAAGCTTTTAATGACTTCTAGAGAGCCTTTTAACACACAAATTTAGTACTGTTGTGCTTTCTGTTTGACTGCCATCGTTACTGTAAGGGAATTTACAAATTACAAGCTGCTCTGATGGCACTTTAAATAACAGGCATTCTCTTCCTGCACTTCTGAAGTCCCAACTTGTTACCCCAGGAATTAGAAAACAAACCAGAAAACAAAATACCCTCCACCACCCTCAGAGAAAAGCCAATCCTCAAAGCAAAACCAAACGGAATTTCCCTCTTTTCAGTTCCAGGTGCACCTGCAGCACGGAGAGGCCGTGGAGGTCACAGAGGGGGCCGAGGAAGATTTGGTATTAGGAGGGATGGTCCAATGAAGTTTGAGAAGGACTTTGACTTTGAAAGTGCAAATGCACAATTCAATAAGGAGGAAATTGATAGAGAATTTCATAATAAACTTAAATTAAAAGGTAAACTAACTTTTACTTTAGATTTGAACATGGAAAAACTATCTTGCTGTTTCAATCCTACCTTGGAGAACAACTCTTAAAAGGCATATAGTATTAATGCCTGTTTGCAGTCATTAAAAAATAAATTTAAAAACCAATTAATAAGTGAACTGGGATCATATGTTAATCAAATACTTGGGTCAGTGTTTGGGTTTTTAACGAATTTTAACTAGCAGATGCCATCTGTGAAGTTCTAACAAGTCTCTGTTAAAAATGCAGATTACTTACCCAGAAGTCCCATGTGTTACTTTGTTACTTTAAAGTTCTGGAAAGAATGCAATAAAAGAAAATTTATGTTTTAGATTTTCAATTATTAGACCAAAATTATAATGTCAAGTATAGACCAAAAGCAAAGGAGTTTGAGATCAGAACTTCACTGTAGCATGCAGGAGAGTTTGTTTGAATGTTTCTAGCTTTGCCTTACTTTTTTGCTTTTCCAGAGGAACACAGGAGTAGTTAGAAACCATGCTGCCAGCACTTGTTTTCTAGCGGGCTTCTGTTTTGATTACCTCACTCTCTTGTGACCAGCCACCTGTTTGTTACACTGCTGCTACTATTTTTGGACAAAATTGTTGCAGGTTAATATAGTGAGTTGCCTATTTCAGTGAATGATTGGCTAAAAGCTGGGAAACAAAAGGTAGGAATAAATGGTCTGATTTCAGTGTAGAGTAAAAACACCAGTTGAGTTCTATTAGATCTGTCCTTTGGTGCTTGTTTCTGGATCATTTTTCAATGAGTTGAGTTTGCTGTTGATACTGTTGTTTTCAGAATAGTAAAGAGAAAAGGGAAGGCTAACCATAAATAGCTGTAGAAGTGTTTGTGAGTGTGGTAATTCTTGTGTGTAGTGTGGAAAGGTTGAGCTGTTTTATCTGATGCACTGCATCATGAGATTTAAACTGTAGACTTTTAGGAATGAGATTTGAAGATACCATTAGCTGCTGGCGTTGAATCGTCAGCTTTGTTTTCAGTACCAGTCAAAACAGTAAGTTGAACTTGAGGCATTTTTGGGAAATAAATACATCATAAAGTCAGAATGCTGGCCCTGCATCTCAAAGGAGATAACAGCAGAACCAGAAGACAAAGGAGAAGGACAGAGGGGATGAACTAAACCATGGGTTGGCTTTTAGAAGGATTCACTGTATGAGGCTCTTAAGCCTGGGAAGGAGGTAGCTAAAGAGGGGAGAAAATAGATTGCTATCAAATCCATTCTGCTGCAGGATTTTTTGTTAACTAAACCCACAGGACGCATAGAAACCTCCAGACAGCAGCAGCAATACATCCTAATTTTCATGTAAAATTATTTGACTTCCACATTAAATTATTTTTGTAACATTCAATATAGTTCCTCTCTGACTGGGAATAAGTTACCAGTGATGGCTTTTTTAGACTTCTGTTTACTTTTTATTTTCCAGAAGATAAACTTGAGAAACCAGAGAAGCCTGTAAATGGAGAAGACAAAGGTGACTCAGGTGTTGATACCCAAAACAGTGAAGGGAATGCCGATGAGGAAGATCCACTTGGACCCAATTGCTACTATGACAAAACCAAATCCTTCTTTGATAACATTTCCTGTGATGACAATAGGTATGGCCTGCAAGGAGAGGCTTGCTAGTGTGTCTAATGCATGTTTATATCATCAGGTACTGTCTGCTACTCATTACAATCAACTCTGAATGAGAGGTGATTAGAGCTTATTTCCACATGCAGCTGGCAAAAATAAAACAGGAATAAGAAGCACAAAATTTCTTTGTGGGCAAGTGCAATATGTTCATAGGAAGATATTTTAAAATGATTTAGAGATATGCTTTTAGAACTTAATGCACAGGCTCTAGAATCTCCTTTCTAGATTTACTAGGATGGGGAGGGGGGTTTGTTTTGCTTTGCTCCTGAATTAACACTTTAGTTGAATCAACTATGAGCCTGCTTTGGTAATGGTTTCTAAGCAGATGACATAACTGCCTTGGCCAGTAGCTTTGTTCAAATGGGCAGATAGCAGTTCAGGAAAATTAAAGCTTTATTATTATCTTTTGCTGCTGCCTTTTTATTAGACACAATGATGTGGATTGCTGACCTATTTTGACTTGTAGGAGGGGGAGGGGAAGTTGTTAGTTGTACTCACAGCCAGATAAAATAACATCTGTAACCATAAACCATTTCTTGCTTTAAATAATACTGTGCACAGAGGATACAGAGCGTGCTTTTCAATATGGCAAACTCTGAGATCATTATCAATATCTAATTAGTGATCTGTAACTTCCTGCTGAGTCCAGTGAACTGTGGCAGGCACTTGGGTCCTTGTGGAAGGGATACTGTGGAGATTTATCATGTGATTAATGTCTCACTTTTCATCTCAGGGGCTTTCTGGCTCCTCTCCCTCCATTCCCAAGCATTTCACAGCAATCTGTGTTGCTTCTGTGCTGCAGGGAGCGGCGACCCACCTGGGCGGAGGAGCGGCGGCTGAACGCCGAGACCTTCGGCATCCCCCTGCGCCCCAACCGCGGCCGCGGCGGCTACAGGGGCCGCGGCGTCATCGGCTTCCGAGGGGGCAGGGGCCGGGGCGGCGCCAGGGGCGGCTTCACCGCGCCCCGCGGCTTCCGCGGCGGCTTCCGAGGAGGCCGTGGAGGCAGGGAGTTCGCTGACTTTGAATATAGGGTAAAGTGCACCCTTGTTACTCCGACCCGACCCGCTCTTCTGGGAAAGGAGTGCGCAGAATCTCCTGCTTCTAGATTTGTTGTTGGGTTAGAATTTCTCGAGGAGTATTTTGCGGAGGCTCTGAGCTGCTTTTTTGAAAGTTCATTAATGCTGAAATTTTAGTTAGATCACATCATTTTACTATCAAAAGCAACCAAAAATAAAGGTTGCCTTTCGTCACATGCCCTGAGTTGATATTTGGTATCTGGTATTGGGGAGGAGAAGAAAAGGAAGGGGAAAAATAAGTTCTGCAGATGGAATGCAAGTGTTAGAAATGTAAATTGCAAGCATTTTTCCAAGCAGTACTATAAAACATAAAGAATGAGAGGGAATAATTGAACTTGCTTCCAACAAACTTTTGAATTCCTTGTAAATGAGTTGGCACAAATCCTATAGACTGGTTATACTGGTTAGAATCAGTAACAAAGACAACTGTCCAGATTGGTTCAGATAAACTAGGCTTTTGGAGTTCTGACTGGGACAGAACAGCAACTGCTGCTAGTTTATTGTGTGAGCAATTAGAGTTTTGCAAACAAGAATATCTGAATTTTGATAGAACGTTTAAATTTTTTAAACCAAAAAAATGGGGGATTTCATGACAGTGCATTTCTCTCTCTTGTGAGACACCCCTCAGCTGTTCCTTGATTAGTTTCTAATAGCTAGTCCTATGAGTCAGAGAAACTTTGGGCTGAACCTGAATGGAAATGAGGGATGGAAGATTAGCAGTTTGAATTTCTGAACAAGAGTTTGCTGCCTTCCAGTTGAGTGGGAGGTGGTGTAAGGGCTGAGGATTTGAGCTGTGCTTGTGTTGGGAGTGATGAGCTGCTCTACTCAGTGCCAGACTGAGGGGGTTTGCCCAGATGCCAGCCTGATCTCCTCCAAAGATCTTTCTGCTGCAGGACACGGGGAATAGCCAGCACAGCACAACTGCTCCCAGGGCTGTTGTCCTGATTAGTTTATACGGTGTGTTTTGCAAAATGAATTTTAACACTGTTCTTTTCTTCTCTCTAGAAAGACAACAAAGTTGCTGCGTAGTCTACAAGAAAGCTGAAACCAGGTGAACGTCTAGATCTTCTTGAATCAGAGAATTAGTTTTGATCTCTGCAAAGAATGAAGTTAATTTGCTGTATACTTGTCACCAGCACTGGGATTTAACTATTTAATTTCAAAGGGGTGTAATGCAGTTACTTTTGAGAAATGGCCATCTTTGAAAACAGTAAGCATTAAATATATTTGAGACAGAAGGATAAGTAATTTCTTATGTATAGTTAATTATAAGCAGTACTTCGATGGAGTTTAAGTATTTTTTCATCACTGAAAGGATTTTTCTTATTACTAAACTGTATTTGATAATTGCTTCAAGTTGTAAGGACAATGGTATGCAGAAGGCCGTCGATACTGTGAGTGTTTTGACCCACCGAAGGTTGTTTTTTGGAAATCCTGTAAAATCCCTTTTGAGGTAGTTGTTCTTGTATCAACTAGGGTGCTGGACAGTAGAAAACTTGCTTTGTCAGTCAGATATGTACACACAGTAAATACTGTTTCTTAGGCAAAGGAAAGTTTTTATATAGTTGTAAAATTCCATTATATCCCATTGCCAAAGAAACATTACAAACTTTGTATAGCTGTATAAAAAGCAACTAATTTTTTAAAGAATAAACATTTTTAAGTCGGTAAACATACTGTTATTGCAGAAAGTTGATATGCTGAAGAACACTGAATTAGTTGGGATTTTTTTTTTCTTTAGCAGCTTTTCAAGCTTAAATGTTTGATTTTATATTTGGACTATAATGAAGTTTTGAAAATGTTCTTCCATTACTCAAAACTGGATACACGCTTCACGGCTCTTGCAAGAATTTGATTTTATAGTTTTTGGCATATCACAGGATTTGACCAAGTTAAGGAGATATTTTCAAAAAAAAGGAGAAAAGGAATTTTCATATGTCAAGATTTGCAATTAATTTTACTTAGTGAGAAATATTAACTTTTTTTAATAATGGACCAGGCACACGAGTTGGTGATTCTCCTGGAATGCCTGGGATAAAAGTCTGTCTCCATTTGTCAATTCTTGAAACGTTAACTTTGTTGTAATACCTGTAGACATGAGCAATTTAAAGAATTCTTAGTGTTTGAAGTTGTTTGCATTTTGATAGACCGTAGCTTGGAGACATTGAGACTCTGGTTCTAAGACCAGCAAGTCACAAATGACAGTACGGACTTTTTGCCAATTCTGATAACTAGTTGCAACTTTCTGATATGCTGAAATAGAAACCTGGTCATTTGTGTCTGTGTATGTATATGAAGGCCGCAGGAATAAAGGGATCCAAAGATTACATCACTTTGATCTAATTTGCTGATTTTTTTTTTCTTTTTTTACTTCAAAATGTTCAGTGGTGATAAAGACGTGAAAAACTGCACTGTTAAAAAATTGGAATATTTAAAAGTGGTTGATAGAATCTTAATTTTATAACTTTTGTATAGCACTACAAGGAAGTATTTTGTAATTGGTTTCCTTATTAAGGTCAAGTATTTGACAGCTGTAGAAGTTAGATAATATTGTTTAGTAATGTTTTTGCATGTTTAACAACTGCCTTTTGGGATCCACAAGTCATGATTCTGAACACCTGTTGAGATTTTTGACCGCAGAGGCAAGTGCTGTCCTGTTGCAGTAACTCTTTACTGTCTGAGGTGTTCCGGCTGTAAATACCCGGGCCGGGAGCCGCGGGCGGGGGCAGACCGTGCGTAGCCCCGCCCCGCCCGCCCAGGCTTTCTG
>VZTB01012402.1:57516-112672 GCA_013397245.1 Thryothorus ludovicianus
GGGCGCGACCCTTCTCGCAGATGTGTGAGAACCAGGGTGCCACTGCCCACACAGCTGTGCCTGGACCCAGGGTGCCACTGCCCACAGAGCTGTGCGAGAACCAGGGTGCCACTGCCCACAGAGCTGTGAGAACCAGGGTGCCACTGCCCACACGGCTGTGTCTGGAACCAGGGTGCCACTGCCCACA
Source organism: Thryothorus ludovicianus (assembly GCA_013397245.1). Taxonomy (NCBI): domain Eukaryota; kingdom Metazoa; phylum Chordata; class Aves; order Passeriformes; family Certhiidae; genus Thryothorus; species Thryothorus ludovicianus. The sequence continues at coordinate 57,704 of VZTB01012402.1, forward strand.
CAGCTGTGTCTGGAACCAGAGTGCCACTGCCCACAGAGCTGTGTGAGAACCAGGGTGCCACTGCCCACAGAGCTGTGTCTGCAATCAGGGTCCCACTCTCCACACAGGTGCCATCTACATCAAGCAGCTTAGGTAACGCTGGCAACACAAGGCTGAGTGGTTCTGCTGATCTTCACCTAGCATAAGGGAAAGTGCCACAAAACTCAGTTTTGCAACTGTTTCTGCAGCAGTTCCCAAATGAACTTGCTTGTGTGGCACAGGAAAAGCTGCTGTTGCACTTCATTTTAAAAAAGCTGCCCATGGGCTGTAATGGAGAATACAAAGGCTTTACAGCTTGTCCTTTATAAATTTAAACATAAACAGTGTTGAGCAAAGTGACCACTATATATTTGCTTCAACATACTCAATGTGTTTCAGTAAGATGTTTTAACTATAAATCTATATGAAAAATAGCTATAAAATACAGTGTTTCTTGTATGGTAGTCCTTCAGCAGTTCTTTTTAGAAAAAAAAAATGTCTTGAAAGTAAAGGCAATTACGCATTGTTAAAAGCATTTCTACATCACAGTTTTGGGCTGTTTCATGTACATCAAACATATTGGCCATACTTGCTCAGCACTGTAACTCAGAATCCGAGAGTTTGTCTGTCTCAACCAAACCCCCTCAATCTCACATCAGGAGAGAAACAGGATATAGCCAACACAGCAGTGTGAATCAAAGTAATGTAATTTTCATTTGGCCCTGTGCTGCATTTTCCAGTATAAAAAGCAGTTAGTACTGGTGCAGGTAAGATGGTCTGCGTTCGTGCTTTACTGGGAAAGATTTGAAGCCCTTGTTGATCTGTTTGTGCTGGGAAGCCTGCTGGGATTGCTGCTGCTGCTGGGCGTAGGCGAAGCTGGAGGAGATGCTGGCTGCCGGGGCGCACTCGCTGGCCCACATGGGCGACTGCAGCATCTGCATGGTGTCACTCCACTGGCTCACAGGGCTGCTCATGGGGTACAGCGATGTGCTCTGGCTGGGCAGCGTGCTCGCCACAGAGGACGTGTGCTGCCACGGCGCCTTGGGAGGCCAGGTTTTGGTCTTGTTATCCTGGGGAAACAAAATCAGTTGGGAGTGGTTTGGTTTAGCAACAGAGCGCTGCTTTTTTGAGACAACACTTAACATGTCACCTTATCCTCCTTAAGATACTTTCACAAGATTAGTTTATATTTGAAAGCTGGACTGATGCATACACATAGCACTCTCAATTCTTAAAATATCTACCCGTTAAAAACCAATTACTTCAGCTTGACACACAGTGGCCCTACTAAAAGGGAAAAAGTAAATGACTTCCAGTTGGTGACTGACAGAAGCATGTCATGCTACTTGAGTGCAGATGGTTTAGGTTTTACTGAAGTAAGCAATCTGGAGATCCAGATGCTTTTCCAGTTGCCTGCCCTTGTGTAGGTGCACCCCCAAATGCCAGCAGGAGAAAGGCCAAAGCAAAGCCATGCTGAGCTCACCTGGCTGCGGTCATCTGCTGCAGAGAGGAGCGGCGGCGATGGCAGCGTGCTGGGTTCCTGTTCACCACTGCTGTGTTTTCTGCCCAGAGAGAGACATTTACTTTTTGATTTTAAATCAATGATCCTCATTAATCTGCCACTGGCACAGATCAGGCAGCCTGCAGTTTTGTTTTCAGAAATACCTGGTTTCATGTATTTTTTCTTCAGTACAGGTAAAAGCAACAATACAGAAACCATCAGGAACATGATAATGCAATAGTTCTTGGAGCTACAGCTTCAGGATTTTTGTAGAGGTGAAAGGAAGCTGGGACAGACTTTTGCCCATTTGCAGGAAATCTGCCAGAAATTGTGTTTTTTCTGCCTTTACCTGCTCCTGTGGCTGGATTTCGTTTGGGTTTTTTAAATATCTTTTCTGAAATTACTTTACAGATAACACAAAAAAATGTTCTACCCTCAGTTTAAATTTGTGACCTACTACCTAGTTGTCAAATAGAAGTCCTTTACCACATGTGCATTCTGGAAGATTTTTTTCCTGAGCTTTTTGGTCTTTTTTTCCTTGGGTTTTTTTTTTTGTTTGTTTGTTTTTAGGAGGAGCAATTTTTTAGATGAAAGCAGAATCTTTTATTAAACTAGTCAGCATGCTCCAATCAGGCTCCCATGGGTAAGCAGCCCTTTGCAGGTCAGCTTTAGCACACTCAGCTCTTCTGCCCCCCTCTTTCTGCCCAGCTTTAGCTCTGGTATGTTGTCAGGCCCTCACCTATAGAACCCTGTTCTTCCTACAAGAGGCACAAGACAGTAGCACCATTACTTCAGCTGAGGTTTCTGGTCAATGAAGCAGCCTCTCTGGAAACTTTCTTCTGCTCTTTACTACATAAACCAGGCTTTCCTTGCTCCGTGATCACTCTCCAGCTATCTACTGGCTTGGCATGTTAAGTCACCCTTATGTTTGTTTTCCTTCCCTGCTGCTTTTTTTTTAAATACAAGTAATTACTACTTTTCCTGTGACTGTTTATGAGATGGCTCTTTCCCATTGATTTCAATTTAACATTCATTGAAGCTCAATTTTTGTTCCCTCCCTATAAAATCTAGGCTAAGTGTAAAGATTCAAAAAATAGCTACTCTTACTCCTTTCTGATAATGCATTAAAAAATAGCTATCCAGATAGAATCTGGGAGAAACTGGCACTGACTTTTCTTTCAGTCACCAAAAAGCAGACAGTCTTGTATTGACTCCAAATAACTCTGTGACTGTAAACAAAACCAGAATATTTGGCCACTTACTTCATTTTTTGAAAAGACTGAAAAATAGTTTGAGAGAATAATCCCAGATTGGAATTGGGTTGATATTTATGCTTCATCTTGTGCCTTTTGTTACTGTTGTTCTGACTACTCTCTGCTGTGGAATCACTGAGGTTCCAAAGACACTGAGCCTCCTGCCCTTTAGAAAAGCAGAATTTCTGTAATTCTCACTACTGAGAGAAGTGGACTGTTCATACCTGAAAATCCTGCCTTAGTTCTGACATTACTAAAATTATTTATGAAGGCAATTTGACCTCCTCTTCCTGCTGTGAGGAACAGAGGACTAAGTAGGGGTGTATTTCACACTCCAGAACGGCAGCAGCAGCCAAGGTGAGACAAGTCCACCCAAGTGAGAGGCAGCTTCTCCCCAGTGCCACAGGGCTGCAGCTGGGGCTGGGAAAGGCACCCAAACACACATCAGGCATGGCCCAGCTGCAGCCAGGCACTCTGCAAAACCAGTGAGGATACCATAAAGCCCCAAGAAGTGGCATCCAAAGGAGACCCTCATGGAAGAGGGAAAGCATTAGGTCTTTTCTAGACACACTGACCCTCAGTGAATGGCTGGCTGCTTGCACAGGTGCTGGTTTGTAGAAGGAGAAAGCTGCTAATACAACTCACTCTGGGAATCCCCCAGTCCACATCAGCAGTAGTACACAAACTCATGTTTGTGGAGACTTGTCTCCTTGACAGGAGTTTCCTTTGGCTATTCAAATGAAATTATATATAACACAAGGAATCTTACAAAGTGGTCTATTTGTGTTCATTCTGCTCACCTCCTCTGCTTTACAGCAGCAACAAGGTCTGGCCCTGAGAACATGGAGAACAAACTGTCTCCGTTAGCTGAGGAGGTCTCATCACTTGAGCTGGCAGAGTCTCCTTGAGTACCAGACCAGCTGTTTGTCACATCACTGCAAGACAGAAACTTGTGTTAGCCCTTGTATTTACAGTGCCTGGTCCAGGCTGTGTGCCACAGTTGTGCTGAATCTTTGTCACAGGTGATACCTCAGAGCACAAAATTGCAGTTCTTGGTAAAATATGCCAGTAACACAAATACTTTCACTAGTTCTGAGAGGTCACATTAACTGCTCTGTCTGATACAGCCTCTTTTTATATATTTTACTAAAATAATTATATCAATTAGAAACACCTCTCCTGTTCAGGAAAGAGAAACAAGTGATGCTTGGGTTTGGAATCACTAAGTACTAGACCTTTTCTCTGCAAACCTGAGCTAGAACACTTATCCATCCTACTGGTTTTACACCAGAGAGTCACAGCTCTTACATTATGGACAAATGGAAAGAGAACCTTGAAACACTTCTTGTGTAGTACATAGTTATGATTTGGAAGAGATTAAAAACTACAAATGTACCTGCTGTGAGGTACCTGCCTCTTAGTAGCAAGATTAAGTGGCTAAAATCTGGAAAACTGAATTCAGTCATTCGACAGCAACTTTGACAGCATCACTTTTCATCAAAACTAGGTCTTAAAGCTGTTTTCAAAATACTCAAAACTGTCCTGAATACATCTGTGCTATAAATTTCTTATTTCCTCTGTTGGAGTAACAGTCAGTATCCATGCCACTCTAAAGATGACATTAAGCATGTCAGTGCTTGGGATCAGCAAAGCAGGCAGGGCTCACATTGCTCACTCCTAACAGTGAACTGCAGCTTTCACAGATGTAGCAGCCACCAAAAACACACGCAGTATTCCCACATTCTGCCAAGTCTGGGTGCAAAATAAACACACAATAGAAGCGTACAGCCTGGCCAGTGTCTTACCCCTCTGTGAAGTACTCGGGAAAGGGCCAGGTTTTATGGGGATCATCAGGAAGAGGCCAGTTGCCACGCGTGGTGCTTGGACGACGGACATGCTGTGCTTGCCTCTTCTGTTGCATAGCCTGGTTCACCCCAGCCACGTAGCGGGCAAACTCTGGATCAGAGCCAACTGAATGAAAGAAACCAACAAGTCCATTGCTGACACTCAGCTGTTTCTGCTGCACTTTCAATCCTTTAGGTTTGACTATATCCCACAGCAAAGTAATTCCCTCCCTGATGATAAATGGCAGCCAGCAGTGGATAGGTCTTCATGGAGCAGTGAAGAACACTGAACAGGAAATGTTTTACAAAGATGAGATATACAGCATCCATGGTGGATAATAATCACACAGAAGTACACCTCCCCCTTGCATTCCATCAGGGAAATTGGGTTTGTGCTATGATCATGTCTATACTGAAAGGTCCAATATCCATCAGCAGACACTGATGAAATGGACACTGGCTGAACTTTTATCCACACAGGTGAAAAAGAGCAGAAGAGTTACTGTAGTTGGTACCAGAGTGCAACATGATTTCCAGCTATGTTGTGATCCTGCTTGGATCATACTAGAACACACAGTGCCAAAACTGCCTCCTTCCTACAAGGATGAGACAATTCTGAAAATGTTCTGATCCTGACCTACAAAATATCTCAGAATACGAATTATATTTACGGAAAAAAGTAGTAATTTAAAAATTCTTCCACTCTTAACATGCTTTTTGTGTCCCAAGCATCTGATAAGGAATAAGCACGGTCTTGAGGATACAGAGCAAAAGCTTTAATCCAAATGTGTTTAAAATGCTCCATTGATCAGAGCAAGCAACTGCTGTATTCAGAAGACTGCTGATAATGAGTCACTGAGTTTCCACAGCTTCTCTTTCTTTTGCCTTTTTTTTCTTCCCTGAGAAAAAACTTGGCAATCTGACTGGATTTATGGAAAATGTCTAGACTATGTGCACAGTAATTGCAGTGGGAAGTACTGAGCTGCTGGCTTTCCAGTCTCAGTCTGAGATTGAGTGAAGACTGAAGAACATCCAACAATCATGCACAGCTCGCAAAGCAGAAATCTCTTTAATCTGATGGCTCCCTACATTCAATACTGCATTTAGAGGGTTTGTTTTCTTATTCTCATTTGACACATCCAGAAAAGACCTTCACAATGCTTTGTTGGATGCAAATTAAAAAGACAGTGAAGAAAACTTTGTTTCTCTGCCTCCTTTATTAAGCAAGGGCTATCTGAGAGCCATCTAGGAACAAAATATCCCCCCTTGTTCTTGTTCTCCCTCTGAAATGTCTTTATGTGTATTTAAGACGAGGCTGGAAACCAGACAGTTCCTCAGATCTAAGAATAGAGTCTAGATGGATTCTGAAGGAATTTTTTTGATAGATTCAAGAAGGACATCTGAAGGACATTTTTTTACCTCTGGACAGCATTAAGTTCTAAAGTGCTGGTATATTCAAAATAGAAACTTGTTTTAATTTTTACCTCACTGAAAACATCGGGAGAACAGTTTTTTATCAGATAGTTTTTTACTCCAAAAGATTGGAGGTACCAACATTCCTTCTGCTAGTTCTTATTGCAACATTCCTTCATCAGGCTCTTAGTGATGATTAAAGTACTACAAAATACATGGTTGGGACTAGTTAGGCCTTCAACATGAAAAGTCATCAATTTCAATTTTATAAATTCTTAATCAGCAGTTTTGCATCTGAAGAGAGACATCATTTTCAGACTCTAAAAGTATTTATCAAGTAAGTAATGTGGTTTGTTTCAAATGACAAATGCAGTCCTAGAAAAGCCCTGAAATGAAAAACCATTTTCTGTTTTACAGCTTTTTGTACTACACTAAAGTCTAAAATGAAAATTTCTACACCACAGCTCAACCTGGCAAGTTCTATGAAGAAAAGTTCTTTCTAATGGAAAAGTATTCAGCTGGAAGGATTTTTGTGTGGTTTTGTTTTTTAAGATGCCAGATCTGTGAAGAATACTGTTTACTTATCACTGCAACTGCAGCAGTGTGTATCTTAATCCACTGAGCACCATTTATGAAACTTAAGTCACCTTTTCCAAGTACCACTTTCTACATCCTTGACATTCATCAAATGGAACAAAACAAGTAGTTTTAAGTAGAGCAAGAGGAAAATATTACAGAAATATAATGAATCAAAATGCTGAGAATGTCAGTCCTTTGCATACCTTCTTCCTTTTCCCTACACACACATGGATTTAGTGCTTGCTGAAAATAATTTTGTCCTTCTTTGGAGGCTGTGATAATCCTTAAGTCTGTACTCCAAGTATGTTTAAGTAAGATGATGCTAATTCAGACTTACAATTATTAAGCAACAACATAACTATAGTGACTATTTTTGCCATAGAAACTCCACTTAATTTATCAGCTAAGTTGACAGAATTAACTATCATAATTATGATTCAAAGGAGCTGGTTTGAGACACCTACACAGTCCAAACACAGACGGTGCAAATGAGCACAGGAAACTGAGCCCTGCTTTGATAAAAGGTTTCCCTGGTCTCGTGCTCCTCCCTCCAGGCAGTTGCCATAAATGCACACAATGTTCCTGCAGCTGTGTTCCAGGCCAACAGAAGTTAATTTATAAGGCAGCAGCTGTGTAAGTTGTTCTTAATACTACCATCAGAATCACAATCACAGAATATTGAGTTGGAAGAGACCCACCAGGATCAAGTCCAGCTCTCAAGCCAATGGCCCACATGGGGATCAAATGTTCATCTCCTCTTGGATTCCATGGTCAATTTCTTGGTCTGTAGCTATTTGTTTATGACTCTAAAATTTTATCTCACTTCGTCCTCCAGAATGAGTAATTCATCTATATTTAAAATTTATTGGTGGTCCAGACACATGTGGCAGGACCTCATGGCACTTGCTCTTAAGTGATTAATCCTTTGACATCCAAACTTTTCATTGCAGAACCAGCTGTGGAACAGGAATGACTCCCAGGGAACTGGGGAGCAATGGAGGGAAAATGTGGGGATATGGGAAAGATGCAACCCAGCTGTATCTCCAGGTTACAAGACTGGTAAAAAAGAGCAGGAAGAATAATTTTGAGGAGAGGGAACACACCTGAGCTCAAGAGTTTGATTTTAAACAATTTTACAAACTAAGAATAAAAGGAACATAATTTCAAAGTATCTTTTCAATACTCTGCTGTGCTCCACATAAGAAAAGGTCAGACTATTACAACTGGGACAAGAAACAAGGAATTGGTTCCCAAGCTTGCTTATTATTGAGAGTTTTAAGATCATCTTTTGTTAAAAAAGCAAATAAGCACACGCACAAATCCCTGCTTGCATTGGTCAGCACCCTTACATCTGGAGGGCAGCACGGGGAAATGACAGTTATTGCCAGCAATATCTCACAGTATTCTTTTACAAAGGAGCCTTACAAAAAGCATAATAAAGGAAAAGACACACACCTGCAGGGTCAAAAGGCAGGATTTCTCCCAGCATCCCAAACACTCCGTCAGTTTGGTCACGATTTGGCCATGTGTTGTTTCTAGGTCCTTGTGGTTTCTGTCCTAACATCTCTGCCATCATATTGTCCATATAGCTGCTCACAAGACCCAAGCTGTACAAATCAGAGCTTAAATCTGAAAAACCAGGATTGTTCCACTGATTTATATGAGACAATCCAGCTCCAACAGCCGGGGCTTGCTGCTGTGAAGAATTACTGAGCCATTTGGCAGGTACACGTTGCTGTGGTCCAATAGGTTGAAGCAAGTGTTGATAATACTGCATTTGCTGCTGCTGCTTTTGGGACTGCTGCTGGGACAAGCCTTGCTGAGGAGGATGCAGCGGGGTGTGAGACACAGACTGCGGCTGCTGTTGAACTGCTCCTGACTTCTGTTCTGTTGCTGTAGAGGATGCAACAGAGTTCCTTCTTTTCACCATCGGAGAAGTCTGCTGGGATTTGCCCATGTTAAAACCAGACAAGAAATCTATAACATCCTGCATTTCTTGGTCAGTTGGTAAATTCATACCTTTGTCATCCTTGCCATCATCTGGTTTGAAGAAGCTGTCCCTTCTTTCCACCAGAAACCCGTTGACGAGCTGGTTATTTGTGCTCTGAACTGCCTGCAGGGCGTCTGCGGTGCGAGGGAAGTTACTCATGTTCAGGATGTTCTGCAAGCGTGCGTCCATGTTAGTGGGCATTTTAGCTTTCTCCTCTGAGCTGGAACTTATGAAGACGTTTTTGGAAGGTGTATTGGGGATTGAGTAGCTTCCTGTGTTACTTGTACTGGTGCAGGAAGTTTTTTTTGTAAACCGTGAAGTCAGTTTTGAGAATGTCTTTTGCAGACCCCCTGAAGATTTGCTTCCATTCCCCGATGGCATGTCAGCTTGGCTCCCAAAGTCTGAGATCTCACGCTGTAACTGGATCTGAATACAAGGCAAAGCTTGCTCCCTGCATCAACAAAAAACATGTATATCAAACCACCTAATACATAACTGAGTCTGTACTTTGGGGGAAAACGTGTATTTCGATAATAGCTCAAGAAAGAAACAACACCGAAGATTGCCAAGTCCACCAGCTACTTTGTATGGTAATAAAGCAAACTATTCCTCAGATTTGCAATACTTTCCATTCCTTAAATTATAGCTATACTTCAAGACCTAAATGGAGACAAATTTGATGTAAATCAAGTATTTTTATAACAGAGAAGCAAATACTTTTTTACCCTTGGATATGCTGCTGGTTTCTTTTAAGCAGTCTCCTGTATCTCTGGATGTATCTAGAAGGTATCTGTGGTGATTAACATCTCACTCTTAGTTTGACTCCTATTTTCCCCTTCTCATGAGTGGGCACTATCAAATCCCTCTGCACAGATTATTCAACAACAGCTTAGTTTGGACTAGAAAAGAGCTGTACCTTCCTTCCTTCCACCTGTGTATATCAAACACAGCAGTATAGAGCACATCAACCAGCCCCAAAGTCTTCTCCGGATCCAGACTCCTCTGTAGCAAAGACATTGTTGCTGGGTCTTCTTTCAGACACCTGTCGTCATTAAGTTTAAATTAGAAATCAAAATGCTCATTTTTTACAACAAGTCTACCATATCAGTCAGAACACAGAAGGCGATTGGTGCACTCCTGCAGAACAGGGAATGCCCAGGGGTTCCTGGGCTGCAGCCGGAGCAGTGTCTGCCTGCTGTGGAGCACCGAGCTGATTAACTGTGACCAGCAGCACCGTGCACTGAAAGCAAGAGCTCTTCAGCAGGCACAGCTCAGGCACAGCAGCAACGGACACCAAACACACAACACCCATTTCTGGAACACGGCAAGAGCCTGACACAACCCAGCACACGCCGAGAGCCTCAGCCTGGCAGGGTCCGTGCGGAGACAATCCTGCATGTCCAACAGCGCGGGGAACATGTCCCTGAGCCGGGACCCTGCGGAGATGATCCCGCATGTCCAACAGCGCGGGGATGATGTCCCTGAGCCGGGACCCTGCGGAGATGATCCCGCATGTCCAACAGCGCGGGGATGATGTCCCTGAGCCGGGACCCTGCGGAGATGAGCCCGCGTGTCCAACAGCGCGGGGATGATGTCCCTGAGCCGGGACCCTGCGGGCTCGGCCCGTTTTCCTCCCTGGCCCCGCGGTACCGCCTGGCGCCAGCAGGCGGCGCTGCCCCGGCAGCCATGCACGGGCAGCGCAGCGGGGCGATCCCGGAGCACCGGGACACTCCGTCCGTCCGTCCTTCCTTCCCCGGGAAACAGCCACCGGGACACTCCTTCCCTCCTTCCCACTGCTTTGAATGAGAAGAAATCCTCACGAACTGCAGGTCAACCATTCTTAACTAGGCTGTCACCTAAACCGGTAGGAAGAGCATCTCTTGGAGCCCAGAGGTTCATGGTTCACGACAGCCCAGTGAAGAACGAGCAAAGGCTCTCACCTAAACTCTGCCCATTCTTGGCCTTCCTGAGCTACAGCTGAGACCTGCCAGGGTGGAGCCTCACAAGAGTACTGGCAGATTATTATTCTTGAAACCTTCTCTTTTATCATCAAGCTTCTACATTTTCTTCAAGTCTCACTGCCCCAGCACTGCCCCTCTTGCCTTGCCTCCTACACAGGCAGATAAAGGACAGCCCATCAGGAACAGATGTGTTCAACTAGTCCAGATACAGGAACTTAAAGAATCTGTGCCATAATTGTGCACTTTCTCTTTTCCATTTGTACTGCAACAATTATCTCCATATATTTCAGTCACAATCTGCAAAACAGTATTTTTATTTACCAAGTTGATGGAACTTGCACCACAATTCTTGATCCTTCTAAACTTATCTGAGGAGCATAGGCTTCTTTATTTTCAATTTGGGCCGTGTCCACAACCACCTAGTAAATTAAATAAAAAGGAAAAATTTTAAGCATTAGTTATTTTATCACCTCTGTAGTTAAACTCTTATAACTTATCTACCAGTCATGCTACAAGGACCAGAAGAAATCCCAAACAAATAAAACCAAACCAACTCACAAAATCATTGTCATTTTACTTCTATTTTAATATAAAACTATTTCAAGGACTTAATTCTCCTCAGTTATATCCTGTAGTAATGTATCACTGTCATTACCAGCTGCTCTATCTCCCTGCTGGTAGTTCTCAGTGTCTCCACACAAGAGCCCTTATTTTTGAGAAGTTTAGCACAGTTACTACTTTAGGAGCTCCCAAACACTTACTCAGCAAAATGTTTTAAATAATCTAACTGTAGAGCATGGTATGATATAGACAAATAATATTCAGCCAGAAATCCTTCATAATTCCTAATATACTTCCCCCCCCCCTCTTTTTTATGGTTATAAAATTCCACACTAACTTTTCTATATTCAACCTAATGAATCTGTACTATTATTAATTCCTGATTAAATCAAGAGAAGAAAAGTGACTGAGCCAGCTGTAAGACATCATGAAGACATAGAGAAGAGGAAAGTCTTGAAAATCAACCCTGTATCATGTCTTTTTAGACAATGGAAAAGGAATGGATTCACTTGAGCTTCATTTAACCTTTAATTTAGTGATAGTAAGTTCCACATTTGGTCCATGCTTTCTGTTGTTATCCAGTCTGTGTGGGTTGGCCTTTTTGAACATTTCCATAATTTCCTATTTTGGTCATGCTGAAACAGCAGCTTTTTGGCAGCAGTCAGCAGTTCTTACTTCAGTGACTAGCAGATTAGCTGTACCATTTATCCTTGAAATGGCAAAAGTCCTCTGGTATAAATAAGCCTCAAGGGACATCATTGACTTTGTTGCCATCACCTAACCTACACCAGTCCTGTTTCTAACTGGTTGTCTGTTACTGGGTATGAAAAAATGTGAAACATAATGCTGAGTCTCTCTCACTTTAACAAAACCATCAAATAACACTTGAACATAATTATTTCCCACCTTTCAAATATTTTAGCATAAGATCTTCTTTTTCCTTCAGTTGACTCTAAGCATTTGCCCAGGTTTATTCAATTTTAAACATGTCTAAGCATGGCGACAAAAGGCCACGCTATCATCCACCCATGAAAATACCTCTCATTTTCCTGGAGCAATTCCAATACTCTTTTCTTGGTGTTTATACATTTTCATTTTATTTAATTTGGTAATCTGCAATTCAGCCCTATTGCAGTTATAACTGTGATAAGGAGAAGTGAACTCAGGAGTGATTGTTCTCAGCTCCCAAGAAAAATACAGTCTGCACCTCAGACATGAAGTCAGAGTTAGAACTGATTTATGCAGACCTGTGTCAGGTTCTGGTTGTGGTGCATGGTTGGTGCCCAAGGTCTGGGCTTTGTTAGGGTGTTCCTCCCCCAGGACAAACATTCGTTTCTTCTCTTTGCAAAAACCTTTACATTTCTCAACATATTTCAGAGTCAGGACATCTGGGATTTAAACTTAGGAGGGGATTTAGTGCTCCTGCAATGCATGTTTGTGTTTGCTATGGAAAGATCTACTAGCACAAAAAAAAAAAGAGTTTTATCTGTAAATCTCTTTGCATGAGGCTAATTGGAAGCTTTATTTCCGCTCATTCTCTGAATTCAGCTATTTGAATGTACATTATTTTTATTCAAACATGCAGATTTCATCAGCTGACCCAAACCTCAAAACACAATTCTTATTATATTCATGCTAAGAACTGAAAATCCGTACTTCAAATTATTTCTTATGTTAAAAAACTACAGTCCAAAGCAGCCAAGCAAACTAAGTCACAACTCCTTGTGCTTCCCACACCTAAGGAGTCACTTCTTAAAAGGTACAAGGCAAGATATGTTAAAAACATTAAGACTGTCAAGCAGTGTTTTTTCAAATTGGGCATTTAAGATGTAGATCCACACAGAATTCTGAATGAATGCAGACAGCCTAGTACCCAAAAGCAGTACACCAAAGCCTACATAATACTGTGCCATGATTCATTTATCTGCCTTCTTCACAAAATTAACTTAAAATAAACACATCCTCCCTCCCTGCCTGGTAGTGCTTAGAGAACAGTTTCCTGTACCTCAGACACCCATTGTTCTTGTTTTACAGGTGTTTCCTCTCTCCCTTCCACCCAAAGAACTCTTTCAAGACCCAAATTACAATTTCTTGCCACTGCATGAAGCTACATACAAGCATAATTGGATGTTGTAAAAAAAATGGCACATTGTTTATAAAGAAAAACTTCAACCCTCATATCCCTCTAAACTGTAACAAATCAGTGAAAATGAAGGAGAGCAGGCTTGCAGGTCTTCTGTCATGTACACAGCTTTGAAGAGTGAAGCCTGCTACTTCCAGAACCTGAGGTTCATGCAAAAATCTTTGGAGACATCCAGGATTCAACACAAGTAAAACTCCAGAGCTCAGCACTGTGATTTGGGAGAATGTGTAAGTTTTATGCTGACACTCTCCAAAAGTGACAGCAAACCTCAGTGTCAGTGCTTCAATTACCAGCAGGTCTAACTCGTTATGTCTAGACTGGGGGACACCAGATTTCCAGATTCCTGACTCCAAATGTGCCTCGTGCCACTCCTCAAATCTCCTCAGGGCAGGACTTGGGCGTGTACCACATTGAAACCCCCTGGAAAGGAAATGGTGGAAGGTGCAGCATCCTCCCAGGCTCTCCTCATGCAGACACTCAGGAGCCACGAACTGCTCCTGGATTACAGCACACTCCCATGGGGCTGCTGAGAAACTCCTTCCTCCTTGGCCTCATTTCCTGTACCTCCCTGCTGACTCCCAGAATCCTACCACTAACTGTGGCAGCTGAAGACACAGTCCCATTTAACTATACCCTCTTTCCAGTTCTCCTTGTATTTATTAATATTTAATACATGTTTTCCTTCAAAACACCTGAGTAGAAATGTGATAAATCCTACTATTCCAGTTTCTCTATCCCTGCAAAGACACCACCTTCTTATTCCTCCCTGTAAAATTTCTCAGACAAAGCACTACCATTTCCTACCCTTCAGTCCCTGTCTCTTGCAAAGCAAGGACTGACAGCAGCTGCAGTGCTGTTATGACAGTGATGGTCTTTACCTTTGATTTTAGGCTGTCATTATATAAATAGTCAGCTGAATTCCAGTATAATTTCAAACTACTTCTCTCACAGGTATTTAATATTAAGGCAATATCTAAGATCTGATATCTAGTATCAAAGGGATGCTAAAGTAGCAATACCCGGAAAATTCATCATTTCCAATTTATCATTCAACATTACTGGAGAACCTTTTAACAGTATCAAAAGCACATGGTTTAATTTGCTAGGATGGAAAGTCTAGGTCACCTAAGGAGCTGTGTGACCTGTCTGAAAAACAGATTTACAAAATATGCAGCTATTTGGGTCCTTTAATCACAAATTAATTATGAAGCCCTCATGGTCTCCCATCACCTTGAACATGGAATCAGCAATGAACCAGCAAGAAGCATTTAACTCACTGTAGGTTAAAGACAATTCAAAGAATACCTGACAAAACCATCATAGGCTACAGTGTACCTTTAGCCTTGCATTTCCTTCCTATGTTGAAGGTGGAGCCTTTTCCCCATCTCACAGTAGTCCAAAAAATCTGTGTCATGCACAAACACTTCACTAAGTGCAGAGATTGCAGTAATTAGTCATGGGAGCACAAATGCATTTTCTTATCAGAGTATGTTCCAAGCATCTATTTTTATCAGCTGCTTAGATACTGTAAATTCCACTGGTTTTTTTCCCCTCAAGAACACATACGTCTACAGCAAGGCATTTAATTGTTCTGTTCTCTGTTGGAGATGTCAGGTAGCATTACCTAGTACAGAGACTTGCTGGTTTATGCTGGGCAGGAAACTCAGCTTCCAAGCAAAGGAGAGAGGAAAGGAAAAAATGGCAGGTTCTGAAGCTAATTTGAGAGAGGGTTTTTGGGTCTGTTTAGTTTTTTTTAACATGGTTGTCTATAGATTTGAAAATATTTGTATTTCTCTATGAAATACAGTTTTATTTCTTGTGTTCTCTCTTGAATCAGAGACCAGGAAGCACCAGGTGCATTGTTCTGTTCCTGTCAGCTACAGACACCAGCTACAGACTCCCACTATACAAGGACACATTTTGCTCAGAAGTCAAATTAACTGCAGCACTAAAAATAGAGCAACGCAGAATAAGACACAGCAAATTAATTTCTAAACTCCAAAACACTTAGTTTCCCTTCAGGGTGTTTCCAGAACCTTTGTTTTCCTACGACTATTGGCAGTCACCTACCAGTCCAGCCTGGCCAAACAAGAGCTGCACAGCAGTTTTGCAGGCTCCTCTCCACGTGGAAGGGCAGACCTGGTTCAGCACTTCAGTCACGGGAGAGTCGTCCCGGGGGGTGAGTCCATTATGGCATCCTGCTTCCTTGATCAACTGCAGCATTGTGTGCTGGAAAAATAATAAACACTCTGTCCTACCCAACACATGATTCACAAATGGTACCACCAATGCTTCCACACGGATTTGTCACTGCTCTACAGCAGCTACAGTGTCTGCAACCTCGGCACAGTCTGATATAACCAGGAGAGCTCCACTGCAGAACAGAAATATGGAAGATTGTCTCTGCTGTTTGGAACACAACACTGCTCCAAAATCATAAACACTATTTCTGCTTATATTCTTGCAAAGCAGTTTAATCAAAACTACAAAAAGCACTGCAAAGACAACAGAAAAGCAGCAATTTGAGCAACTTAGCATTTCAACTCTCAGGAGCAAGGAATTGGGTTTATTTAAAAAAAAGTGAAAGTGCTGATTGAAATTGCCCAAATTCCTTCTGAATGGACATATTTTACACTTGTTTATAATAATTTCTCTATAATTTGAAATTCTTTTAAAAAAATTGATTCTAGTTTGTAAGATGACATCAAAAGGAGCTCTATCAAGGTACTTTGTTCAAGCACCTCCCTTAGCACCAGGCTGGGCTGACTTATTCTGGAACCTAAGATGAAGGCTCTGACATGCATCACCTGGCTGGGGAATCTGTAAGGGCTCACTTTCCTCAATACTTCTTCATACCTAGCACATCTATTTTCAAAAAGTTCACAGAGGCTTCATTGCCTCCTAGATCTCTATGCCTGTGCTTCTCTCAGATTGGACCGAAATTGCTCAGGTGGTCAAAATGTTATCAGAAACAGGCATAGCCCTACAGTGTTATCAACATTGTGTTTCCACAGGAAGCCAGGCTGAAAAAAAGCACTTTTAAACACAGGTTTGGCAGGAACTTCTATTACTGTTGTTCTCTACACTTAAATAAATTCTATTCTTTCTCCCCTATCTTTACTTCTGTGGTTATTTAGGAGTCATTACCGTTTTCAGCTTCAGGTTTTCTGCTGCAGACTCATTGAAGGAGATTCCTTTCAGAAAATGGGATCCAATCTGGACAGGGACAGTGGGCAGCTCACACTGAATGGGCTGAGGTGGAGTCTGTCTCCTTCCTGTTTGCTGGGCTTCAGCCTCACTGCAGCAGCCCTGAAGTACAAAAGAACAGATCAAACAGAAGAAACGAAGATATCAGAAAATCCTTATATGGGTCCAAATGTTTGTGTATTTTAAGTATCCATTTCCAAGGTGAGGAGGGATGAAAGAGATCCTACCTGAAGACTTGCTTCAATTGCTTTGGGGTTCAAGTGGAAGCCAGCCTTCATTGCATATTCACAATGACCCAAGCTCTCCAGGGCCACTTTGTAAGCCTGACATGAAACAAAAAGTTGAGATAGCACAGACGTATCAGCAAGGAAGCAAGCACAGCCACTGTGTCTGGGTACAGACAGGGACTGGGACAAGGATTTACCCCACTCTGTTCTATGGCATACACACATTTATCATGTAAGATTCCGAAGCTGTAATTCCCAAATACCTCTGAGCTGTCTGTGGTACACAATTCTGCAGGAACACACTCCTTCCCTATTTCACTCCTTGACCCACTGACTGTACTACATGCACATGAAAGCAGCAGACTTGAAAACTCACCTGCAAAGCACTGTCAATTTTCATGTTTAACTCTTTGAGCTGATGTTCAGGGATGGCCACACTCTGTGAGCAGAAAAGTTGCTGAACTTCAATTCCTGCCAAACATCCATCACAGCCCCTTTCTCGCAGTCGAGACGTGGCCTGTAATGTAAAATAAAAATCCAGGGTGAGGAGGGTCAGCATTAAACCAGGTCAGGCTTAATTAAATTTCAAAAAAGAGCAAAAAAGCCCACAGACTTTAAAACCTTCTACAGGAGATGAGAAGCAGCACCTGGGGGAAAGAACCTGGATGAGACTTTATTATAACTTGCTCAACTTCTACTGCTACTTTGGAAGCAGAAGTGTGACGTAACCCATCCAGCACCTGGGTGTTGGCCAGCTCTTGGGTTCAGCATTGTCTGCTGTTACTATTTCAGCTCCCTCTCAGGACCAGGGATCCTGTTACACAGTCCACACCATGGCTATGGTTACCTGAGCATGGACTTGTGACTCCAGCATAAACAGAAAATGTGTTAAATCGTGTGTACAAGCTCTCTTGTGTTCATAGGGTGATGTAATTCATAAAGTTAAGGGTGATTACTGTGGTGCAATTTGAGAAGAGCCACGCAATGCTAAGATCAACTTAGCACAGCAAGAAAATAGCTTTGTGTAATATGATTTTGAAAAACAACACATAAGCCAAATATCTTCTTTTAGCTGTAATATCCTACATCACTGAGCAGAGTAAAGCAAATAGATGTGGGTTGTTTTCCAGTCTAGGAAGGAGTCTTGCTCTAAAGCAGGATGTCCAAACTGGGGGGTTCTGGTACTGCAGCCAATGAACAGGCATGGGCTCCCCTCACAGCATTTCCCAGAGGAAATCTTAAAGAGCAAAAATCTCAAATCCCCTCACTTACTGCATTTCCCAAAGTAAATCTTAAAGAGCAAAACCAGTTTTGAGCTGCTGACAAAGCATCACCTTAAACTTCACTCTGCCAGAGAGGCTGATTTTATAGGAAAACAATGGATTGACTTCCACTCCAAAGTAAAAATTGGCAAAGATTTCAGTATTTCAAATCCCCCTTCTATCAAAATTATTTATATTAGTCTATCTACAATTATGAGAGAGAGAGATTTTGTTTATTTAGAAACCACACATTTTTCCTATGCTATCCTAATACCCCACACAAATACTCCAAATCAGTTTTTTCAGTCAACCATAAAACTTGAGAACTTTCTTCCATTGTTATTTTGGAACTATGGAAAATTTGTATTTTATATCTCTCCTCTCATGTATGTTTAATACAGGATTAGTATAATACTTGCACAAAACTATTTTGAAATATGGGTTTTGTATTTCTGAAAAACAGAAACAGGTGAAGTGGGTTGCTCAAAAGGTAAAAAATAAAGTTAAGGTCTTTGATTCTGTGAAGCAAAGTTTAATTTTAACCACAGTTTAAATAAATTTGATAGCAACTGTAGGGCTTTTCTAGAAATTATAGTTTTAAGAAGCTAAGTATATTATACATAAAATTAACTATTTGTATGCCAAAGAAGTACAACTTTACCAGGATTAACCCTGTTATGACTATCTGTAATACACCTAAAGCACTCCCAAATCCCTACTTTATCCAGTGAAATAAATTCATGCTGCAGTAAAATCACAAATAATCCCTCTGCATTCATGTAACTCACTTGCTTTCCTGTACCTTGCAGATGTTAGTGATAAATGGAGACCTTGACAAGATTTCCAGTCAGGATGACTAACAAGCCATGTGGGCCAAATGAGACTTCAAAAGCACATGCTCCAAGTCATCTGAATTTAGGGAAAACACACACTCTGTGTCTGAATCCATTCTGATCTATCAGTCTCCAGACTTCAGCAGTGCCAGGGAAAGCAGAAAACCTCATAAAACTAAATGTCTTCATTAAGTACTGGTTTTGGCTGGCAAAGGAAGGACTGCACAGATGACAGGTGTTTGTGAAAGTACAATTCCAGAATGGCACATGTAAGTAACATGGGTCATGTTCCAACAATGGATGGATCAAGCAACATCAAGCTTAACAGCACAAAGACAAGTGTTAAAAATTACCACAAAGATTTTAAAGTATAGAATAGAATTCGTGCTCAAAATTTGAGAGAAATAGACATTATCTAGATTATTTTCATCAAGATTTTTCTCTGTTTCCACAAAGACTCATTGAGTTTTTTATTTTTATTTCCTGTCTCTGCCCTATTTGAACTGGTAGTTCATTACTAATAACAAAAATCTGTTTGCACTGCTTGTGTGCTCCTTCTGTATAACCCTATTGCAAAGAACACTTTACACAGGGCAAAGATAGTGCAACCATCACATAGGTAAAATGAGTTTTAGTGAGACAAACTGCCACCTTCCCCCCTTCAAGTGCAACGTGTCTTTAAAATCAGCTATTTTGTTCCTTTGTTAGGACACCCAGGCTGACTTCAGGTTCCACTAAATCTACAGTGCCTACATCAAAACTTCCATACCTCTGCTGCTCCTCTCCATGATCTTATTGCATCTTCCAGCTCATTTGTGGGGCTTATATTCGAGGCTCCAGTCCCACTAACATTCTTCCTCTCCTGAGCTACAGCTTCAGCAAAGCAGGAGTGTGCCACTGGCTGCACTTTCTGCAGAGCTTGTGACAGGAATTGGAAGTGGACCTGCATCACTGTCAGGAAACATCGCCCGAGTACCTGTGGGAGACAAACAAACCAATTTCTATCACACAGAAGAGCTCAAGGAAGTTTCCCTTCTTCCTTTTTGTATGGTGTTTAGAGTAAGGAGCTATGTTAAGCTCTGATCTTTTTTTATTACAATAATGCTTCAAATCATAAGTAAGATATGATATTTAACCATTTACTTAAAATAAGAATAAGTGAGCATCAATTTCTATGACAGAAGGGGACACCAGACTAATCTTGAGTAATTTTTAGTTCTTTAGTATTAAAGTTCTGACTACTTGATGAATGAAAACCTTGCTCAGTTACTTGGCAAAATCAAGCACAAAAATGGGAGTAGCATATTATCACAAGGACCAAGTCAACACTAAAACTCACCTGCACAAGGCCCTGGCTGAATTGCTGATAAAAACCCAAAACAGCAACAACAAAACATGAATCATTTTAAAACATGAACATAAAATGTAGGCGTTGGCCCAGCAGTTGCCCCTCCAGGCAGAGTGCCCTGGGCAGGCAAAGGGCACCAAGAGCCTTTGCCCCATAACCCCAGCCAGGGTGCCCACAGCTGAGCCTGGCACTGTGTGCAGAGCTGCCAGCTGGCACCCAGCTGCCTCTGGAATACTGCACTGGAACTTCCCCTCAGGAGGGCAGGGCAGCAAAGGGCTCCCTGGGCTTTGGGCTGCCCAAAGTCACCCAGACACCTCCAGGAGCACGAGCAGGGCCAGGCTGGAGTGCCAGAGCACCTGGGAGCAGCACAGCAGTGCCAGCACCCAGGGACACCCTGGGGAGCACAGGGCTCCTGCAGGGAAGCTCTGTCTGCCTCAGGGCTGACAGCCAAGGGGAAAACTAGAGAGCTGCAGAGAAAAACCACTGCACAAAGTAGTTAAAAGCTATTCTAAGTGTTTCTTTTATGGAATTTATCACACAAAGCGCTTCAAAATGTGTATTCTACTTTGATTTATTAAAAAAGACTCAACTTGAATTCCATTTTAGGAATAATTCATAAAATACGCAGATAATGTACCAAGCCATCATGCCTTGGAGCCATTAAATCATCTGCCTTATTTTCAGCTACATTCTTCTGGAATAAAACAATTCAGACACAATGTATCTTCCTGGCAGGACTCTCCAGTCACACGAACATATGCATTTACTATCTACTTCACAAGAACCAATGGTGGCAATGCTTTTTTGCACTGCATCCAGACTTCTTTTGACATTCCATTCTGGTTCAATCACTTCCCTTCTTTGTACAAGGCATAAAATTAAACGTTTTTGGTACTTTGACTGACCTCTGAAAGTGGAGCTTGCCTTATTAAAAAAAAAACAGTCAGCAAATGACAAAATGAAGAAAACTCCAACTTTCCTGAGTATAAGATCAGAAGGATTTATAAGAAAACTGCAGGACGAGGCAACTGGTGATCTGAATTCTTTCTGTGTAGGAGGAATGCAGTTCTCAGGGGAAGATGAAACTAGTACTCATTAGGAATTTCAAGCTGATTAAATTACAAAGAATATTTAAGGTACAAAGGTTGAAGTTTCCCCAGCCTGGGAATAATGCTCAAAATAAACAATTAATTTAGGTTTTAAGTGGCAGCACACAACATTCCTACTATAACTTACAATGTTAAACAGTGAAGATAAATAGGAACATCTGCTTCATTGAACTTTTATTATGTTTGAAAAAAAATCCTTTCAGCCTTCCTCCAAAATGGTCACTATCACTGCTTTAAAATGCCTTCAGTATCAAAGTGGTGGAGGACTTTTGCAGTATTAAACACTCCCTTTGGATGAACGGCAGATGCAAAACTCACTTTAAAGCTTTAAAGAGCTCTCTTGGTCAGATTTTCTGCCAAAGAGCCCCAACTTTGCCTTATCCATGGGGAGGTGCAGGCAGCAGTGACCTCCCCCAGGCAGGGCTGGGCACTGAGCTCTGTGCAGCACAGGAACCTCAGCTGCACATCCCTGCCACAGCACCAGCACAGAGATGCAGTCTGTCCCACTTACAGACACCACCACGTCTTTTTCAGGTTCATTTTCCCTCCTTTTCCATGCAGTATGTGACTCTCCTCCTTCAGACCAGAGCAAACACAGACCCTACAAACAATGTAGGAATCAAAGCTGAACTGGAATCATCTCAGGTGTCACCAGTGAGATTTCCTTGGGAGTGGTGATGTCTCCCTAATTTCTTACATTCATTTATATTGCACAAACCATGAGGTCTTCAGCTTCTGAACTTTTTGTGCCACAGCACCAGCACCTTGACCTCTGTGACCTGTATCAGGCAGCACAGCTGTTTGTCTCTGCACAGCCTTACCTGAAGGAATCTCTCTTTTCCTGCTGAGGCACTTGGAAGCAAAGGGGCTTTCAGTTCCCTACAGCCAGGTGAGATGTGGTGTGAGGTGACTCTGTCCCACTTCATCCTCCTCATGGGGGCACACAATCAGCTTTGGAATATTCCACTGGACAAAGTGTACACAAACCTGCCAGTTGTCGTTGCTAAAGAGGGATGCCATACAAATTGCCTGGCAAGAAAACCTTGTACAGCAGATTCCTTAAAACAGAACACTACCAGGAATAAAGTCAGCAAATAACAAGTGTCAGTCTTCCACACTTGATACAAACACTGACGTGCTGTTCTCCAAGTACCAAGAACTTTCTTCTCTTTTCCCTTTTTTTTTGGCTATTTCCTTAAACAAGCAGAGTGCTCAAAAAGCCAAACACCACAAGAGAATTATTCAGTGTTTTCCCTTAAGAGCATCCTTAGTGGCACAGCCTGGCTGCCACGGAACTGGTGTCCCTCATCCTGAGCCAACAACCTCCCCGTACATTACCAGAAGTGGGCAGAATATTATTCATTTTTACTGTGTAGCAGTTTCCTGCAGTTCCAAAGAGTGATCTCGTGAACACAACACCTCCAAGGGAAGGCTCAGTCCTGCCCATGGGATGGAATCACCTGCAGGCTGAACCAGATTCCAGCAGAGGCTGCAAGACTTGGGAAACCCAACAGACTCATTTCTTCCAACAGTGACCCTAAAAGCCACTCATGATAATCTGATCTTGGCAGCTCCTGAAGTGGTCATCATTTAGCAGAAGAACAATTCAGTGTGAATGAAGCATTTTAAACATAAAAAACAGCAAACAAAATGTAAGACAAAATAATTTTTTGCTACTAACAGTTCCTCAACTCAAAAGAGTCTGGAGATAATCCCTGAATATCCCAGGAAAGAATAACTTTAAAAATAGTTAAATTGGGTTTTACAGTGTTTGCTAAGGAAAGCCTACATTTAGTATTTACTCAGGACATTTTTGTTTCACAAGATTCTTGTTTAAAAAACCTTAGGCTATTTTATAACCACAAAACCAAAAAATTATGTCGATTTAATACAAAACAGAGCATTAAGAACATATCTGGTGCCCATCGATGCTTCCATTTTTCTACAGGAAGGCAATGTGGACATTCCTCTCATTACTACCACTTCTAGGACAATACACAAGCCCTGTGCAATTCTTTATATTTTGCAGTACTGAGGCTTCTGCAAAGCTTTATAAGAGATGGGGAAATATACTTTTATCAGTTTTACTCCTCCCTATGCACTTGCTTTAATGCTTTTAATAACAGAAGTACAGAGTTACTACATTTCCCCAGCTGACAAACAGATATGGAAAACACCCTCTCATTTACCCTGATTTCAAGCTGTTCATCACCCATACAGACACAGAATACCCAAGAATTCAAAGGTGTTTGAAAGAGGAAAAGAAAAAGAAGAAAATAAAAATCAGCATTTGCATTTCTGAAATTAAGAAACCTTGGGAAACTCCATCTGTCACCGCACTTTGATCAAGAAAAGTCACCTTCTTACGCAGCCTGGCAGACAGTTCTGAACTAGCAAGCTTTGTTCTAAGTAACAATAAATAAATTAAAAACCTCATCCCGTGGTGCTACAGTCCAGGTTGCACAACAGTTTTCAGTCCAAATTCAAGTCGGGTATGTTCACCAAAACTCTTCTTGACATTGTGTTCCATGGGGGCAGAGCCCACTACAGCAGATAAAGAAAAGCCAGAGCTCTCTGCTTGATTCCTAAAGCCAAACCTGCCCTGCTTGGACTTCTCATTCCTCACAAAAACTGCAGCCTGTGTTCAGCAAGGTTTAGGAAAATTGCGTTTTCTTTAGCTGGGCTCACACACAGAAAGTCTCTTTCTCATGAATTTGGGGCTCTGCCCCACTCCACCCTGAATTACAACTCACCTCGCACTGCTTCTGTCACTCCAGCCTCCACCCCTCAAACACAGCCTCTGCAGAGCCATTCTGAGGCTCTGCTGGGCTGCCCTCGGGTGTTTCACCACCTCAGTTCTCTCCCAGAGCTCTGAGTTCTTTCAGTCACCCACTGGAGAGGCTGATAAAGCAACTTGAGATACACCTGTACTCCCCTTCTGGTACTTTCAGAGGAACAATTACACTGCCTCACACTCTTCCCCCATCACTTCCCTGTTCAGTAAACTCTGGTGAAGTCAGGCAAGCCCTTTATGTTTTTCTGCTTACATTGTGAGTTTTTTAATCCTGCTGGCAGTTTTATGAAATGTTAACTTCTCTACACACTGGAGGGAAAAAAGCAAACCACATTTAAACTGAAATTTCAGCATCAACAGCTCAGTCTTCAAATCCCAGAAAAGCACAATGGGAGAGGATCTCACCAGGCCACCCTGCTGTCCCTGGCAAGGAGGAATTTCACCTAGGTCAGTTTAGCCAGACACAGGTTAAACCTGTTCTGTAAGCTCTGCTCTCTACCCTTGGTAAAAATCCACATCAGTGCTCCACTAACATAACAAAGGATTTCCACAGCATCTAATGTGAATCTTTCCTTCTGAAATTTAAGTTCCTTGCTCCACCTTACATGGACATGAAGAACAGATGCTGACATGTTCTGGCAGCTTCTCACATACCTGAGCAATTTTGATTTTCCTTCTCAGCCTCCTCCTCTGTAGAGTCCATCTTTTCAATTTCTACTTTCAATTTGTACAGACATTCTATTTCCTGGATGTCTGGCTACTCTTGCTGCTCTCCTCTGCTGCCTCTCCAGCTGCCCCCTACTTCTCCAAGTGCACCAGCAGTGCTGTGCATGCACTGCTGTGTTTAAGGCCCTAATAACCAGAGTTCAGTGCTCAGCTCATGGTCCTTGCAGGTTAGGGCTATGTTAAATACGTGGTAGCCATCTCTTTGCACAACAGCAGCAGCATTGTTATCGTTTCCAACTGCACAACACTGACTCTGACCCAACACACGACTCCCACAAGCCCTATGACTGCTCTCCAGAACTGCTGCCCAGTGGGCTCCATTCCTGAGGCTGAAAAAGTCTATATAAATATTGCAACATTCAGCTTTCCCCTCTGAATTCCATCCCAACTGGAAAACTCATTTGTTGAAGATTATTTTTAGTTCAGCAGGTCTCCCAGCATACTTCTATCCTGTGCTTTCAAGTCACCTACAAACAAATATATTCCTGTACTGGCCTCTGCCAAAGTCCCTTTCAATAGTGAGCAGCTGCTGCTCCCTGGGCACAACCCCCCAACCCCTGTGCCTGCAGAATTCCCTCCCGCACACCCCAGTCCTGACTGACCCACGGAACAACCACGTGGGTGGCTGCCAAACCCCTGCACTCTGCTGCTGCTTAAGCCAAAGCAGAACACAACATCTCTCTCGTATACAGGAGTTCCCATAAATCTTGCATATTGACTTTTTTCAAAGCCATGTGCAAGATGCAGTTTTAATTAAGAAAAGATACTAGAAAAGTACAGTGAGAAGTGGTGGGACAGCCCTGGAGGAAGGAAAGCACAGAAGCAGCTGTTCTGCATTCTCCACAACTTGTTCCCAGGGCAGGGGAGGGAGCACTGCAGGTGGACACAGCACCCAGAACAAGGGTTAGGCAGGGCCAGGTAAAGCTGGGACCAAAGCAAGTTGCTCTGCCTTTAAGCTGGCAGGACGTGCACCCACCAATGCAAAAGCTGCTTTGCTTCTGCTCCTGAGCTCCCTGCTGAGCAAACCCTCCCTGCACAGCACCCACCACTGCCTGCCCACGGCACAAAAGCAGCTCCACAGATGGCTCCAGCACCTGGAAAGACAGTGTTTCCAAGTCCACAGAAACCCCTAGAAGACATCTAGTGCTTGATATGTTTTTGCTTTTTTTAATTCAGAAAGTCTTTAAGCATATCTATTATAAAGATCAATCAATTACATAAACTTTTTTTATATACATTGCTGCAGCTTTAGCTGAAGAGTGATGCTATTGGATTGTCCTTAAAAATATCAGCTTACAGAAGACATTTCTAGCAAATATACAGCCCATCTTACCCCATTCTATACCAAGTACACAACACTGAGAACTGTAGTACACCACTGCAGGGAGAACTGGGACTGACAAATTGCATCCTCCGTAATGGCTCCATCTGCAAGTGGTGCAGTTAGAGAAAGCAGATAATGCCTGACAGGCACAAACACTCACTCTTAGAAAGTTACCTGAAATCTAAATCAAAACCAAGAGAACTTAAAAGTAAGTTTTCCATTCAGGATGTAGTCCTGAAGGAGTAACTCTGCAAAGACTGCTGCGAAGTGAAGGAATATGTCAAAACACCAGGAACTACTTAAAACTCCAGGGATTTATCTGTGACTATCACTCAACACTGCCTGCTACATAACATATTTACTGGAGGAGAAATAGCCAGACCTCCCCAGGCAGGCATAGCAGGAAGCTGGGGATTCTCTCTGAATCCTGATTTTTGGGCACCCACTGCCAGCGTATGAACATTCTAGCAAAGTCATGACAAATTTTTACAGCACTAATCTCTCATGCAGGGTTATTTTCCTCTTAAAACAGTTGAAAAAGACAAAAATGTCCAAAGAGTGATAAAATATTATTATTAATCAACTAATATGTAGTTTTACTGAAACACTGATGGCAATATGCTACTCCCACGTGCTCAGGCTCCCCCTCGGAATGGATAATTCCAAGGAAAGTGTGGGCTGATTTAGAATACGATGGCATAACATTGTTAGAAATGTTAGCCAACATGAAACAGAAAATGGTTTAAAACTTTTGTCTAGTTGGTTCTTCTACAGAAATACCTACTAAACACCTAATTTAACACAGATGGAGGACAGATCCCTCAAATGACTTTGTACTTTCTTAGTACATGAGAAATGAAGAGTTTCTTTTCCCACCAGCATTACCCAAAAATACACAGAAAGGTGGAGAAAACTTCTGGCGTAGAAGGGATTTTGAAGAGAAATCCAGTTAAGAAGGAATAATACAAATTCATGTGCGAAACAGTATCCTCCAAGGTAACTCACCTCAATGTCTTGTAGGCTGAACTCTTTTTGATCTTTGAAGTTTGCAGCTCCTGCACTCAGCTCCATCAGCATTTTTGCTATTTCTGGTTTTATTGCTGCTGTGAGTCGGCTGGCCGCTTCCATGACATGTTCCTGCACGTCTTTCAGTTGCATAGCTGCCTTGGAGTAGTGCGAGTTCCTAAACACGCTGCTGAAAAGGTCTGTGAGGAAAGTGCTCGTTCGGCAGAAGACGTTGAGCGCATCCAGGTATTTGGAGATTCCCTGCTGGATGTCAGCGATCGGAGTCGTGTGGGAGGCGGGGTGGGAGCAGCCGCCCGCAGCAGCCGGGGACACCAGGGGGGTGCTGGGGGTGGCCGATGCCAGCGGGGCACTCAGGGTCCTGCCCAGCTCGGGCATTTGATACTGCTGGTGTTGCTGCACTTTCTGCTTGGACCCGCCAAGCAAAAAGCGCCGCTTATAGTCCATTTTGCTTTCTTGTGCACTGCAGCAATACATAAGTGAGTGCTTGTCCGGAGAGTTCTTGAATTAACAATCACTTGTCAAATTCCTTCCTCGAGTATCTATGTACAGTAACGGTGCAGGACTGTGTACATAGGTTTCACAAAAGGCATTTCAGAAAGGCAAGCGTCTGGATAATCTGTATCAGCAGTGGGAACGGCAGCGGATCTGCTGACTCCGTGTTTTCAGTGTTCGGTGCAGCCCTGCTGCAGTTATAAACTGTACTCAAAAAGCAAGCCCAAGTATGTCAATAATGCTCTGTCCCTTGTGTGGGGTCCCCTCCGCAGGCAGAAAAGCCAACTGGAGCAGAGAAGTGATCGCCTACAAGTTCTTCATGAGCATAACGTTGTCACTTGCTGTTACACCTACAAAAGTTAATTCTGTCAATGCAAACAATAGTTTTAGAAGCAATACCTTAATACAATTCTCCCATTAGTAGTATCAGGGAAAGTGGAGCAAACCACCGATCAACAGCGATTATAAAAGCAGTGCAGAGGCTCTTTCCTTGAAAAAGCAAATCCTTATGTCAGCAGATCAAATATCTTCAAATGTCTTGACAGATCCAGTCTGCCAACTCAGTTTACTTGTAGTGTCTCTTCTTAATATTGGAGGGGGAAAAAAAAATCTGGACTCTTTACAGAAGACTTTGCAAGTATAAGCTATTAAAAACTAGAGTGTTTGTTATTGCAAGCCTTCTTCCCCTTTCCCTGTTTGTTGAGGTAGTTGTTTCCGTTGTAACATTAAGAAGTGATGCTTCCAGACTGTGTTTGCCCTCAATTGCAGACTCAGAACAAAAATGCACAAATGTATTTGTNTAGAGAACAATGAGAAGGTTTAAAAATTTAACTCCTGCAGTGTCCTGGTTCACATTTCTGGGCACACACTGTCAACAATACCCAAGATCCAAAGGGGGAAAGAGCTGCACTGACAATTTCAAAGGCTGTTGGAAGCCAGTGTCATCCTGCTGCTAAACTCAGCACTGTTGAATATTTTCTTGTTAATTCTTTCATTCCAGGCTGTCAAACTTAAG
Source organism: Thryothorus ludovicianus (assembly GCA_013397245.1). Taxonomy (NCBI): domain Eukaryota; kingdom Metazoa; phylum Chordata; class Aves; order Passeriformes; family Certhiidae; genus Thryothorus; species Thryothorus ludovicianus. Next base: position 86,330 of record VZTB01012402.1, read on the forward strand.
AGTCTGGTTACTCTCCAATGTAAGTCTTGCACAGTTAAGAACAGTGAAAGGGTATCACTGCAGAGCTCAGGGGGAGTTAATCACATTTTCTAATCTCATCCTTTAAAAATAATTAAAAAATGAAATCAATTAAAACTTTTTTCATGCAAAATAATTTATTGCAGAACTCTCCCATTCATTTTAATAGTTTACTAAGTCAACAGACACAGTCCTTAATTTTTTTTTAGTACAACAACAGACAAGTGTGCCTAATCCTAGCTGAGAAATACAACATTCATGTCCCATTCCAGTGTGATGGGCAGGCAGCATCTCTCATGCACAAGGTGGTAAACGAGGCACAACTGCCTAAAAATCTGATTGATCTAAATAACACTCTCAGCACACATCAAAGCAGGGAGGAAATACAACTTCTGTACTGCCCTGCTCCTATTGGCAAACCCTGGTGCACCTGCAGGAAGGTGAACAGAGAATCTGAGCAGAGGGAAAGGGCCAGGATGGAGCACGAGGAATTCAATACCACACACTGATCAAACAGTGTCAGGACAATACCAGAAGGATACAATTCCTTCTGTCAGTTTGCCCAGTCCCAGCTCCAGCCACACTTAAGGCCACTCTCCCCCTTCTCCTACACACATCCCATTTGATTCCATCAAACAAGGACATTTTTCCTTTCTGCAGCAATTGCAATGTCCCAGGCACTTAGAAGAATAATCCAAGAACCCTTTCATTCAACAAAATGTTCCTTTGAGCAATGAAATCTGTAGTAATACTGTCAAAATGGTAGGGGAACAAAGATTTTATTTTCAGTCAAAATTTCTTATTTCCATCTGTCTCGACACACACAATATTAATTCACGCCCATTTTGGCACATATGTAGGATACAAGCATCCCACAGATAAAGAAAAAGGCAAGAAGTAGGACAAATCATCCAGAGCTAGGTAGTCTCACTGCCACTAAAACAACAGGACACAAGTTTTTCAGGAGGTCTTATTGCAGATGGTTCTGCTTTGGAGATTTAGAGCAAATATTCTTTCATATTGGCACTTTTTAAAATCTAAAACTCAAGGAAACTCCCATATGCATTTCAGCATTCCTGAAGTACTCCAAACTGACTAATTACCTCCCTAACTACTTTCTACTTCTCTCAATACTCACACTGAATGTGTCAAAATGCAAGAAACTTGTTAAAACCATAATTTTCTAGGAAGCTGTGATGTCACGTGCATAGCTGAAAGTAATTTTCTCCTTGTTTTACAAGCTATGGTGCCTTACAGTGGGGAGCATGATTAAATTGGTTTCCTTGATTGCATGAAATGTAGCTGGAGCAAGAGAGCTGGTTCATTTAAATGCAACATATAAGTAAATTAGTGATTGTTTTTCCTGAGTAGACATTTCTCATTGCAGAGGAACTTAAGAAATGATCATGAAGGAAAAAACTAAGAAGGAGAGGTTTTCAAGATCTAGGGCATTGAATTAGACGAGATTATCAGAGATGCACCTCAGCTCAGAGCTTGTGATTACACACAGTGCCTTTCAGGATCAAACACACTGAACTCAGCATCTGGAATGGTCAGACACTTAGCCAATACAAACCTGCGGCATCCTAAAAGAACATAAATGCAATGAACAGAAAAGGAAAAAAAAAAAAAAAAAAGAGTGGCATCATATTTTCTACAGTTATAAACAAAAACAACAAATCATTGTGTTTTACTGCTAGACAATTTTGTAGTCAAACTTGCAGGTACTTACTCAATTCTTAAGCTTCAAAGTTCCCTTGTAATAAAACCTACACAGAAGCTTAAAGAGGACAGCTTGTATCTTCAGCTGATTTTATTCAGGGAGAGGAAAGCTGCACGCCTCAACAGCAGACATGTGTCTGAATGCTTTGTCTGAAACTCTATAATGAGCTCTCTGACATGCTACACACAAAATAAACATTACTCCTTTTGCATCTTTTCCTGAAAAAGTGAAGCACAGAAGGTTCCCACGCTCTCCCTTCCCTTCCCCACTGCTTTTGGTGTGTAGACCAAACGTGAGGGCTCCACATGAACTGGACAGACTTTAGGCCACCTCTTGCCACCTTAGGGGTGAAAAAAGTAACCAACGTGTTTCCTTCCAGTGATGCAAGAACAGCGTGTTATCACCCAGAATATAAACATAAAGCTCACACTTGGTTTTGTGGAAAATGGAAACAATCACAGAAACCAAGTGAAGAAACTCTCAAAGAAGTTACATAGCACAAGAAAAGGTCTTTTAGTTCTTCTTTTATGCAATCAAAACCAAAACCAAATAGCACCTGTTCAGGTACTATTAAAGACTGCAACAGAACTAATATAAAGTATAAACCCAGCTCCCCACTGAACCCTACCCTGCTCTAAATGGCAAAACACTACTGGAAAAGCTCAGCACACTGTTTACATTCTCACTCCAAGAAGTTAATGCTGAAATTAAGGAACTGCTACTAGTTGGGAATGTTTGAACTTCCAGAGAATCAGACAGCTGCACAAGCTGCTCTAAAAATGGCCACATTTGCATAGAGGAAACAGAAATTGCAGGAAAATGAGTGCAAATGCAAATTGAGTTCACTACTTTCCACTACTACTTTCTCTTTGGATGCAGCATCCAAATTTTTTTGCTTAGACACTTCCCAGAAAAATGCTTTTTGCCAACTTCACCAGTCACAAGAGATACGAATAAACAGGGAAGACTTTCAGACAAGTGGAATTTGGTACCCTCCAGTTTGGTTTGGACTAGCATGAGGGGTCTCATCCTCCACCTGTCCTGTTTGGGATTACCCTGCTAGAAGAGAAGGCACCTTCTTCCCTGAATCAACACAGGCAAAGGAAGCAGTGCTTTAAAAAAGGTTCTGACCTCAACTTTAAAAACTAGCAAAAGTTTGCCTTCAAATGGTGTTCTTTATGGATTCTGTTGTCCTTCCAGGGAATATGCAATAAAACACAAAATGCAAGTGTAAGATAGTCCAAAACACCTGGGCCAATTTTTTGGAATGTAAGACTTCATGCTGGTTTTAATTTTATGAGATACAGATTCCAAATATCAGAATGAACGTAACACTGCACCCATCATTTATGTAAAACAAACTAAATTCAATTAATGTTCAAAAAAAAGCTAACTCCAAAAGATACAACCCAGAGCAGCCAGATTGCTTACCCAGGAAAAGCCTGAACAAACAAACCCACTGCGAAGCCAAAAGGCCAGGAAGCTGCCAGAGCCAAGGGTCTCCTGTCAAAAACACACAGCACTCCCTCTGGCATTTAGTGATACAAATGTGGTGCAAATCTAAAAGTCACTCCACAAGGGAAGCTGCCATTCCACCTTCCAAGTCTCCTGCAGCAACACACACAGCCCACCCATCACCCGGCCAGGCCACCCAACGTCCAGCTGTGAACACCTTAAACCAAAGAACTCTCAATGGTCCTCAACACCTGCCCAGCAAACTGGGAGCAGGAGGGCAGGGGATGTCTGCACACACTTGCTGAGGCCTGGCAGTGTCCCTCTGTCCCCACCACAGCTGCCTCAGGGCTGGAAGAATGACCAGGCAGTCACAAAGGCCGAGGCCAAGGGAGGGCGGCTGGGAAGGACGTGTGGCACCCCAGGGCAGCACAAATCATATAAATAANTACACCACATCTATTAATATTAAAATTGCTGCAGGAATGGCACCTGTCTAATATATTCAATCCACCCATGAAGAGACAATGAAATGCGTGGGCTTTAAAAATTTGTTTCCATTTTCAAACACTGTTCTGAACATAAAGCTTTTCCAAATAACACAAGAGCTGAAACCATGTTCCAAAAATTAAACTTCTCAGTCAACGAGAAGGGCCACCTCCAAGGAATGCTGATTGGCAGAAAATATGCATTCATCTCTGACATCAACCAAGTTATTCTGCACCTGGAATTTCTTACCAACACGTCATAAATATTAAAAGAATGCAAATGCTCTCATAGGGGTTGACAAGTATTGATTATCTTCACTACCAGGGCAAATGAGGCTCAGGGTTTTTCCAGACCCACTCCCACAGCTGGCAGGATGCAGGCACAGCAGCCCAGGGATGCCAGCAGGGAGGGGACCCATCCCACCAAACCCCAACTGCTTCTGGGCTGGAGCACAGATCCAGCAAGGAAAACCAGCACTGCTTTCCAAGGCTTTCCAATGGGGTGGGCTGCAGCCTCCAGGAGACCCAGGCACCTCCTGGATGGGGTTTTTAGTTTGGAGGCTTTTTTGTCACTCGAGTTGTAAAAATCTCCTATTAAAGGAGGATGGAAGAAAGTCAAAAATAGACCATTATACTAAAATCATTTTAGTTCTTGTTAGCTCATGAATTGCTCATTGGGATTCCTTTTTGGCTGCTTGCCCAGAACAGTTGGAGGAAAAAAAAAAAAAACCAAAACAAAAAAGCAGTCAAGTCAATCCTTAGTGAATCCATGAAGCTGCTGCTGGATGCATTCTTCTCCCAGGGTGTCCCAGCCCAGCAGAGCCCACCCCGGCTCTCTGGGGCAGATGGGTGCCAGCAGCCACTCTGGAGCTGTCCCCGTGTCCCCCCTGCCCCAGCTGGGCACAGAGCTCCACAGGGCCCGTGCACTTAGCACAGCTCACCAGAATCAAACTCAGCACCTCAAACTTCAACACAGCAATTTATTAACTTGGAACCTGCTCTGTTACCAGTGAAGCAATTACCAACAAAAGCACTGAGATCTGTTAAACCAGCAGCTGGGTTTGATTAACTCAAAAGGCCAATTTCACTGACAACATATCTACCTAGAATGTATAGACATTCTCTGAACTACTGCATTATGCTTTTGTCTGGAGTTTTCTTCCCTTCAACATGACGCTCCTTAAAGCAATGACAGTAAATTATTTGTGCTGATTTGTGTCTTTTGCATTTGTACTGAAAAATTCAGTAGAGGTATATGTCTGTAAGGTGCCCGAAATGACAAGCAAAGACAAAAATAACTCCATGCCCTGCCCAAAAAACCCAAATAACCAAAGACTCTGTCATGAAAACCACTCAGAAACAGAACTGGAAAATGTTGAAGAGCATCAAATTTGGGCAGTTAGGTAAGTACTGAGAGTCCTGCCTGCTCAGCACTAGACCACCTCACTTCCAGCTCTTAACCCTTCAGAAAAAACCCTATAAACCCATGTAAAACTCCCTCAAAGACAGACATCCCTCAGTCAGACTCAGACTTGTCAGCACAGTGAACTGGATTTTTCCAAGGCAGAGCCCACAGTCCTGATAGGAGACTTCTTGCATTTGTTTGAAGTAAAACACAACACTCCAAACAGCACTAACTCAGGTCTTAGCAATGAGATATGACAGCAAAAGGAAAGGCTGGTGAAAGGAATGTGTTAAACCAGAGCTTCTTTCAGCCTTGTGTGCCTCCTCCAGTGTCAAAAATAGATGCCCATGTCAGATCAGGATCACTGTTTCCATCCTCCCTTGGCAATAGGTGCTTACATTATCTATTTTGAAAGCAGGACCATTCCCCTTTGAAAAGAGAAAGAAAATAATGCCCATTCTTTTGAGAGAGCAGTGCAACAAAGCCCCTGCACACAGCAAGAGCAATTCCCACACACAGGGGAGGCTCCAGGCTCCATCTCCCATCTCCCAAAAGGGTGCTCTCACCACCAGCCACAGGCACACTACCCCTCCAGAGCTGGAAAATGTGCCAGGATGAGGAAAAGCTCATGGGACCAGACTGAGAGCAAGCATAACCAGCACAAATTTCTGTAGAAAGGCACAGCTCTGCCTCCCAGAACAGCTCACCTGCAGAATTCTTTGATCCTAGAGGACTGCTCAGGAAGAGACATCTGTGCACAGGACAGCCATCCATGGGGAAAATACACCTGCCTTCCAAAGAGAGGGAAAAATTGCAGTCCAGGGTCTCAACCCAGGGACAGTGAGCTGACAATTTCTAGAAAACTCTGAATTTAAGTCAACATGTTCCTGTAAATGATCTTTTTAGGCCACAGATGTCACTTCCAGCTGAAGGGGAGTCAGGAAGGAAAGGCTGAGCTAGATGAAGAACATGTGGAACAGGAATATCACTTGGTCAGGCTTATGCTACCTGAGACAATTCCCAAGTCTGTCTTTGCATCCCCTCCCAGCACATCACATCCACACCTGAAGTCTTTCTAAGCAGAAGCTACCATGTGGCAATTCTTCTTCACCCTAAAACTCCTGATTACTGTATTCAAAAGTAAAAATGTAAACACAGAGTCTAGGATGGCATTTTCTTTTTAAAACTTAACTGAAAAAACAAGCAGTAAGAAAATAAATCTAATTATTTATCAGTTGTGTACTGAAAACACCAAAAATCCCAAGTTTATGCAGAAAACCAACTTTCACATGGGGAGTGAACACAATACAATAAAAAACAACAAAAAAGCCCAACACTTAACCATTCTAAAATCCTATGAGATTACAGTAGACCTTTTATCTTAAACCTCTGGGCTTAATAATGAACTTGGGCAAATGTTTAGCTCCAGGTCCAGTTACTGGTGTCTCCCACACAGTCAGGTAAGAGTTAAACTCCTTACTAATTGATGTTACACCATCAGTTGCAGCTTTCCAGCATAAGTAAATGTCATACTTCATTTTCAGTAACATTAACTGGGAAGAGAGGTTTTCAATACACATTTTAAGATCCATGCTAAAAATTTCTACTAAAATTCGTTAAAGAGGTTTAGGAAATCACATTGAAGAGATTAGTTACTGTTGAGTCAGTGCAGATCAAGAAACCAGGCAGAAGGCTCCACATACAGCTTTATTCTCATCATCTTAAAATTATTTGTCCATGGAGTCAAACACTGCAGAAAAAGCTTCCACACCCAGAAAAATGGAAATAATTCCCACTCTTTGACAAAGTACATAGAGAAATAAATGAAAGACATTCTCCAACACATCTTCTTTCAACAGCTAGGTTCTTCTGAGGAAGCTTTCATTGCCCTGAACAAATCACACCTTAAACAAGACTTGGAAAGACAAGTGGGAATAAGAATCCAGGTCAATACTACACTATTCAGGCATGACATACTGCATGCTCTAACACATTCTATATATACATATATACAGAACTAAGGGATTAAAGACAGTAGATTAATTAGGGATACATTAATCAATTCATATATGGAAAAAGAATCCTAACCTCACACAAAATGATGGGCTCTGGTCTGATCACTACTATTGAGGAAGGTGATCTCAGTGCTACAGCTGACTGGTTCTGCTAAACATCAACCTGATGTGAATGGCACAGTCAGAAGAATAGATGTGGAAGGAAATAGCCATGTTGGAAAAGCCAGACACACACTTATGCCACTGCATAAATCCATGGTTTAACCACACTTCAAATTCAGAGTGCAGTTCTGGTCTCTTATCACCCTCCCTTACAGAGGGGATCACTTGGGTTTCTGAACAGCCTCACCACAGGCTCAGGAAATCCCAGATGCAGCAAGTTCTTGAGGACAGTTTTAAATTAGTATTGCCCACAAATTCATCCTGTTCTTGCCTTTCCCTAGATACCCATTTATAACCTCCAAGGGAAAAAGGAGGTTGAGGTGGATCAGTTTTGAAGCCCAAATCAGCCACTTTTACTTTGTCACTCCCTCCACCCCAGCAACCACGGAAAGCAGTGGAACAGTCAGGACAGAAGTGCCACAAGGACACACTGTTTACAACTCCTCTGCAAACAGAAACATTTCCTCATCCCAGCTCAGCTGTTCCCTTTCAGACTTGCAGCCCTTCTGCTGCTCCTGCAAACACAGATACCACATTTCATAAATGCCCCAGGACTTCCCAGCACACACACTATGAATATTCCCACTGAAGTAAATATCTCTAAGCCAAACAGTTTTAAGAGTTTGTGATGCTATGCAACTTTAAAAAACCTAAACTCAGAGTAACTTCAGTAGGCATTTTAATTATTTTAGTAGTGTTAGATAAAAGTAGTCTTTCAAGGCAGAGGAAATTAAAGATCATGTACACATTTAAAGCTCTTCTATGAAGAAGGAAGTTCTGAGTACTAGAAACATGAGATAGATTATGTACAGCAAATCCTGTAAAGCCTGTATGTGATTTTTTCTGCTTGTTTGCAGCAAAGATGATGAAAGCTTTCAAAACATTTGGAGTAACTCAACACCAACAATCTTTCCTTACCCAAATTACTATGCTGCTCCTGAATTCTCAACACTTGCTGCAGAATTCATCTACAACATTCTCGATACCAGACTACATCAAAACAATGAAAAAACCCTGCAAATGCACTTTCTTAGCTGCATTAAATGTACTAATCCTAACCCCCTTGTATAAAAAAACAGGCAACTACTAGCATGCATTTCCACATGGAAACTATCCTCTTTTTCATTTAATAAGTATTACCATAAAAACTCTTTTGTGATTGAAATTAAAACCTAATCCAATATTTATTTACTAATATTTATCCTCTTCACTACAGAGTAGTAGCTTTGTCTTGATGTTCTCCCAACTCATCCATTGAAGATCTCCTCCTTGAGAAGTATTAAGTATTCTGAAAAGATATTAATTTCATTTCCAAAAATAGGAAACAGGAGTCCATATCAGAAAAATTGACATCAGCACATCCCCTCAGTGCCACAGGACAGTTGCAGCCACGGGGTTTTTGCTGTTTGTGCACACAGAGATTCTGTCTCCACAGCACAGCTCCTGTCCCAGGAACAGCCTTTCCAAATGCTTCATGGGCTCTCTGTATTTGAGCAGCAGTAAATTCATCACTGAACAGCTGGAGTTTTGCCCAGGAAAACAAACTATATTCTACACTGAAGAGAGGGACACGATGATTACGCCTTTCATACCCCTCTCATGTTGAAAATTATGGAATTACCAGAAAACTGTAATCATGAAAATGTTAAACTAAGGAGAATGTATTTTTACAGCAAATGAACATAATTATGTTTACCATATTTGGGCCCAAAGCTGGCTGGCAATTCAGTCTGTATATAGACAGCAGTATCTGATTCACTGTCACAGGATATGAATAAACCAGAGCAATCCAGTGTGAATTACAGTCTGCCTTCCATAACAAAACCAAACATTAGTGTGTACATAATACTATAAAAGCATAATACTACTGTAAATAGCAATTCCATAAATAGCAGTAGCTGAGTGGTTTTCACTTTAATTCTAAAAATCATTCTCGAACTAGACCTCTGTATCAGGAGACTTCTGGAACTGTCAAAATGCTTTATTTCTAACAAATCTATGGTTTGTAATGTATTATCTTATGTAGAACTAATCTCTGTAGCTGATGAAGGAACAGTGGTGACAAGTAATTTGAGATCATAAAGATTAGCAAAGTAGAAGCAGTAGCATGCATACTTCATAACCTTTCCTCATTTTTTCTGATCAAAAAAGCTGCTTGTGTGTCCTGGGCACAGAATTCACCTCCTCATTAAGGCCAGAATTTTTAAAGCTTACTTAAATATAGATGAGATTTTTAAAATAGTCCTAACTCATCTTGCACAGCCAGGGACAAAACAGGATTAGTTACAAGATCAAATATAGCACCCTTCTAATTTATAAATCTCTAATACAAACTCAAAGGAAGACAGAGTCCAAACTTGTCACCTGTAACATTTCCCCCTCCAAGACCACCCAAAGCTTCGTGCTCAGCTGGTTCTTCTGCCTGCTTTACACAGCACACATCTAAAAAAGTCCTTCCTGAGCTGCTCAATCTTCTGCAAATGCTGTTAACAACTGGTTCAGACACGAGCTCGGGGACAAAGGGATCCTCTCCTGCCTTGTCCCAGCCAAGGCAGCAGCTCCCATTGCTGAGGCTCCAGATTCCAGTGCCCTCCATTAGCTGCTCCAGTAATCCCACCTGCTATTTCAGTCCACACAATAATTTGTTGCCTTTTCATCCACACAACATACATGCCAAAATAAGCCACAGGTCAACATCAAAAAGCTGCAGGCTGAGGAACTCTGCAGCAACCTTGGGTCTCCTCCATCCACTCCTTTTTGTAAGATATTTCTGTCTTCAAAACCCATTAGTTACCCAGAGTTTCCATTTTATATGCTTTTCCTAAAAAGACTAGCTTGATTAAAGTTATTTTCCTTTTACTAAGAAAAGTAAGTATTTTAATATTTTAACAATTGCTTTGCTGCTTCTTTCAAAACAGAGTTACCATTTCTTAAAATGAAGTTTAATTTCTTTCAATACAAATAAATTGAAACATTTGGAAAATCAATCTGGTGTAGATGCTACCAAGGACTATAAATAATTTCTCCCAAGAGCTCTTTGCTAACAAATGCATACACAGAATTCTGCTGGTGCTCTCCTCCCTCCTGGCTCTAAGCTGCTGCATTAACTATACAGCAAGGGAGGGCACACAGCAGTCAGACTGATGTGCACACAAACACTGATGGGGTATGGCTGATGGAATGGGATTTTTTTTCCCTTTAGAAAACTGCCTTGTTCTTAGGTTGAAAATTACACACCAAAGAACTCTCAAACATTTCCCAATGAAATCATCAGTAGTTAAACAACTATCAATCCTAATCTGCAACATATAAAACACAGTCACACCACTTCACCATGTCCTGAAATTAAAAGTACTGATAGTTTTATATAAACAACTAAGCCCTCAATCATGGGCATGATTTGTCACCAGGTTATGTGCCAAATATTTCTGCACTGAGTTGTGCAAGAACTCTTTTGTGCAGCAGAGGATACAATGGGATATTTATGCTGGTATAATGCATTTGAAAGAGAAACAAATGTAATGTTTTAATCCATAAAACACAATGGGTTTGATCTATTCAGTAGAAATACAACATCCAGAGGCAAACCTGGAGACTTAAACTTTCATTATTTATTAGATCTTTCTGAATCCTCAGGTGGGTTCCCCTGAAGCACCAAGTCCCAACAGTGGCACAGACACAAGTGGAAGATCCCAAGCCCACACCTGCCCAAGTGCATGCTATGGGATCTCTCCACACTCCTTAAAAGAGCTGGATTTTGTTCACAAACTAAGACAGGAGAGAAATACTTAAAAATTTTAAGTGGCATCTTCTGATGTGTCAATTATACTTAAAATTTACTAGCAACATGAAAGGCTAAGCTTCAATTAAATGATATTTAGGTGACTTGAGCCATGCTGACACTCCTTCCCAGCAATTTTTATTGACAAAGGGCTTTTCTGCTGCACTAACCGTGACACAGTAAAGTTCTGCCAGCCATGAGACACTGCAAGGATGCCAAATACATTTAAGCAATGTCTCAATCCCAGCTGAGGCATCTTCCATGGATTCAGCCAGGGCCCTTCCAAAGACATTTCCCCAGTATCAGGTTTAGAGAAAAAGACCTTTTCAGCACCGGGACTGTTTGTGCTGCTGCCAGGACCCCCCCTCTGGTGCCAAGCACTGCCCATGACTAATCTGGCACCAGCAAGGAGAAGGCTACAATGCACAAGGCTCAGCATCAGGGCGATTCCTCAGCCTGGCAATTCCTATTGTGTGTTACTACAAACTCCCCCAGGCACCATTTTTAGCCACTGCTGGATTTCCTCCCTTCCCCCATCCCCAGCCGGGCTCCAAACCTTGAAGTAACCTTGTTCTGTTCCCCCCCCAGAGACAGCTCCATGCCTGAAACATAACCTCTAATCTTATTTTCTATTTCTAGCATACAATTCACGACCCTTATCCCAATTTTTTAAATTAAATATCCTCCACATTGCACACTCTGCTTCCGACAGCCAGGACAGCGCATGGAGTATGTCAGAATTTATAGCCATGTGTTTCTTGTTGAGGACAATTTAACATTACTTTTAAGAGCATTAGAAACAATGTATTTATGCAATATAAGTTTAAAGCTTTCTCCAAAAAAGATATTAAATACTACTGTCAGTTCTCCACTGCAATGAAACAGCTAATTTGTTGGAAGGTTTATATAAAGACCTTAAAATACAACAGATCTGCACTTCAGGGCAGTTTGCAATGCAGAGCATTAACTTCCAGCAATTATTCATACTTGAGAGACTATCTACGGATATTGAGTTAAAGTCTTACAAATTAAAGGGTTTTGTTACAAAGTAAACCTCATCCGACACCATCTATTTATGAGAACTTTCCTTAAACTTGTCTGGGCTTTTGCAATGACAAAACATGTTGTTTGACACTGATTCTGTGACATTTGTTAAACAAAGCCAATTAAAAGTCTGGCCTACTGAGCCAGACATCTATCCAGACCACAACGGCAGCGGACAAGATCTCCACTTTTAATGAATGATCATATCCACAACCCTCTTTCATATTTTTACCAATTATACCTGATCTGTGCAGTTGCTAGGGCAAATATTTTTCCATCAACAAATTCTCCCACAAAAGCACTTTGATACAGAACAGCTCCCAGAGGAATGAAAAAAAAGGTTTTCTTCTGTCTCCAAAGTGCTGAAAAACAAGAAGCTTCCCGGATGCAGCCCAAGCCTGGAGGCTGCAGCCCGACACGGCCAGGCCCCTTGGAGCTGCCAAGAGCTACAAGCACTTCTGGGTTTTCTGCAGCCACTCTGAGCACACCTCTGCCTACCCCAGGAAGAGGGATTTCAGTGCCAAAAATCCCCCCAGGAGCAGGAGGGGGCACTGGGCACTGCTGAGCTGGGTCTGTGCCCACCCGGCACAGAGAGCTCCACCTGCCTCTTAGGGAACACCCTGACTGAAACTGAGGGGAAAAAGGGAATTCCCATGGACCCACACCCCAAAATATTTATAACACACCAAGACTGAAGCAAGTCTTTCAAAACAAGGCCAACTATACTGATAGGACTTGATTAATCAGAGAATTAGCCAGCCTAGGATGCTAACAGCAGAGATCGCCACTAGTACTTCACAAAATTACATTCCAAATTATATTTCAGGCACCATCAGTTACAGGACAACTTGACCAAACAAGCAAAATTAAGAGGAATAAACTCTGAACCATGACATTAGGTGTTATGACACAATATGTTAATTTTTTTTAGATATCCACCTTACCAATGTGCTTGACAATCAATACAGGTTGTTTCACGCTGGTTTGCACAGGCAGTTCTAGTAAATACCATCAGTTTGTTCTGTTTCTCTCTCCCACTCCTCCAGCTTCCATCCTATTCTCAGCAGGGCATCATTTGAATTTCTTACCAGTTCCACACAAATTGAACAGTCTAAGTGGGAGGACAGTCTCCAGCAATTAAGAATAAAAGTAGATAAGTGAACATACACCAGACTAGAGAAAACCAAGTGTGAGAACTTTTTAAGGTAGCAGAGCTGGATTTTGGAATGGACTGAAAAACAACAGAGAAACTATGAACTCAAGAGTCACCTCAATAACATATTTATCCTTATGTATCATGAAATGAAAGTTATCAATGACAGGAGCAGCCCATGAGATTCATTCCTAGGTGACTTCTGGAGGATAACAATACTTTCTTCCCTTTAAAAAAAAATAGATAAAATTACACTGCCAACGTAAAGAAATACAAGTCAGGACTGCCTCACCCCTCAGCAAAAACCTGATGTTATAAACCTGTATTCCTGTATTTTGAATGGTAACTTCACTGAGTCTTAAGGGTCAACATTTGAAAACTTCTCTACTCCATCTCAAAAAGAGGACTCAAAGCATCTTAAAAAACCTCACTGAGATTCTCATGTCAATGAATGACAGCCACAAAAATTTATCATGCCACTAGGAAAATATGTGAAAATATGTTTTCAAAAGGATACTGTTAGTCAAATGGAAAAAGAGTATCACAACAGCATCATCCAACAACCCAGCTATTTCAAAACACTGGATTAATTAAGCTTTTTATGGACACCAGAGTAATAAATGTATCATTCAAAGAACTAATATAATATTGTTTGTCAATGTAAATATAAGTTAATTTTCCCCCAGTTTCTACCTTTACTATGAAAGATACTGAAGCAATTCTAAGTCCTCATCAAGGACAGCATTAAAGTCTTTAGTTTTTCAGCACTGTTTCCACTCCCATCTTCCATAAACTCGAGGGAACACAGCAGAGGTGTTTTTAGTTATGCTAAGAACATCCTTCATTAGTATAAAGAATGAAACCCACGTTGTCCCAGAGTCAATCCATACGTGACACCATTTTAAAATCATTCCTTCATAGGGAAAGGGTTCCTGGAGCAGATTCAGTGATGCAGGCTGGAGCTGCAGGCTGATCTGTGCCTTCATTTCCAATAAAGCATGCAATGCACATTCAACTAAGCCAAAACAACCCTTTCAACACACAATCATTTACAGGAAACATTCAGATTACTAACGAGCACATGAAAAGCCTTGAAGCTCACTGAAAAATTAGCAATTTTTTAAAAATTTCTGAAAGGAAACCTGAGAACTACTTTTTTGAAAAAAATGGCTTTTGCTTGGAGCAGTCAAGCATCACCAGGTGAGTCAGTAAGTGCTGGCAGCAGGGCTGTTATCAGTGCTGCTTGTGAAATGGGCACTGAGCACCCAGTGCCTCATGGCTTTCTTTGGTATTTAACAACACAGTCATTAAATTAATGTTTAAAAATTAATTTAACAATTCAATGTAAACTAGTCAGTACATTAATAGGATCTACAAGGATACCAGTGTGGTCTAGTAAACACTTTTAGCCCTTGTGACTCTGCTGGCTGAGCTCACACAGCCCCCTGCCAGGAGGACACTGCAGATCCACCCCCCTGGAGAAACACAGCAGGAATCCTCTACCTGAGCACAGAGCTCAGATAAGACATTCACACAAACTCACTGCTCCCAAGTCACTCCAGCCCCAGTGGAACCATTGCAGTTATGGCTCAGCCAGGCTGATTTAGGACAAAACTCAATGCCCACGCTCTTCCATAATCAATATTATGGAAACAACAATGGCTCTGGAGAAGTGAAATTATTATTTAGGAAAAAATTTCTCCTTGCATCTGCTTTAAGATAAGCAGCACAGTAACAGAGCCCAGGGAACAGTGAAGTGGTTGGAAGAACCCTGCTGCTAGACCTTGACATCTAAAGCTTGAACTTGCACTGCAGCTCTTTATTATGTTCTTTATTTAATGATAATGCCCCTTCTTCCACAATTTTTCCCCATTAGGCAGGCTCTGACAAAAACCTGAACTTGTGTGTCCTGTGCCCTTGAATTACTGATGGCAGCAGAAAGTGCCAATGGCTACAGCACAACCAAACAAAACCAAAAGCAAAATGCTTCTGCAAGAGGGTTTCCATCCACTCCTGCTTCTCACAGGGCTGGATGGGAAAAATTGGGGACCTGTGTTCCTACTCCACCAATACTCCTTCCTTTTACAGCTCTGTAAGGATTTTGCTCTGCTTTCAGAATTATTCTGTTAGGCAATTACAATATCTATATTCTACATAAGTCCACAATATGTATCTGTAGAAACCTCTCAGGGAACACTATAATGCACAAACACAGGGATGCTACATTTATTTTCTGCAATTCTATTATAACATTAAGTTTGTAGTTTCCTGCAAATTTTGACCACTAAAAACATATCCTGCTTTCTTGCTTCCAATTTAACAACACTGGTCTACTTTCAACTTCTTTTTCCCTACTTTTAGATTAACTCCAGCCAGCTTAAACCCCATAGTATTAGACAAGAATCCTTACTACACACTGAGGTATTTATTTATAGATTTGGTTTTATCCACAGCAATACAAAATATGGATTTCCTGCATGTTACGTGCACACTACACGATGCATGTTCTCCCCACTGAGGGAGTCCAATTTCAATGAGACATTTTCTCAAAATTTCAAGTCTAGGAATAAATAAAATAATTACCTTCCTCCAAAGAATCCAGTAACACTGCAGCTGGAGCAGGCCATACCACTTTGTGCATTTATTTTATTAGGAACAATGTGTTCTAAGGACAGAAGGGGAACTGACCACAATCAGAGTATTATTGGATACATCCAGGGGTTTTACCCTCTGCTACCACTTGTGCATTTACATGGAGCAAGGAGAGTTAAAGCAGTCCTTCAGCTGCCCCAGGGGCACGAACTCACACCAAACTGAGGAACAACAACACGAAATCTTTTGCATTTTCAGAAATCTTTTGCATTTTCAGCACGGCAGATTCCTCTCCCCATCCTTCAGCTAACAATCCAATCCTCACTGCATACAATCAGGAGAGTTTTGTATGGGAATTAAAGTCTAAAGCAGGGAAAAAAGTAAAACTAAAAAAACAAAAATAATCAGAGGGGAAAAGGAAAGAGACTGGATTCAGCAGCATAAAAAATTGAGATGATCCAGCGCCTGGCAATGAAACAGAAGGGGTTTTTTACAGCATATCAATATAAGAATACCCAAAATTAAGATGAAACTATATTTTAGGGCTCTCAAATGCTATTAGTGAGGTATCCTGCTGCTTTCTGAGTTGCTGCATGCCTATCAGCAAATCAGTTTAAACAGAGTCACTTGTAAAATGGAACCTTAGCTCCTCTTACAGCAAATGTTGTATTCTGTGTCTGAAACAGAAAATGATTCTATGGACTGCCTTCCATATTTTTCAGGTGATTATGCTGGCATTTCTTTGCCTCTGAAGCTGAAACATACACTCTATTTAGGAGTCATTTCTTTGTCTACACTTTGGTCAAAACAATGGTTATTTTAGTCAGAACTGACACTTATTTACTACTAATAAAAACTATTTCAATGTTATATTAAGTAATCTCTACTAATAAGATAACTAGAAGAGAACTACTCAAAAAAAAAGCATCAGTGAAAAATATCTTGTGGCACTGATGTTTTTACCACATACCAATGTTGTAAATACTTGACTTATCTTATCCTGAATTCATAGAATGGTTTGGGTTGGAAGAACATTGAGCCAGGGGTAGGGACACCTTCCATTATCCCAGTTATCCTTGGTTATTCCAAGGGCCCATCCAACCTGGCCTTGGACATTTCCAGGTTTGGGGCAGCCACAGCTTCCCTGGGCACCCTGTGCCAGGGTCTCACCACCCCACAGGGGACAATTTCCTCCTAATATTTAATCTAAATCTACTCTCCCTCAGCAAAGGCCATTCTCCCTTGTTACATCACTACATGGTCTTGTGAAAAGTGACAGATTTAAGCTTGTTATTCATACAGGAAAGGGCTTTTTACCTAACAGCTGTAATTCTAAGAGATTACAGTGAATAGTCTCAATTACTTTTTGAGTTCATGACTATGAGCAGTTGCTTTGCTATGCTTCTCACAACAAAACCCAACATTTTGAACAAAGAAAAGAAAACAAACACAAAAAGGAGAGGCATTGCAGTGCAAGTGCAAGAAAGCCACAAGTACCTGCCACACCACCTTCAGCTTACCACCAGTTCAGGATGAGGCAGGATCTTCCACAAGGAAGAACATGAAGCAGCAGTTTTAGGAAAAAAATAATTTCATCAGTGAAAACAAAAACCAGTTCTTCCCTTCATGTCAACTATAAAGCATCACTTTTGACGTATTAGTCCTTTAAAAGCTGCTTCTCACCAAAGAGGTACTCAACACCTGACCTGCTGTGCTGGAATATCCAACATTTCAAAGGCATGTTACACCTGGGGACACACACTGATATATGTGAGTCAACTCATCGAGTGTTTCCCTCCTCTGAAAGCTTTTCTACAGCTGCAATTACCATTCCCTGCTTTTTTCCAGACTGTATTAAGTGGGTCCTCTAAGATCACCAGGTTTGGACAGTTTCAGACAGAAACTCATCATCCTTTGGCCAAAACACTGCCTGCCTGTAGAAGTGTAAGGTCAGGGAAAGCCAATAAACTACAGCACTTAGGTCAATGGTGTGACGTAAAAGAAGAAATTCAAAAAAACCCTCAACACAAATCCTCAGCGACAGCTAAATAAGGGATTTTAAGTCCACTAAGGCAACAGTGCTTTGAGGCATAATGAGGTTTTTCACATGCTACCGAGCACAATAATCAATATTCACACACAGCTACTTGCATTTTTGCCTCAAGTCTACTGTTCCAAATTATACCAGTTTAACTTTGCTCACATTAGAATTCATTTTAGAGAAAAATATTTAGCATAGACACAGCATGCAAGATGCCCTGCATTCATATTAAAATTTATTCTTCAACACACAGAACATCTAAACCAAAACACAGCACACCTTACCAGGAACACTCATGATTATGAAGACTAGATCATTTACAAAGCTTTAAGTTAAAAGGAAAAGGAGCACTATTATGTAGTGCAGAAAATCTCATAAACTATACTTCCCCTTGTTTTTCTTGGCCTTTCATTTCATGTGCAGTGAAATACAATCAACACAGCAGAGAGAAGAATTCATGCTCCAGATCAGAATATATCAAATATCATATGCAAAGGAGACACAATATACTGTCTCCCTGAAACCCCAAGAATTTTTGGAAAGAAGCTGCTTCATCTGTCCTACAACAATTTCAGAACAAAATACAGATACAATTTTTTAGCAGAAAGCAACTGCATGAAATATGTAATTTTCTCCTGTTTCAGAACACGACCTAAAATACCAGTAACAACATATAACATCAGATAGAGAAAAGCAGCCACTGGCTGCAATGTGAAGCTGAAAAAGTCCATAAAAATGTGAATGTCTCAGGAAAAAGAACAAATGACAACATTAAGCCAAATGTTGTCAGTCATATAAAATCAGCAGCAGTCTTCTTCATCTCTCACAGTGCACAAAGTTAAGGGCCATGAACAACTTTCAAGTGAAACAGCAAAAGATGCTGAAACACCAGAGAAGGCAGTCTAGACAGACAATTCCATCAATAATCCCCCTAAGTGCAAGGGAATAATGAATTAGAGGGTAAGGACAGAGGAACTTCAAGAACAGCAATGTCCAATCTACAGATGTGTGCTCAGAGACTGGCTTGAGAAGCTTGGTTTAAAAATCAGCATCACAATCCCCCCAAGCAACAAACTGTGCAGCTGCTCAAGAACAAATTCAACTTGTACATTGTACCTTTAAAGCCAGGGGAGCTCCTCAGCCCTGCCCTCTGCTACCCTGAGCCACAGCTATTCCCACACCATGGGATTCCCAAACCTGGCACACCTGGCCAAAGAACACCATCAGAAATGAGCCCAAACACAGAGCAAGGAGCTGGCACCTGCTGGGCCCTGAATGACCCCCCCTGTGTCTGTCAGGGACTGAGGATCCCTGCAACAGGGACAGAAGAGCTCTCATCTTCCAGCCCATGTGCAGCAGAAGCACAAGGACAGAGCAGACCATGGTCTGTTATTCATTTGTCTGACTGTATCAGACAACTCCAGTCAAATCTCCTACAACCCAACCATTCCAGAAACTAAGAATGGAAAAAAAACACAAACAAGCTCTTTTTCTGTTTCATCTTCAAAGGAAGAAAATGCACTTTACCCAAAAAACATTTCCCTAAATCTTGTGTGTCAACTACAGATTTAATCTATCATACCAATTCATCACCACAAAAATGTAACATTCCTATACAAAAACAAAAAATGTATCATTAGTGGTTTTCAACAGATTTCATATCCAGAAACATCTGCAGAGCAAGGGATGCACTTAACCAGTTAAGGAACTTTTCTAACCACTAAACCAAGCAACAGATTTACTTCAAAATAGCACAGATGTACCACTTCTCCACAAGGAAAAAGCTCTAAGTGCACTTGACCAGAGACTGCCAAACCAGCCCATATACTGTCCCACAACCCAGCATTTGGTCTTAAAACTGAAATAGTCCTTTATGTGAAAGACATTTAAATTAGGATTGATAACGTGGACCTGTAGAATACTTTTGCTAAGAAAGTGTGAACAAGTCTGTGGTAAATTCATAGCCAAATTTGATATAAAATAGGCTAATTATCAGATTGATTTTGTAATACCTGCCTAAAACTTCACAAGGTTTGCTCCTCTTTGGGCCTGGAATGAGGTCAAAGTGCTGAATTCAACATCATAATCTGTTGCCTTGGAAATTATTGCAATGTTTACACAAAGAAGTTTATTATAAGATCTAATAGGATTGCTCAAGAAAATGTTTTCATTCTCTTACTGAAAGCAATACAAGACAGATAGAAAGACTCTTTTGAGTAAGGACTTTTCCAGCATTTTAATACATAACCAAGCATATTTCCAAAAGCAGAATGTTGCTATAACATGCTCTGTTCTTCAGGGTTTGGTTCTAATAACT
This sequence comes from Thryothorus ludovicianus, assembly GCA_013397245.1. Lineage (NCBI taxonomy): Eukaryota > Metazoa > Chordata > Aves > Passeriformes > Certhiidae > Thryothorus > Thryothorus ludovicianus. The sequence goes on from VZTB01012402.1 coordinate 106,521, forward strand.
GGCATTTCCTTCCAGGACTCCATACAATTTTCATCAGCATGAAACAAAAATAAGACACAGAAATGGAAGTTCACATACACTTGCATTATTTTAGAAAATTTAATTTTTTGTTGACCTACCCTGCTCTTCTACACATAAACTTGAGCAACTTCTCTTCAAAAACAGCCAAAATAAGTGTAACACTACCAAAGCCTTGACCTTGTTTCTATCAGAAGATGTGCATTTATTTACACTGGTGGAAGGACAATTTATTTGTACTGCACTGAGTTACTAAAACATGCCCAGTTTGCTCTCTATACATAAAGAATGTGCCAGTATTCACTCACACCTCTGCTCTCCTGCCAACAGCAGTCTTGGTTTCATCTGCACTACTCACAGCTGAACTCAGTAAAACAAAATTCTGATCATTACCAAGTCTCTTCATTCTCTTTTGTTTATTTAGTAAATTAAAGGGTTTTGTTTTTCCTAAAGAATACATTAATATTTAGCAGAAGATCTATTTTTCATGATCATAATTAAGTTTTTGATCGCATCACTTGCTTGCAAATGCTCATCTCATACAGCAAAAAGGGTTGATCTTATTACCTTATTATTTAAATAAATATTTGCAAGCTGTGTTGCTCAGCCAAAAAACCACAAATACCTAACTATGTCTTTGGTAACTGGCTAAATGAAGTTCATTCTGCAGCTCAGAAAGATGCCCTGATGAAGCAGGATTCTGTAACAATGTCTGTGCACAGTTTCAGTTAAGGCTGCTCCACAGCCCTGGCCTTAACTCCTGCTTGCACCAAGAACTGCAGACCACTCAACACGAGCAGCATTGCTACTCTCCCCTCCCACCAAAAATCTTCTCTCCTCAGGATCTTTCCATCTTTTACAAAACACAGGATGAACATCTGCATTCATTTTTACCTGCATTTGGCAAGCATGTCATCTGCAAACCCTCAGAAGAGGCCAAACTCATCCTCCACTGAAGTTCCCCTGAAGAACACACAAAACTGGAAGAATAGCATTTTTAGGTACTCTCTTCCTCCTTGCATTCTTCCTCCTTCCACATAATACAATACCATGTGGTGCAAGACTTGCAAATTGCATTCTGAGAAACATTTTGAAACACTCACCAGAAAGAGGTTGTGTTCCTCAAATCTTTTGGAGTCTGGCACAGAATTACAATTACCCACTGTGATCCCTCCCCTGTGATTCCCTGGTCTTCTGCTTCCACCTGTGAGGATGCAGATATGAGAAGAGTCTTTCAAGAAGAGGAGTGTTTCTGTCTGTGTGTCCTCCCTAGGCACTATGGCTCCCTTTGTTTTTCAGCATTTTTGTTACATAATCATATTAAAAGAGTATCTGGCTTCTTCAGGATGAGATTGCCAGCTTCAAATATTTTTAAGGAACTTTAAAAAATACTACCTTGTACTTAGACCCTTAGGAAGCAACACCTAAAAGATCTCTAGATTTTCCTGGAATGTGAGCTGCAGACATTCAGGTGCTTTATCTTTCTCCAGGGAAGTTCTTGTGCTCGGACTCAAAGTGTTCCCAGGTACACAGCCAACTTCTGTAATATGTACAGAAGAGCAGGAAGTTCAACTTTCATTAAAAAATACCTAGGAACATTGCCCTGAATATCCTGGTAGGAGACAAATCACGTGGACATGCTTCAAAGGATCTAATTTTACCCCAGTAAATCCAGAGGAATTCCCAACGCCATCCAGAAACTCACAAACACAGCAGTTATGACAGTCAGGTAATCTACTTGGGAAACTGAAACACTCAGCTACTGACAGGATTAGAGATAAATTTCATTGGTAGACAATCCTCACATGAATGAAGCACTAGAGATGCCTGTGGAGAAATAGAAAAAGGGTCCACCATGGTTGCTTCTTCCTGCTCTTCTACTCTCTCCTCTACAACTCATTCTATATCGCCCTAGAGTGCCCAAAAATGTGTTAAAGTAAAGCACTAAAGAAACAAAGTTCAATATTATTGTTTCTAACAAGGGAAACAAACTTTCTCTTACATTCAGAAATTGTTTAGGTAGAGGAGATTTATTCTGTTCCCAGATTGCAGAGTACACAACAAAGAGCCTGAGGAATTTTCTGTAATTGGACAATACCATTTAAATGTCAACTCTGAGTGCACAACTAAAGAAGAGTCACACCTAAAATGCTGTTATTAAACAGCATTATGTTCCCTTATAGCATTCCAACCAGCACATAGGCAGCGTCAGGAAAGAACAAAAATAGAATAGCTCAACATGAGGAGTGACCGACAGAGTGGTGGAAGAATTTTCCTGTTGAAATTTTCCAAAGAATCCATCTTTTGCAATGCTGTTGTATGGAAAATGTTCATGCCTGACAAGTACCCCACTGTAATATGACTCAATATAACAAAACAGAGTCCTGTTGACCCCAAACCCCAACCACTTGAAAAAGCAGAAAACTGTTAGGAAAGCCAGCAACAAAAGACCATGAAGAAGGAACAGGGAAAATCTAGCTAGTCTAAGCCAGAAAATGCTCATCAGATATTTCAGGGAGAAAATGTTACTAAAAACATAAGCAGGAATTGGTCACAGTTTAGGGAGGTATTGTAAAGATGTTTCCTGAGGCATTATTTTGTCTGATGCGACTCTAACCTTAAAACATGGGCAGCTACTCTACAGCAAAATTTTTCAAAAAGTTTGTGGTGTGCTTATTAGCTAATATAGCAAAAATTCTATCTACCAGTGCTATCGTGTTCTCCTACGAGGGCTTCCCTTAGAAGGAAGAATATTTATTTCCTTAGTGAAAATGATTCTTCAAAGCCAAGTCCTAGAATATCACACTTCCAACCTGAGTTGGATAAGCTGCCGTATGTTATCACCAGACTGAAGCCAATTTGCCGTGGATGGAATGCAGTATCACAGCTGGGAAAATGCCTGGCGTGCTGCACAGCCTCTCAAAGATGCCTCAAAGCCTCACAGAGCCTCAGCTACTCCCATCTCAGACCCACCCATACACTCACAGACATCCCAGGACTCCCCCAGCTGTACCCGGAGTCCTTTGCATTCCCTTTTCCAGCCCTTTTCTGTCATTCTTCAAAGCTTCTCCAGCATTTCTAAACCTTCTATTCTGCTTTTTCTCACTCATGCTCACTCCTTTTTCTTTAACTCAAAGCACTCCAGCCTGAATCCCTAGAAGTTGGTTTGCTCACAAAGCTTGTGACCTTAACAGAATCATACAAATCAATTCCCCAAAATTTACCTTAAGTAACCAACACACTAATTCATTAATTACAGCAGGGTAAGGCAAGATTGATATTCTAAGACCACAGTTCTCGAAACAATTTGTCTTGTCACATTAGAGCTCTTCCAAGTGAAACACACCTCATTACCACCAAAATCATCATTTTGAAGTTTCATTTAAAAAATCTTTTTTTCCTCCTTGTTTTAGTCACCGTTTTGACAAAATTCAAGGACTCAACTAAACCAGTTTATCCACAGAACAGTGCAAGACTGGAATGCTATCAGACCAAACTGGCAATTAACCTGTAAAGCAGAACTTCTGAATGGAATGTGTCCTACTCCCCAAACACACTTTAAGGGTTTCTTTGATGGCTGAAAGGACAAATGTCTCAACAGTTCCTGATGTAAACTTGTCTTGAGGTACATAAACAGCAGAAGAGAAGAAACACAAAGCCAGAGGCAACAAACACAACTTCAAGTTTCTTCTCAGTGAGTTTGGAACCCATCTTTAACATATTCTACTTAATTTTCAAAATATTTTTTCAGCCTACAAGCCAGAATTACAGATTTTACAGGTATCAAGACACAGGACCTCCCATAGTTTAGATCCACAGTCCCCAGTAAACTTCCAGCCCTTACAAAATCCAAACAGAACCTGGAATGCACCTTGGCCCAGGAGCATGGGATTGCCAGCAGCATGTCACCATCACTTGTTGCCCAAAGGCCTGGGAAGGGTACCCAGACACATCACCAAGCTCCAGGAGGAGCAGAGCAATTGCAACACAGATTTTGGTCAAGCACAGCAGCGCCAGTGGCCTTGGAGCCAGCCCCAGCACAATGCCCTGTGCTGAGGTTCTCCATGCTGCTGGAAATGCCATCTTTCATGTATGATATAAACCCCTTCTGTAGCTACTAACAATACCCTGGCATTGTTTCCAACACGTAGGGTGTTGCACTGGCTAACACCCAATTCCAGTAATAATATTCCATCTACCTACAATCACCACAAGAAAATACTCATTCTCAGCCCCAACTGGTTCTGCAGCACAGCAGCAAGCTCCCGAGAGCTGCCACACTCCAGCAAGCTCTGTATCTCCCTGTGCAGTTATCTGTCTGCACTGATCAGACACCTCTCTAAAACTCTAGAAACACCTTGAGATTACTGGGAATAAAGGAGTTCTTTTCATACAGCACAATTAGTCAGATCAGCAGTGATAGCTATTTTGAGCAGCACCCATTAATCACTATCATTAGCAGGATTTCTGGTGTACCAGCATTCATGGTACCAAGTCTTTTCCTATTACAGTGCTACTACATAAACAAAAGCAGGAGCACAATTTCTCTTGACATAACCCTGCTTTGAGAAAGGCAAGTGGCATCACTTAAAATGACTGTCAGTGTCAGGTTTAAAGAAAAGCTTACTTAGGACAGAAAAATACAATTGTTTTGCTGCAAAGAAAATTCAGCCATCATTTGTATGTAGGGGAAGAAGGAGTGTTGAAAAATAATCAACAGTGGGAAGAACTGGGGAATAAAGATCTCAAGCTAGAGACAGCAGACCCTCAGAAAAATAAGATGCCAGTGACCAAATCCAAGCTGACGCCCAAGAAGCAGAAGGAACTCAGATTTCTTACCATCAGCAGCATACATTTGCCACATTACATTTCACAAGGGACTATTTACCTGTTAGCCAAATTTCAGTCTCAGAACAGACTTTCAACTAGAAAAACATTCCCTGTACGCATTGTTTCTACTTTCCTAAGCACCCTGGTTAACTCCTGGTGCAGAATGAGAAAGGCCTGCAGGTGCATTCCTGCCTTATGCCAGCTAAGGAAGCAGCAGCACAAGATGCATGGAAAGCAGTGGCTCTGAGCTGCTTCCAGTCTGGTTCCTCCAAACACCAGCAACACGTGCATTGATCTGAAACACATCTTCACCACAAGCACAGATTAAACACTTAGAAAGTTCTGCTGGGAAGGAAAGAATGGAAAATAGAGGAAGAAAGAAAAACCTTCTGCAAGTCTTGAATTTGGAAAGCTCGCCATTCTTTACAGAAGGGTCCAGCTTTATCTTCTGCAGAAACATTGCCTCGCAGAAGACTCGAGCCAAGTGCAAAATCATGTTGGTACCCATGATACACAAACAGCACCTGTGCACACGCCAAAATGGGCCAACACTGCTGATCCCATAAGCTGCATACCAAAACCTTCATGTGGCCAGGAGCCACACAACACATACCCCAGAGAGGTGAGAGAAGGGGAGCTTCAGCCACCTCTGCCACAGAAAACAAAAGCAGTTCCTCAAGAGCACCGCTACCTCTTTGCCGACAGCACTGGGCTGAGGAAACAGAAACATCCAACAACAATAGCCTTAAAATCCACAAGCTGTAGATCTGAGCTGGTCCAACAGCCACCCGGCAGTTGCAGATGCAGTGCCATTTTGGGAGCCGAGCCTCAGCCTGGTGCCAGCTGCGGGCACCCCCAGAGCCACCAGGCGAGCCACTGTAACACCGAGTTTATGGCAGCGACACACCACTGAGGTATGGCCGCTCCTCGCAACACCCAGACACCTGTGCCTCTATAAAACAATAATGATAATAATAACGGACAATTTATACCTGCAACAGGGTTGATAATCTCACATAAAACAAACAAATAAGACCTTCTGACTGCTTTCAAGTTCCTAAGCCGACATTCAGCTGACAAATACATACCTCTACCATTTCCTCTGCACTCAAACGAACAAAACCCCTCGAGCAGGGAGAAGCAAGGGAACATTAGCAAAGTTTTAAGCTACACCCCAAAATGCCTTATCCCCTTCTGCCGGCAGCTACCATATGCTCACGACATAAGGCTCGGCAACAGCAAGCGGCACTCGCAGCTCGCATCAGGTGAACGATCTGTACGCAGCCCCTGCAGCGGCCGGGGCC
>VZTB01012402.1:113193-125033 GCA_013397245.1 Thryothorus ludovicianus
GGCGGGCGGCGCCGCTCGCAGCGGCGGGCGCGGGAGGGGACGGCGGCACCGCGGGCTCCGGGCCGGGGTCACGGAGCGCCCGGAACCGGCCCCGGGTGCGGGGCGAGCAGCCCGAGGGGCGGCCTGGCGGCGCAGAAACGGAGAAGGGCATGAATTCATCAGTGAATATTTTATATGAGCTGAAAATTGTGAGGGTTCTCGCTCTGTTGTTTTGGGGTCAGATGCGGTGTCCCGGTTCAGGAGAGTTGTTCGTGATGGAGATCGCCCGCGGCACCTGCGAAGTTCTTCTGTATTCCTTTTCTGTCTAAAATGCACTTGCCGAACAAACTGCAGGATTCAACACTGGTGTTCAATGCATTTATTTGGGAATTAAGTAAAACGCACAAACATCATCTCAAATGGATCCCTTTGACATAATTGTTATGGTTCTGCCAGCTTTAAGAATTGTTCAGAAATAGGCCCAGTCTACGATTCATATTGTTTCTCAGGCAATGCAGGTTTCATACAGGAAAGTTTGCTGTACAAAATGATGTATTTTTAAATCTTATTTCCACAGAAAGAGTTTCTGTTAATCCTGTCTTCCTTAGTAAAAAATTGTTGCTTTTTATTTCCATGACTTATTTAGAATCTTAAGTTCTAATTAGAACAAACATTTAACAATGCACAGTAATGTCTAGTAAAGTTAGAAAATAAAGTAACGTGTAGTAGGAGGAGAGTAGGTTAAAAATTGTTGAAATACATGTAAGCAAAAATTTTGCCTACAGGGCTCAGCATCCAATCATCTGGCTTGAATTCCCCCCAAAAAACCCCAAACCCACACACTTGAATATGATACTCATCAAGTGAAAATAACAGTAATTTCAGTGCTGCTAATCAGAAAACTCTGTGGGAAGAAGTGAAATTGTCAATTTATTGGACACCTTCTAGCCACAAGCTAGAAATAGTCCTCAAGCAGCGTCTGCGGGGAGCTGCCTGGGAGCAATCTGTGGCTTTGTTTCCTTCTCCAGAACAGATGGTTGCTGGCAGACCGGGCTTCTCATCAGTGCCTTCCCTCTGAACTCTTCTGATTCTTGCATGCCTCTTCCTAGTTAATTTAGTCCTCAAATTAAGAGATACCTGGGAAATACTTGGAAAGACACAAGGGAGCAGAAGGCTGTCATATCGTTGGCTCCTTCGAGAGAGAGGTGTTGAATATTCTTTGTACTGGAGGAGTACAATAAAGGGCTGGAGATGGTAATTTTTTACTTTTTCTCCCCTTCTTTTAACTAAATGGTTGCTGAAACATTGATCAAAAAAAAAGATAAGACTGATGAGGTTTCAAACAAGATTTTGTTTGGAAGAAGGTATAGCTATGAAGTGAAAAAACTGAGTGTTAAGGAAGTCAAAAGAAGCTGAAGAGGAAAGAGAAAATAAAATATTGGGATGAACTTTCCTTCCTTTCAGGACATATATTGAGGCAAAGCAATCTAAGAAAACCGCCACAAAATGCCTCTTGTTTTTTTGGTTTGGTGTTGTTTTGCTTTCGCGGTTTTTTCAGGAATGAAGAGGGAGATACTAGCACACGCAAGCAGACACATTTTTAGGGATGCTGTGTTTGCTGGCGGTGGGGAGCAGCGTGGCCCGTCTGGAGGAGCTCGAGTGCTGGTGCTGTGCTGAGGCTGTGCCAGCCTGGGCAGGAGCAGAGAGCCCCGGGAGACACCCTGGGAACACTGCCCCGGCTTTGCTGCACATCCCCCGGGCCTGGCCCGGGACAAGCCTGGCTCTGCTGAGCTCTCCTCGCCTGTTCTGCTCCCAGGGCCCCTCTCCTCTCCAAGCCACGTCTCCTGCAGTTCCTGGCTGTCGTGTGCTGCTACAGGACACAGCCCCTCCTGTCCTGGGAACAGCTGGCGAGTGCTGCTGCAGGAGCTGATGGTCACCACCACAGCTTTTATCCAGACCATGTTTCACCGACGTGGAGTTTTACCAAGAGAACCCAAAACTACACGAGCCGTGCTGGCTAAAGTGCACTGTATTCACAGGCAGAAATCTGTTCTACTGACCGAGTCTGGCAGTTCAATACACCAGCGTGCTCTTTCACACTCTCTGGAGGTATCCAAATATGCTCCAATTCTGTTATCCCAATGATTTAATTGTATTCAGTGGGGTGTGCACAAACTGGTTCTATCAGCACTAACAGTGGAGTTACACTCTTACAGTCTTATTTTTTATTTTTGACTCCCTAAATTTATTTACATATTGTTATAGGGGTTTTTTCCTACAGTGCTGTATAACAACTTTTAGCACATAACTATCTCTAATTTAGTTTCAAATTTACTGCAGATTAAATTTATAGATTGAGAGCATAAAGGCACAAAGGATTTACAAGTATTGTAGCCTTAAAGTTAATATGTCTTACCAGATGGCAGGAATTTTAGACAGACTGTGAAACAAATAGGAAGTTCACACTTCCTGATATAAACAGGGCATGAAAACATGCAATTCAACAACAGAGTGTATAATAACCAATGCAGAATAAAGAAGAAACTCTCGAGGGCTAGGAAATATATGGTGTAGGTATCTATTGTGACATTGTACATTAAAATTATTTTTTCTGAGGTCTTACAATGCAATATTTATACTGAGTAGTTTATTTTTTTGATTTTGTGAATTCTGTTTTGAAAGATGGTAGTATGATTAACATTTAGTAAAGTCCTGTGTAGATCAGCATAGAAGAGATGTATTCAGTTATCTTTATGTTTTCCCCATTAATGTCACATATATGTGCTTTCCAAGACATCCCTTGAATAGGAAGGGAAGGAAATCAGTGCACAGTTTAAACAAAAAAATGTCATATATTGTTTAAAAAGGGGAAAGCAGCTTTGAAATGTTTTATGAGTCCAACTCAATGTCATGGGCTGTAGGAGGAAGAAATCATTAGTTTGGGAAAAAAGCAGCCCTGGCACAATAGCCATGTGCAGATGTTAATAAGGATATGCCTATCAGCAAGGTGTGGGATAAGATTAGGAGGATGAACGTTAGTAATATAATCCCTAAAGAGTGTGTTAAAGGAAGAGCTCATTCACGAGAGGTTGTTTCTGTTAACCAGATGGAGATTTGTTTAGGAAAAGGAAATGTGGGGAAAACCAGGGCGATTTTGGAAAACAGACTTGACCACTAATGTCCCATTGTATCAGCAGTGATTTTCCCTTTGTGGGCAGAAATTCCTGTGAGTGCTGTTGTGAGGGCATGCAGAAGTGCAGGATGAGCAGCAGCAGTGCTGCCCTGGTGTTTGGGCTGTGTGTGCAGTGCAGTTGAGCAGCAGCTCTGGCTGGGGCTGTGTTGTACAGTCTGTACAGTGTGTCACAGCCCTCGTGGCCACAGCCTGACCCACTCCTGCTGCCTGGATGTTTGACAATGCAGGCATACATGTAGACAAATCGGGCTTCTAAAAATACATTTCACAAATCATCAATTCCAGCTGTCAGGGTAAGAGCAGTCCTTTTGTCCTGCAGCCCTGGACAACGAAAATCCCATTTCAGACAAATGAAATTTAGTCCTTTGCTGCCTGCCAGGAAAGCTGCTGGCCTGTGCTTGATGCCCTCAGTGCTCTGCCCCACCGTTGTGTCCAACCTGAGGCTGAGCATGAGCTGGCCTCGTGCCCAGAGCCTCTGTAAACAGCACCAACTGGCAAAAGCAGGCGTGGGCAGAGCCCCCAGCGCTCGCTGGAGCAGCTCCTGCCCGCTACCTCCACAGGGCCAGTCCCACTCTGGAAAGACTGAACACAGCTATAAATGGCCACCTAAAAATAAAAATAGGGACAACCACCTTTCCTTCTCAGACAAATCAAAGATCCATGCCACCTTAAAAAATGCTAGGCTGCATGTCATGCTGGTTGTAGGGAAAATAAATAAATATAAAAAGTATATAAACCTCTTAATCCTGCATGGATCAGTCCAGTTTTGATCGAACTGGATGGAGGCCACTGCCTTCAACTGGCACTGTATGTGTCCCATGACCTTCTGGTTTATATATTTAGACTCCCCAAACTAATCTTCTCTTCTACAGGTCTGATGTCATCACCATTATTATAAGCAGAACTTGTGACTTGATTGACAGCAAACAACCTTTCCAAAAAGTAGCCAATGAGTAAGAATGTTTTGTCAGAGTGACATATGATCGTGACTGCCTGCAGTCCATTTTTGTTTACAGGCAGTGGAAGAATTTCAGATATTTATAAGGTCAATGTCCCTAGTCTAGGGAAGAAGTAGAAGATGTGTTTGGTTTTAGATTGTTGTTCTGCTTAAAAAATTGACTTCCAGTTAGGCTTGAATGAAGGACTAGGCTCTGACACAAATCCTTTGCCTGTTGCAGCCTGGAATGGGCTGCTCCCAGCTGCACACACAAAGGGGTCACTGGCATGCCATATTTTTGCTTTAGGAAGTCAAATACTTAAACATATGCATAATTCTTTTAGACTGTCTGATGATTCAGATGTCTGGGATCTCATTTTGCTTGTTTTTTTGAAAACTTTCACAAAGAGGAATCAGCTTGCAAAACCACAAAAATGTACTTCTCAGCCAGCAGTGGTAAAATAGTTTGTGTGGCCATCTCGATATTGGAGAAATCTTTATATTTAAAAAAATCATTCTGATGAGCAACAAACGACTATGAATTCATTATTTGTAAGGCATTAGCAGTTGCCTTGGAACCATTCAAGGTGTGCTGCGAACACAGAGGTGCTGAGAGAATATTTGTGAGACAAAAGAACTGTTGACATTCAGTCATACTAGAACTAAGAATATTGTTTTAGAACAGATATGCTGCAAATGTGGGAATGAGAACTAGACTGATTTTTTTTTCTACTTAATTTGGCATTTAAGTATATAGCCCAGTAAGGTTTGACAAAAAGTAAATTGCAGATCTATGTAACTGACTCCAGTTATTAATAGAGTAATATTATAGAACTTGTAATATTATGGAGTCTAAATAATATTTAGGAAAAAGTGAAACAAAATTTTGAATTAATTCTAGAATATTTATAAACAGGTATAGAAAAATAGTGTCCATTCTACTGAATGTTAGAAATTAGAGCTACCTGCCAAATGATGTTGTGTTTCTTTGATCTTGTTCAACTGATTCCATTGAAGTGTTGCATATGTTTCAGATAACAAAATTTTACTTTTTTAGTAAGTGTCTTATATTGGATATAAAATTGTTATTTTAACAGTCTATACTAAACATTTTACCATATGAATGGTAAATTTTATTTCACTTATTTTAATATAAATACACAAAAATAATACAGGTTTATAAATATGTATAAATATTTAAAGTGGTTTAGAAAGAAGCTTAAAAGATAGCTTTAAACCATCTCCATGTGGTAATTCCTGCAACATGGAGTTGTTGCAAGGGGGCTGGATAGGGGCCCAAACTCTATTGCATTGACTTAGTTTTTGTCAGGGCACTGTAACAAAGGCAACAAAATTTCAGCTGCCTTAGTGGTACTGCTATTACCTTTTGCCTATACAGATTTTTATTGTGGAAGACTGCCAAATAAGGAGTAGTTTTGTAATTGAGAACATGGAATTATGAAACTAATTTGAACAGAAGGATAACAGGGAAACATATAAGTTAATATTTCATGGATGAAACTGTGCTGAATTACTTGGTAACATAGAGAAAAGTGTAGCAGAGTCTTCCTTAATTACTGAAATGCTCAGGGTTTCACTGTGTATCATGGATCCATCCATGCCTGAGGTTGGGATGTAGGTAACCTCCTGACAGGAAGGCAGGAATCCACTCAACAGGAGNGGTTTAGAAAGAAGCTTAAAAGATAGCTTTAAACCATCTCCATGTGGTAATTCCTGCAACATGGAGTTGTTGCAAGGGGGCTGGATAGGGGCCCAAACTCTATTGCATTGACTTAGTTTTTGTCAGGGCACTGTAACAAAGGCAACAAAATTTCAGCTGCCTTAGTGGTACTGCTATTACCTTTTGCCTATACAGATTTTTATTGTGGAAGACTGCCAAAGAAGGAGTAGTTTTGTAATTGAGAGCATGGAATTATGAAAGTAGTTTGAACAGAAGGATAACAGTGAAACATATAAGTTAATAATTCATGGATGAAACTGATGATGAATTACTTGGTAACATAGAGAAAAGTGTAGCAGATTCTTCCTTAATTACTGAAATGCTCAGGGTTTCACTGTGTATCATGGATCCATCCATGCCTGAGGTTGGGATGTAGGTAACCTCCTGACAGGAAGGCAGGAATCCACTCAACAGGAGCAACCTGTGACACTGGCACCACGTCCTTCCTAACTGGCTCCTGCTGTTCCCACCCTGCAGAGCCTCTTGTGGTGTCCTGTCCAAACCAGGCCAGGTCTCCTGGTGACTCCATGAAATGGGAGATGCTCATGAGCTTGGCTTTGGCCACCTGTCTGTCCTGTGCTTGAGAAGATAGTCAGGATGTTGACAGAGAAGAGTGGGACTTATCTGCTAAGACTTGGCAACCCAGGCTTGTTTGTTTTCCATGGGAGAGTGCAGCCTTCAGTGCTTGATTGGCTGAGGAACATTTTCCTCTGCCTCCACTCGGAGAACCAGCATAGGCGACCTCCCTGGCACCAGCCTGGGTGACCTCACTGGCTGGTTTCAGGTTCCTGGTTTGTTTAGTCAGCTTCCAGTGCCTTCAGGCTTTCTCAGTACCCGCTGCCAAGAGTGTGCGTGCTGTGTTTGTATCGTCGGCCTCCTGTGGGGCCAGGCTCTCCTCCACATATCTGATACCAGCTTTGAGCAGCTTGCTGCTCCCCTCATCATTAACTAAAATTGATGATACAGTGTCCAGTAATTTTTTTTGTTTGATTGCTGCTTTTTAAGCTTTCTCAGTAAACATGGTACCCAACTGGCTGCGTTATTAGGTGCAGATATCCTGTACTGCTGGACACATGCCAGGGATGCAGAAGCAGACATCACAGGGGTTATGGTTCACTCTGCTGTTGTCTTTTTCACAGCCCAGAAATTCCACAGCTGAGAACTAAGGGCTACCAGAAGTTTTTTCTCTGGCATCCCACAAAGCTGAGATCTTCTGCTGCACCAGGCAGAGAGATGCCCTTGATGTCTGAGTGACTGCTTAATGGTGCTCTCTGTATCCCCTGTCTCAATTTCTGTGCCCTCCTTGTTTCAAGAGGCACATACAAACCCCTCCATTGTCATTGGGCTCCAAAGGTCACGATTCATCTGTCGATATAAATTGTGTGTAGCTTTGTTGAAATTGATAATTGTGGTTCCCAGCTCTTTTGCATGACATCTAATCAATTGCAGTATTGTAAAAGAAGGTAGAATAAGCTACCAAGTGTGTATCAGACTATCAGATCACAGATCACCAGATTGTGCCTGGTGTGAGAGGCAGGAAACAAACCATCAGTCCCACCAGAACTGCACATATGAATTATGCAACTCTTGTGTGAGTTGTCACGCCTGTGAGCGCGGGGGACCGTGAGACAACAGCCCTGTGGTAGCGACTGACAACTGAGGGAAGGAAGATCTTCCTTTGTGTGTGCACTGCTAAATAATTCAAAGGCAAGATAATCAGTACCTACAGATGCATCTTATTTTCATTTCACAGTAATGAGTCAAGATACTCTAAGTCAAATATGTGTATTTCAGATCCTTTTAGGCACCCATCAGGCCACCAGTTACTAAAAGGTGAGGGAGATAAGACAGTGGTCATAGGCCATACAAATTTTATACATCAGTTGTTTTCTGTTGTTGAGTTTTGCATATGTTAGTTTTTCTTTTGGAATTCCAACAGTAAGGAAATTATATTATATAATTCTTGCAAAGTTAACCTTTCACAGTGGTATTGAGTGTCAACACACTGTATTCACATCATTGTAATTCTAGGAGCTGGAAGATGAGAAGACAATAAATAACAGGATACACAGTAAGGTTTTCTTCCTTTTTAATGGGAAAATATTTCAGCCATTGTGATGTAGTTGACAAACATTTGCTTTAGCATAAAAGAAAAAGGAGAAGAAAAGAGATTGGAATGCATACTCATATAGGAAATAAAAATCCTGATCAAAAAGTAGTCAAAAAGCAGTGAAAAACTTCTCCTATAGTGTTCTTAAATTAAAATGTAGAACATGCACATGTATCTCCCAACCTGCTCCATATTGTTTCTAGAGAATAAATAACCTGTGGATGTGTTGGGGTAACATGGTTTGCTATTTCCTGGAATAATTGCCCACAAACATGAGCTTGACCACTGTGTTAAACTCCTGCCTGTGTATGGAGGGTGAGCCCAGGGATGGATGGTCACAGAAAAGATGGGTTTGGATATCAGACACATGTGTCCCTAGCAGGAGTTGTGGTATTCTCCTCATGTGGATTAAAAACCCACTGAGAGCTGCTAATTTAGGCCTTGCTGATTGTGAGTTCCAGGCAACTTCGTGTTTTGTTTCATCTTACAATTCTAGGAATGATGGCTTCCTGAGAAAAACAAGCTCCTAAGACTTTGGAACTCTCTCTCTCTCTCTCATGGTTTCTGTGCATGCAGAATTGGCAAACCAGCACAGAACATAATAAGAATGAAGTTCAATCTGTAGTGGTTTTACATTCTATGTTTTTAAGAGTCTGCAATCATTTTTCTGAAAACATATGAACAGAAATCCTTGTAAAGCTCTTTTCTCCAGCTGTACAACTGTATACATGTTATTTGGGGATTTCCATCTATAACTACAGTGGCATTAGCAAAATCTTGTAAGCTTCAGTCATGTTTTATCTAAATGATTTTAAAAATCATAGTCCTGGTCTTACAGTGAGAGCCATTTGCACATAGTTCTCATTGAAGGCTCAGGACCTACAATTAATATGATTCCATTCTGTATCTAATCACACTCCCATTTTACATAAAATGAAGGTGGGAGGTTATTTCAAGGTCAGTAATTTATGTATTAATAATAATATTTGTAAATATCCTCAAAATCCAATTCAATAGGAATTTGAAGACCTCAAAAATGCAAAGATCTGGAGAGTTTATCCCCTGAAAAATTGGATGGTATCATAAATGATGAGGTATGAAGTTGTAGCTGCAATTTAAGAACTTGCAGTTATTTGCAGTGTAGTAATTTTTGCCCCCTGTATGACCATACCTTTTAAATTCAAGTGTCTGATAATACAGACAAGCAAAATCAAACAGGCAGGTAGTTCAAACAGAATCTGTAGAAAGGACAGCAGTAACATGTAGATATTTTTGAAAAGATTCAGCCTATAAAACTGAAATTTTTGAGAGAGACTGGCAAAAGAATCAAGCTTATCTGATATGCAGAGGAAAAAATGTCAACCTGAGGGTAGCATCTTCTAGAACAAAATCTACATTTCCAGAGAACTTCCTTGAACTGAAACAAGCTGCAAGATGGGCTCATTTCTTAAAATATTAATAACAAACTTGGGTGAGACATTCTTATTGTGCTTCCACTGATGCAAATTCATTAAACTGCAATGATAATAAATCTTGAGAGATTAAGTTTATAACAGAAGATCAGATGGTTGTTTCTGGGTTTTCAAAGACCCCGAGATTTGTTTGGCATGCAGCTGAACCATCATTTCTCTTTGCTGACAGCCCAGTTTTCATCCCAGCCTTTGTGCTGCTGTGCACCCAGTGACACTGTCCAGTTAGGGGTATTTTTAGTGGTGGATGCAGGCTGGCACATCCCTGCCTACTCCAGTGATGTGGGTCACATTCCCAGCAGGAGCCCCACCAGGAGAGGAGGAAGGAAACCTCTTGCAGAAATGGGAGTGGTGCAAAGCCCAAGCCTCAGAGCTCTGCTTTAGTGGGTCAGCTGCCAAGAACTGCGTGTGAGTAGAGCTTTAAAGCTGTCTTTGCTTCCCTTCAGGGACTCCACTTGCAAATGAAATATCACACATGGGGAATTTGCCAGGACTTTGAATTAAGATACACAAGACCAAAACAGTTAAAGTCACCTCCTGTTTGGTGCTGTGAATTCCTTATCCTCTGATGTGTATTCCATTCACTGCAGCAGTGAGGGATGTTTAGAGAAATGGGTGTAGAATAAGAAATATACTCCAAGTGTTTAGTTGTGCTGCTTTTTAAATGCACAGTGATCTTTGTGTTAAATTTATCTGAGGAGATCAGGCCTTATGACTGCAAAAAGAATGTTTTTCTAGAAACCGAAGTAACTGAAATGTCTGGATTAAAGCATTTCCACTGTGAAAAACACCTCTAACCTGGAAAGATGTAGCATTTAATCTCAATAGTATGTTATAGACCTTTACTCTCTGTTGTAGAGCGCATGTGCAAAATCAGTACAATGTGTAATATGCACATAATTATGCATAATTATAATGATTAATATTTAATTAATGCTAATACAACAAATAATAAATATAAAAATTACTTGAAAAAATAATTGTTATCGGAACTGACGTTATTCCATTAACAACAGAATTAATTCCCCACTGTTTCCTGCAGAACCCCATTTCCCCAGCTGATGGAGTTATGAAAACAAGACCAGCTGGATCACAGACCTGCAAACCAGGCTCAGGCAAGGTGAACTTGTGCTTTTACTGTGAATGTAGGCTAAAATACACGTATTTTAACAACTTTGCTACCCTTTTACATAAAAAAATCTGCTCGCTTTCTTTTCAGATGAGTCCTTCTGCTGCTGGTTTGTCTCAGTCTTGTGTCACCACTAATTAGGACTGAATAAGCTCCCTGGCTGTTGCACCAGCAGCAGAATTGTTGCTTGTACTTCCTGAATTTATCTTCATTTTCACATTGAAGTCAGCAATAGTAACTTTTAATATTAAATAGGTCAGGCTGACAACTAGTAAATTGAAACTGTAAACAAAACGTGATATAAAAATCAGAGGTGTCACCATTGCTTTTCTTCCAAACATTGAAATAAGAGTAAAAACTTATATAAGGGTAAAACTCTTATTTCAGCTTCACTGCTTATAAGGGGGAAGAAACACTGGGTTAAAAGCGATGAAGTTTCTGTGTCGTGTCTAAAAATACCTCTGCAGGATTTACCTGACAGCGCGGGAATCGCAGCGGCTCTGAGCCCGCAGCGCTCGCAGGAGCAGCGCCGGTGTGCCCGGGGGATGAGCGCTTGGAGGGGCATTCCCAGCGATGAGCCCTTGGAAGGGGCATTCCCACCCCCTGGGCAAGGGGACGAGCCCTTGGAATGGGCATTCGTACCCATGAGCCCTTGGAAGGGGCATTCCCACCCCCTGGGCAGGGGGATGAACCCTTGGAAAGGGCATTNCCCATCCCGGGCCGGGGATGAGCCCTTGGAATGGGCATTCGTACCCATGAGCCCTTGGAAGGGGCATTCCCACCCAATGGGCAAGGGGACGAGCCCTTGGAATGGGCATTCGTACCCATGAGCCCTTGGAAGGGGCATTCCCACCCCCTGGGCAGGGGGATGAACCCTTGGAAAGGNCCTTGGAATGGGCATTTCCCCCATCCCGGGCCGGGGAGGAGACCTTGGAAGGGGCATTCGTACCCATGAGCCCTTGGAAGGGGCATTCCCATCGATGAGCCCTCGGAAGGGGCATTTCCCCTCCCGGCCTGGCTCTCAGCCCGCTGGGGACACTTGGCTGGCAGCTGCTGCTCTGCCCGGTCCTTTCCGCCAGGTTTTTCTGGAAAAGGCGCTGCGGGAGGAGCCCGGCGCTGTCGGCGCAGCTCCCGCAGCCCCCGGGCTCGGTGCCCCCCAAACCCCGGGCTCGGTGCCCCCCAAACCCCGGGCTCAGTGCTCCCCAAACCCCGGGCTCGGTGCTCCCCAAATCCCGGGCTCGGTGCCCCCCCCACCCCGGGCTCGGTGCCCCCCCAACCCCGC
>VZTB01012402.1:125135-135590 GCA_013397245.1 Thryothorus ludovicianus
CGCCGCCGCCTTCCCCGGGCTCCTCCGGCCGTGTCGGCTCCAGAGCCGCTCGCTGACCGTCAGTGTCAGCCTCCAGGCACTCCTACTTACCTGAAGGGATTTTGCACTGCTCAAATAGGTGTTCTTGACCACCATTAAAAGCTCTGCCTTCTGTAGCAGTGATAATGAAAATCCGTGGTTGTGTGCTTATTATTCAAAAGTATTACCCTTACTTTCTGGTATAATGGCAGATTATAAATTAATTTCCTACACAATGGTTAAAATCCATTGCGTAAAGAGGAATTGTGCCCAAATTGAATGTATTCCTGGGCAATCAAAACAGATTTATATCTGGTAGCCAGTAATTGTTTCATCTAACAAAAAACAGCACTCTTTGTTAGAAAAAAAATCTTAGAAACTCTATTACTTGGTAGCTTTAGCAAAACACCAGTTAACTGAAGAGATTTTTTTCTGTGCTAATAGAAGTGATTTGGTGTCACAAATTGTAAAGTCAGGAAAAGCATCTCCTAAAATATCTCTTCCAACTTTCTCAAGTGTGGGATTCTACTGCTGGGTTTGCCTTCCATGATCATATGAACAGTGGAACCCGTGCTCCTCTCCGAGGAAATGCAGGGTTTAACTACAATGCATCTTAGCAGAGACCTAAGTGTGACAAAAAGGAAATTGCTCTCATCTTACAGAGCTTGATTAAAGCTTTAGGCATAAAGCTTTTTAAATGACAAATGCTCAGTGAAATAATATTATGTCTTTATACTCCAGAGCACTATCAATCTGAGGTTCTAGAACTTTGAGAAATGTTAATTAACTCATTACTATTCACATAAAGTGTTACCATTACATTCATTTTGTGGGCTGATAACCAAAGCATGGAATTATTATGTTTTTCAGAAAGAATGGGATTGGGGTTCTCTTTTATGTGTGTTCCTTATCAGGTATTTACAGAGTTGTTAACTGTTCATGTAGTAGGGAACTCCATGGATCTTCAATCAAGTTAGCCCAAAAGGAACAGCAACAATTTTGGGAGAGACTGAACAACTTCAGCAGTACCCAAAGCAGGATGTTTCTGCAGCCTGAAGCTTTGTTTTGGGTATTTGAGAGCCCAAATTTGATAGCTACGAAGCTAGGCAGTGTTCTTAAGGATTTGCATGCTCCAGGAGAGAACAGAGGCTCTTTTGGCTGTTTTGCAGTATTGTAAAGGTTTGCATCACTTTAAATAATTTTTGTTTTTCCAGGAAGCTACCTGCTCTTATAATTAAGGGTAAATAATGTGTGAATTAGGAAGCCACTGTCTGACCCTTTGAATTGCATCTCAGGCTTGCTGCAATCTGTGATTTCAGTGTAATGAAAAATGTGATCACTGCCCAACACAGAAATGCTGTGCAGTGTGGGTACAGAATTTGCTCCCCTAGTGCACACACAGCCTCATGCTTTGTTCCCAATGGAAGCCACCAGCAGATGATTTGGGGGAAGATGTAGAAGACCTATAGGTAAAGAATAATCTGCTGTATGCATTAGATCTCAGTCTTAAATCTGTTTGTATGGTAAAAACATGAAGCATGACATTTTCATATAATTCCCACAAGTTTTTAGTCAAAGAAATCACAGCTTTCCAGTCCCACTGGTAACAATTTAGCCACTAGAACTCTTTGGAACCTTGTGAAACTGTTGGTCTCAATGATTTTCCTTAAAAATTAGGTTTTGTAGCATAATTACGTTTATATTATTATTGTAATTTTTGCATTTCACAACAAATTTTCCCTTGTTTCCTGTTACAAGACAGCAAGAACTGATATTCAAGATCTACCTTTTCTGTAATATGCTGCAATTTTTTAATTTTTTTTTTTTATCAAGGCCTTTCATGCCTGATTAATTTTTAGGGTGAAAAACCAAACATCTTTCAGTATGCCTTTTCCCTTGCCCAGGTCATTCTTCTCATCCTTTTATTAATTTCACCTAACTCTGAGGCATCCTTTACTGAGATCTTTGCAGCTTGTGTCATTACACTTCCTTCCATATGGAAATACTGATTTATCTAACATCCTTCAACATCTTAATCATCATTTTTTATGCACACCAATATTTTGTTTACTTGTTTGGACCACAGCCAAACATTACCTCAGTCTGCTCCTTTAATTGGGACCCTTTATAAGAATGAATCATACAAGTAACTCCTCCCCTTCCATAGCTCAACTCTTTGTACTTAATAAATTTGAGTTTTGTGTGCCATCAGCCTTCCCAGGGCTGATGCTACCCAACTGGGTCCTTTGAAATTCTCTCTAACCCTCACATAAATAACCTGTTATCCACAGATTTTGCTCCCTTGTCAAATTTTGCTTTTTTCCAAATCAGTGATAAATATACTAAATCACAGAGAGCTATTATTTTAGTTAGTACAATTGCTAGCATAATTCCAATATAAAAAAGCTCTAGTTTGATAATTTTATGTGTCTCTGAAAGTTAGCCCATTTCCTACCTGTGTTTTAAACTTTAGTAGTCATTACCTTGTTTAGAATGGCAACTAATTAAAACATGGAGGTTTAAAGGTCACTTCTACTCTGGCTTCCTTTTCCAGAGATGAAAAGCTATTTGTAATAAAGAGAAACTGATAGAAAATACCTCTGTTATCCAGAATGGGAGCTTTTCCCCACAAATTTATGTTCTTAGCCTGCCTGTGTTGCAGGGGGTTTGGGCCACGTAATTATTTCTTTAAAGGAGAAAGATTTTGAGCAGTCTTGGGAATCTGGAGAGGTCTCAGATGTGGAAGTTGGTGAAGGTTGTCCCAGTTTTCAAGAAGGCCAAGAAGGACCCTGGACTGAGATAGGCTTCTCAGTGTCATTCCAGTGCCTGGTAAAATCATGGAAAAGATTATTCTGGGGGTGCTGAGGGTCTGCCAGGACCAGGCAGTCATCAGTCACAGCCAGCACAGCCTCAGGAGGGGACAGTCCTGCCTCCCACAGCTGGGACCTGCAGCAGGGTAACCCACCTGGCTGATCCTGGGAAGCCAGTTGATGGAATCTTTCTGGACTTCAGCCAAGTTTTGACACCATCTCTCCCAGGATCCTTCTGGACAAAATGTCCAGGCCACAGCTGGATAAACACATGGTGGGATGTGTGAGCAGCTGGCTCATGGGTCAGGCACCAAGGGTGACAGTGACTGGGGGTGACATCAGACTGGGGGCCTGTCACCAGTGGGGCTCTGCAGGGCTCCATCCTCAGCCCTGTGCTTTCAGCATCTCCATGAATGGTTTGGACCCAGGACTCAAAGGAACACCAAGGAAGTTTGCTGGTGACACTAAATTAGGAGGAGCTGTTGACTCCTTTGGGAGCAGAGAGCTCTGCAGAGAGCCCCAGACAAACAGGAGAGATGGGCAAGCCCCAGCCATGTGCAGTTTGGCCCAGGAAGAGCTGGATTGTGCCCCTGGCACGGGGCACCCCTGGCGTGGATGGACTGGGCAGTGAGAGGCTGGAGAGCAGCTGCAGGAAGGGGCCTGGGGGTCCTGGTCAGTGGCCACTTGGATCTGAGCCAGCAGAGCCCTGGCAGCCAGGAGGGACATCCCTGTCCTGGGGCACCAGGCCCAGCAGTGCCAGGCCAGGGAGGGGATTGTCCCACTCTGCTCTGGGCTGGGGCAGCCTCACCCCGGTGCTGGGGGCAGTTTTGGGCAGCATCAAAAAGACAAGAAGCCATTGGAGAGTGCCCAGAGGAGGCCACGAGGGTGGGGAAGGGTCTGGAGGGGAAGCCCTCAATGGGGAGCAGCTGAGGGCACTTGGTGTGTTCAGCCTGGAGAAAAGGAGACTGAGGGCAGACCTCATTGGGGTCTTCAACATCACCACAAAGGGACAGCTCTGACCACTTCACTCTCCTGACCAGGGACAGGACCCAGGGAACAGCTGGAGCTGGGCCACAGGAGGTTTGGGGTGGATCTCAGGAAAAAGTTCGGCTCCCCCAGAGGGTCCCCAGGGAATGGGCATGACCTCAAGGTTGCCAGAGCTCAAGAAGTGTTTGGCAACACTCACAGGCATAGGATAGGATTGTTGGGATGGTGCCTGTGCAGGGCCAGGAGATGGACAGGATGGTTCTTATGGGTCCCTCCCAACTCAGCAGTCTCTGATTCCATGGTTCTATGCTAAGATGCCCATTGTGGTTTAACCCCAGCAACTTCCAAGCTCCTTACAGGGCTTGCTGTCCTCCCACCAGTGGGATCAGGCAGAGAATGGGGAAAAGTGAAAAAACTCCTGTGTTGAGATAAAGACAATTTAATAGGGAAAGTAAAAGCTGTGCACACAAGCAAAGCAAAATAAGGAATTAATTCCCACGGGCAGGCAGGTGTTCAGCACCTCCAGGAGGGCAGGGCCACATCCCCTGTAATGGTGACTTGGGAACACAAACACCACCACTCCAAACAAGCCCCTTTCCTCCTTCTTCCCCCCTCACACACCAATGCCATAAGGTGGGGGATACCCCTGAGGTCAGCTGGGGTCACCTGTCCTGGCTGTGTCCCCCTCAACCTTCCAGGCACCCCCAACTTCCTTGCCAGTGTGGCAGTACTAAAAGTCTAAAAGGCTTTGGCTCTGTGTAACCTCAGCAATAACAAAACTGAAACCATTTCAACATTATCAACTCTGTGTTCAGCACAAATACAAAACATAGCCCTGTACTGTGAAAAAAATCAACCCTACCTCAGCTGAAACCCAGCAGAATGTCTTACTAAATAGTTTTACACTTTGGAAACTGAGTTTTATATATAAAAAATAATTTCATGGTTTGGAATCTCTAGTATTTTAAGGGTAACATCTTTCAAAAATGTTTAAGAGAACCTCCAGTGAAACCACCGAGTCTGCCATTACCTGCCGTGGGTAACGAGATGGACCCACCCTGATGATATCCCAAAGCTCCATTCGCGTGTGCAACAGCGAAAGCAGGGAAGTTCAGAGTTGCTTTCCAGGACCGCTTGGCAGCTCCGGGGCAGGGAAGGACCGGGAGGGAAAAGGCGGCGGGCCCCGCATGCGGATGGCGAATTCTCGGAGCGGTAGCACCATCTCTCGGTCCCGCTCCGCACAGCAGCGCAGCGGCCCCGCATTCCCCATTCATTCCCCACTCCGCATTCCCCACTCCCCATCCCGCACTCCGCATTCCCCACTCCGCATCCTGCACTCCGCATCCCACACTCCCTATCCCGCACTCCGCATTCCCCACTCCGCATCCCGCACTTCGCATCCCTCACTCCCCATCTCGCACTCCGCATTCCCCACTCCGCATCCCGCACTTCGCATCCCTCACTCCCCATCTCGCACTCCGCATTCCCCACTCCGCATCCCGCACTTCGCATCCCTCNCTCGGCATTCTGCACTCCCCATCCCCCACTCCCCATCCCTCACTCCCCATCCCGCACTCCCCATCCCGCACTCCCCATCCCGCACTCTGCATCCCGCACTCCCCATCCCTCAGTCCGCATCCCTCACTCCGCACCCCTCACTCTACACCTCTACACTCCCGCATCCCTCACTCCGCACCCCTCACTCTACACCTCCACACTCCCGCATCCCGCACTCCCCATCCCGCTCTCGACATTCCTGCACTCTACACTCCGCTGCGCTCCGCGCTCCCGCAATCCCGGACTCGGCGCTGCCGAGCTCCCCCGCCTCGTTGTAAACGATTCCCGTCGGCTGCTCCCGGGAGGCGGCGTTTCCCCGGCAGGAATTGCCCTGGCAATTGTTCTGCCACGGCTGGGCGGGACAGCGGGCCCGGGGCTCCAGCTCTGCTCGCACTGGTCACACCCTGCTCCGCACCGGGGGCTGCTTCCCAGGGCAGTCTGCCGACACCGGCAGGTCTATAACAGGAATATTTAAGAATCCTCCACCCTTACGAGGGGGAAAGTAGAGATTATAATCTGCAGAATTTCTCTGCATGAGCTCTAAAACCTTTAAAACCTGTGAGAGACAAAAAGAATATTAAAAACACAGTTCTACTTTCTAGCCAAGACATGTTTACCTATCACGAATCTAATCAACAGCTGTACTTCTAAGTACAAAAGATGTGGTGCAAGACCTGGGGTTGGGCATGTGGAGTCCCAGTTGCAGTGAGTCACCCAGAGAACCATGCAGGCATTCACTTTCTCAGCACTGCCAAACAGAGCTGCTCTGCAGCAAAAGTCAGGAGTGCCAAACATCTGTAGAGTGAATTCAAAGTTCTGGAGGTGCTGAACTCAGCACAAGATCCACCAATATCCATGTTTCCTAAACCCGGACATGCCAAAATTTTCTTTTATCTAATGAATCAAAAGTCCTTATGAGGACTATATGAACTACACAGTTTCTCGAGCCATACAATTATTCCACACAGAAATTAATTCCAATACACAAGCAATACAGCACAGACAGAATTAGCAGTAGGAGCCTTAACCAAAGTAAGCACCACCTGTGATTGCTCTCCTGACCACCAAGAAAGACTTAAAAATTATTCTGAGAAGAAAAGGCCAGGAACAAAAATGACAGCGTGGATACAATGGAGGCATTGATCTTACATGACATTTTCCACACACAAATCACCTCGTGGCCCAAAGGAAACAGGTAACTACTGTTCTCTGTTTTGTATAAGACCTGTATTACTTTTCCCCTAGCAAGTTTCCTCCACTGTTGCATGGGCTGTGTACCCTTTTCTTTTCCCCCTCATGTTGTCTAACTGATTTACCTAGCAAAGTTAAATTCAGAGCAATTTCTTCCTGTCTGTGCTTAGCATAGAGTTTGCTCTTTGTGCCACATCTGAGGAGGAGTTTGTATTTGAACATCAGTCTGAAAAAAAAGATTTCCTCTCCTTGCAAGACATCCCACCCTTGAAAATGCAGGACACTCACTTTATTAGAAATACTTAATATAGGTATTGAGCAGCAGCTCAAGTATTTCTGAGTCAGTGCCATGACACAGCCCCCTGCCCTCAGGCTGCTCTGTGCTTTTGCCCCACAGCTGCTCTCAGTGAACCCTGGTCCACCCAACTCCCCACAGCAATTCCACCCAATTCTCCACATCTAGCTGCAGCCAGGTTTGTCCCAGAGCTAAAAACAAAAGCTAATGGCTGTGAAGCTCTCTGCAAATCCGTGTCTTTTTCTGTCTTTGAAACCAGGGACTGGATTTGAATGTTTGATCCTTTTTTATTGTCAATCCTCAGGAGAATCCATTCTACAACTTTCTACGTGGCCATTGCAAGTATTTTGTTCCATTTATGGAAGAAGAAAGCAGGATTCAAGACTATAGTTTTGTTTGCTTTCATGTAATAAGTTAGTAAAATGGATTTAAAAGGAAGTGGAATTATATATGAAAATTTTTTATCATGACAGAAAATTTCAATTAGGGGAAATTAGCCACTTTCTGGCTATTTCTGATAAATTAATCATAGAGATTATCTATTAAATGTGCTACTTAACCTTTCTGGCATAAGTGCCTGAGGCAGCAGTATTTAGGCTCTCCACATTAATTTGGAAATATTAATTTCTAGACAGCTGTCTTCCAAAATGGAATTTTAACTTGTCTTTTTTATAAGTAGGTCATTGGGCAGCTGTTGTTAATAGAGGCTGGCATTTGTGGAATGGTAAATCCACCATTGTACCCTATCAGCCACAACACTGATCTCCATCAATTACAGGATATCCTTTACTGAAATGTCCTTTCTCAGCCCCAAAGGGTGTCATGCCTCGCTGTGGTAGCCTTTGGCCTTCTCTGCAATGGGAATGTGTTTCAGTGGGTTATCCTGCAGGAGCTGAAGCAGCACTGTGTTCACACTCTGCCTTCCATAAGATAAGGGCTTCCTTGACTTTGTTATCGCTTCCATCTGCATTAGAGCTGCCTTAAAATGAATGCTGAGGGAAATTGGTATCACAGCTCTCAGCTGTTGAAGGAACAGCTGGTTCAGCTGCTGAACACCCAGTCCAAACCTTCCTTGCACCTCCACAATGAAATCAATGGGTGCTTTCACTGGGGACAAAGCCTCACTATCCCTGTGGGGCTCAGCTGCTGCACAGCTTATGGAGAGACAAGCAGCTCCTGGAGCTGCTACAAACCTTGTCCTGTGCTCTCTCAGAACTGGGATCTCACCTTGGACTGGTTATATTCCTCCTATGGCACAAAATTTGCACAGTCTGCTGCAGGAACAGTTTGAACTCTAGAATTCTCTGCATTCTAGGGGAAAAAAAGAGGAAAGTAAGAGAGTGCTGGAACCAAAGGAGGGAGTCTAAGGAAAGAAAATATGAATGGCAGACAATTTATATAATTTAAGGTTAATGAAATGAGAAAGAATATCTCAAAATATTAGAATAAAAGGTTTCAAAAGAAAGACAATGGAATACACATTATGTGAGCAGCAGGCACATTAGTTATGTGTAACCAAATCAGTGCCCTGGAAGGCAGAATTGGTGTCATGGCTGTGGTGTCATGGTCAGTTTGTCCCTACTGTGAACTAGAATCAATAGGTTATCAATTACCTTATTGATTACCTGAACATATATATTCTTGCACAGATACAATTAAGCATAAGAATGCTTGTAGACATGGGATGTAAAATTTACAAAATCCTGCTTACTTTGGGATTGGGTCACATAAACTTGAAGATTTTTGAGGTTTAAGATATGGAGGATTTTGAGATAATTCAAATAGTGCAAGGACTATGATGAAATAAGGGAAGGAGAAACAAAATTGAGATGTGTCTCAGTCAAAAATGAATGAATTGAAATTCAGACTTGGACTGAGATACAATCGAGCAGCTGTGCTGCACAAGGCCATGGGATTAATAACTTGTGTGAAAAGGGAAAGAATTATTTCAGTAATTCTTGTGATCAGAACAGTAAGAAGCTAATGTGGCTCTAGGAAGTAGAGTTGGAAAGAAAGTTTAAAAAAGAAAGTGGAAATGTGAAGTGGCCAGAAAAGAGAAATATTGTCCTAATTTGGCATTAATTTAATTTTTGGTACTCCTCATTAGCCCGACTCCTATGGACATGGGCAACAATGTAGTGGACTTAATGAATGAGGATTTAAGAATTGTTAAAAGATCTTTTAGCAGATCTTGTAACCTGACTGTGAAATCCTGAACATGAAGAGAGTAACAGCTCAGACACCACCCAAATTTTAAAGTGAAAAGCAGGATGGGAATTGCCAGTTTTGCAATAATAAAGGTGGAAAAGTTGGTGCAGAATTGAGACATTATCATCATTTAAAAAACAACAGAATAGCTGGGAGGACCTGCAGAAGTGACTGTTAGTGTGCAAACATGGCAAGTTGATCAGCAGAAAGAGGTGAAGGTGCTCTGAGAACAATGCCTACTGCTAATAACAGCAGAGAAACTTGGGAAAATGTGTGTATGAGATCCCTGGATTTGATAGAGATGTGCTAAGAATAGTTTAATGAATTCCTCTCCCCTGATTTGAGAAAAATCTGACAGGTGAGTCAGGAGTGTTTCATGGATGAACATCAAATGCTGTCAAGTAAGATTAACATTTTTAAAAAGGGTGTTTGCTCTCTCTCTGTGACTTAATAGGACATACTTATTTAGCCAAAGAACTTTACACCACAGATTACAACTGGGTTACAGTTCCTGACTGAACATGAGCCTATGATTATTCAGGGTTTTATACCAGAGGTCTTGGACAGGAAGGAAAATATGTAAAGGTGACTTGGCAGTGTGCATGATACATCTTAAAGACTTACTGGGCACTTGTGTTCTCATCTATGGAATCAACTCCAAAGTTTAATTTTTACCATTTTATTTTCCTGCCTTACATGAAGGCATGCAGGGAACCACGTGCAGTGAAAAATGGCCAGGTAGATTTGGGTGGCATGAGAGAAGAACCTTTGTCTTAGCGAAGCTGTCCAAGCCTATGACTTGGCAAGGCTGAGAGTGGCCTCCAAAAATGTAAAAAACCCTGAGAATATATCAAGTGATTAAGATTTACTTTGCTGAAGAAAAATGTTTTGGCCTATTAAACAGTTATTTTAAGTCTGAAAAGCAAACCTTAGAAACAAGCAAGAGTGAGGTATGGAAGGACTTGTTAAGGATCAATTATGAATGTTTTTAATTTTGCAGCAAGGACAAGATGCTGATTCTGCAGCTTAAGACTTGGGCTGTGATTGTAGTGCTCTCAGGCAAGTTCATGCTCTGTGACTCTGATTTGGGCTCAGATCCATAAAGGGGCTTAGCTACTTAAAACATGATTTCACTGGGATTTGCTCCCCTAAGCTGCAGAATGCAATCTCTGGAATTTGACAAACTCCTTTATACACCCATGTTACAACAACATCCTGCTTTATGCCCAGAACAGCTTTTGCCCCTAAGGATGGCACAGCTGCTGCCCTGCCTGCCCCGGCCTGCCCAGAGCTCAGCCAGGTGTGATGGACAGGGTGGCAGGCAGGGATGAAGGCAACAGCGACACGGGCAGGGGTCTGGCACACGGGGACACGGGCAGGGGTCTGGCA
>VZTB01012404.1:0-5000 GCA_013397245.1 Thryothorus ludovicianus
TTTTATTTATTTTTTTTTCCCCAAAGGCGCCGGAATTTCCAAATAATTTCCCAACACGCCTCCTTTAAAGGGGCCTAGCACACTCCAGGGCATGTGGTTGTAAAGATAAATCTGTGCACTTCCCTGCTACTGCAGGCACTCACCCTTTGGCCTCGTTTTTATGGCTCTGCACCCTGGAGTGGTGTTATTGCTCAGCCCCACGCACACTTCTGGGGGGCTCTGTGAGCTGCAGATGTTTTATTTATAAGTGGCAGGCCCATTGCATCACCAAAAAGTGCATTTACAAACAGACAGGGAGAGGTTTTTATGAAAGCCCATTCCATTGTTTTAATAGCTGAGCCACCCAGCCATGGCAGAACGGTGCACGAGGTAAATGTGTCTGCATCTCCAGGACCTGCTCCAAGTTTTCTCAGATGTGACTAACTGCAAGAATTTCCCAGCCATCAAAAGTTAATAAAAAAAGACAAAAAATTCAGCCTTTGGTATGAGAAACCCCAAAGTGGAGGGGCTGGGATAAACCTGAAGGTTCCATTTCAGCGAGGAATTTCAGCAGGTGCCCAACTCCAAATGCAGATCTGGTGGAGTTAATATCCTTCAAATGAGATTCACAGTTAAATACTTTCCTAACCAGGATCTCAGCTGAGCCTGGTCTGGATTGGGAGCCACCTGCCCCTGGGCATCTTCAGAGATTAGCCTTTAACTAGAGAATTGCTGCAGCACAGAATCTGGTTTATTCTCCTCACAGCTGCCAGAGTGGAGGCTGGAAAGGAGAGGATGCACCAGTGTCCTGATCCTGTTAAAATCCCTCACAGTTCTTATTCTATTCCAATTGTCTCTGTGTATTTGATGCACAGCAAAGGAATTAGGAGGATTTTAGAGAAGCTTTTGGGTTACGGCAAACAGAATAGAAAGGAAGGAAATATTTAAAAATTAAAGGTATCTGACATGAGTCAGGATTATGAGGCTATGTAAATTGCTGTCAATAGCAATAATTAATAATTGAAAAAATGACAATTGCCAGCACATGAAGTGTGCTCTGAGCTCAGGTTCCAACCCTGAGAACCCTTCCATGGACACACCTCACCAATATTCCCTCATTCTCCTGCAGCCAATCTGGTTTCATTTCACAGGAGCATCAGGGAGAAGCGTGGCTCCTGCATTTCATTAAAACACATATTTTATTTTAACCACACTCTCTGCTCTCAGCCCTCACATTTGGGAAGGCTGAGGCTGCCAAATGCTGACAAAGAGTGACCTACATTAAGCTGTAATCCCTGGACATCCAAACTGGGAGGAAATGTGCATCAAGCATCAAAATGGTTTTGATTCAAACTCAGCAGCGGCTGTGAAAGTTCTGAATTAACTCCCCAAACCACAAGTGAAGGTAACAGCAAAATACCCACAACTTCATCATCACAATCCCAGCCCTGCTTTGGGTGCAAAATGGAACTGCTGCACAAGCAGGGAGAGTTTACAGAGAAATACACTGAGCACGCTGGAAAACGCAGGGGAAAATGGATAAATTCCTATGTAAATGACCAAAAAATATCCACTGACAAATCCAAACTGAGGTTCCACTCACCATTAAATCTTCAGGTGCCGGCCTCTCCTTTGGCTGCTTCTTCATGCTGTGTCATAAAACAAAATGTTCTTGTCAAAACAACTGCTCACTTATTTGAAATGTTAAAATATTGGATTGTTTTATGGGAAATGCTTAAATATTGAATTGTTTTATTTGGAATGTTGAAATATTGAGTTGTATTTTATCTCTTTCATAGCAGAGCGAAGAATATTAAGGTATTTATTATCCTTAACAGTAATTAATTAATTAATGGGTTTCTTAACCAAATATTAATGGGTTTTTCCTCCCTCCTAGCCTTCTCTTATGGGCTGTAGGGCTTCACGCTGTTTGCAACCATGAAGTGTGTAAATACTGAAATCCCAAAAAACAGTCAACTCGGGAGGCTCAGAGAGAGCTGATTCCCATTTTTTTAAAATTGTATTTTCTCTCTTTTATCACAGAGTGAAGAATTTCAGTGTGTGGAAGATAGGGTTCCTAAAAACCTCAAAATATTAACAGATTTTTCCTCCTCCCCAGACTTCCCTTGTGAGCTGTAGGGCTCCCCACTGTTTGTCCCCATGGAAGGGATGTAAACACAAAAATCCCTGCAAACCAGGAGGCTCAGAGAGCTGAATCCCATT
Organism: Thryothorus ludovicianus; assembly: GCA_013397245.1. Classification (NCBI taxonomy): domain Eukaryota; kingdom Metazoa; phylum Chordata; class Aves; order Passeriformes; family Certhiidae; genus Thryothorus; species Thryothorus ludovicianus. The sequence goes on from VZTB01012404.1 coordinate 2,203, forward strand.
TTTTCAACTGTATTTTATCACAGAGTGAAGGATTTCAGTGTATGGGAGACAGAGTTCCTAATAGTAACCCAAATATTAACAGATTTTTCCTCCCTCCCAGCCTTCCCTTACGGGCTGTGGGGGCTCCCCACTGTTTGTCCCCATGGAAGGGATGTAAACACAAAAATCCCTGCAAACCAGGAGGCTCAGAGAGCTGAATCCCATTTTTTCAACTGTATTTTATCACAGAGTGAAGGATTTCAGTGTATGGGAGACAGAGTTCCTAATAGTAACCCAAATATTAACAGATTTTTCCTCCCTCCCAGCCTTCCCTTACGGGCTGTGGGGCTCCCCACTGTTTGTCCCCATGGAAGGGATGTAAACACAAAAATCCCTGCAAACCAGGAGGCTCAGAGAGCTGAATCCCATTTTCTCAACTGTATTTTATCACAGAGTGAAGGATTTCAGTGTATGGGAGACAGAGTTCCTAATAGTAACCCAAATATTAACAGATTTTTCCTCCCTCCCAGCCTTCCCTTACGGGCTGTGGGGCTCCCCACTGTTTGTCCCCATGGAAAGTGTGCAAATACAGAAACCCCTGCAAACCAGGGGGTACAGAAGGAGCCGATTCCCATTTTTTGGGGGATTATGACCCAGCTCAACACAAAGAATTACCCAGCCAGGTGGGAAATCCAAGCGCACGGAGCCCGCCGGCCCCCGGGGCTCCTCCCTTCTCTCCCCCTGGTTATTTCCATTCCCCTGCAGGGTGAGAGTTCATTTCCCAGCGTTAACCTGTTTGGAGGATCGTGTTTCTCATGCAAACAATGCTGCTTTTCCCTGCAACAGGTGCAATTAGCTCTCGGAGGCCGTGCTTAGCTGCTGAGGAACACAATAACGTGGCACAGAGGTGACCAGCAGGAGCTGCCTCCGGACTCTCTGGATTCCATCCAAACAGCCAGGCTTTATGGAGGGCCTGCCACGAAGGCTGGGGATGCCTCTCACTTGACATCTCTCAAAATTATTCCAAATTGATTGCTTAAATAAGATATAGTTGCTCCTCGTTTGCTTTTTGGTTTGTTTTATTTTTTATTTTTTAAAGCAGTTATTTTCCCCCCACCGCAGCAAAGCACAGCTAATAAACCACTGGATATAAAACAGCAAATGAGCTGGGCTGTAAATTGGAGATATTAAGGACACAATTTACCTTCCCCTACAAATAACTCCGAGCCCCTCCAATAATCAAGTTGCCCAAGCTGGCTGAGGCAGCAGCTCTAATCTGACAGCCCCAAGTAGCTGCGTCCCCAGGGACAACGAGGCTATTAGCCACCATCACTTATGCTGCAGGTTGACATCTGGGGACATTTTGACACAGGTTATCCCTCCCTCTGCCTCCATTCTTTTCTCTTTTTTTTTTTTTTGGTCTGTCATCGATATTTTGGGCAGGATAAAAGGAGCTGGAGCTCCACACCCAGGGTTGTGCTGCAGGATCCTCCAAATACCCTTGGTCTTTGTAAGGTGAAACCACTGAAAAGCGAGGCCTCTGTTACACAAACTTTAATTATTTAGTTACTTTAATTAACCGCTCATCAGCCTGCTTTTGGAGGCTGTATTTGTTACAGACCTCTGAGATACTTTCTGCTGGATGAGCTGCTCAAAATTCAGTTTGATGGGGCCGCTTTTGCTGCGGTGGCAGAAAACCCAAAAATGTGCAAAGCCCAACCTGTGTGGGGTTGAGGGTCTGGGGGAGGACCAGGACACACCCCTGGAGCAGAAAAAATCCTTGGATAAAGACACATCCCTGGATTCCTGCTCCCACCCAGCCCCAGCTCCCATTCAAAAAAAGAAGGGTGATTTCACCCAGCCCTGCAAGAGCAGATGTTCCTCCCTCCACCAATTCCTATTTTTACAGGATTCAAACTTATTTCTTCTGCTGGGCATAAACCCCTCCCCTTTTAAAATTATTTTTTGATTTTGAGGGGTGTGGGGCAGTTAAAAAGAGAATTTCCCCTTTGCTTTGCTTCCTTAGGATCTCTCACCCTCCAGATTTGTATCCTCTATTCACTCAAGAACCGTATTCTTTATTCTGCAACCTCCTCTTCTCCCCAATTCTCCTTTAATTTAAAAGGTTTCCAATGAACTATTCTGTTTTAAGGACAGCAAATATACCCAGTGGTGTGTTTTAAACCACTGCTCTCAGTAAAAATTACTTACTGAGAAGCCAATGAATTCATCATGGCCTTCGTAAACATCGAGGCAATTTTACACAGAAATTTAAAAAAAACCAAACCCTAAACAATGACATTACACACGCCAGTTTTGCAGATGAATTCTTAAGAACCTCAGCACCCACATTCAGGCTGATTCAAAAAAAGAAGGGATAAAAGAAACCCCCAAAAAAAACCCCAAGCCTCGGCAGCACTTTTACGAGCCTTTGTGTAAATAACGCTGCCGTAATTTAAACAGTTTGCTGAGCTTTGCTGCCCCAGCTGCCCAAGGCCCCCTGGCTGGGCAGGGAGGGCTCGGGGAGCTGGCAGTCGGTGGCACGGATCGCTGGCAGCCAGGGCAGGGTGCACAGGCAGCTCACCATTGAGTGATGAAGTGCACGAAGGGCTCCGAGAACTCCCCGGCTGGAAGCACCGGCGACTCCTGGCAGTGCAGACACGAGGAGAGGAGCAGCAGCAGCCAACAGCAGCGGTGGGGGTTTTTTGTTTTTGAGGTGGAAAGCAAAATAACAGCAAAACAAAACACACTTTAAAAAAAAAATAAAAATTCAAACCCCCCTCCCCAGGAATAATAACCCCCGAAGGTCCCTTTTCACA
>VZTB01012404.1:7500-17500 GCA_013397245.1 Thryothorus ludovicianus
CCTGCTGTTTATTCTCACTGAAACGCCAGCGAGGAGCTCTTTCCAACCCAACCATCCCTCCCAGGGGCTGCCAGCTCGGCTCAGTCCTGGCTGTGGGATCAGGATGGGCATCCAGCACTTCACACTCATTTGGGAGGTGATAATTTCTGCAATCACAAGAGATGACGGACCCATAATCGAGAGAAAGCTCATTAGGGGAGGGGAGGAGAAGCTGATGAGCTCCTCTGGAGCCAACAGTCCCACTCTGCTCATTCCAAACCCTCTGGGCTCATCCAGGCAAGGGGAGAAGTTGTTCCAACATCAGCATAAAAACCTGGACTGTACAGCTCCTGTCCTGCAGCACAGCCAGGGCACAGGAGGCTCCTGCCTAAGAAAATCTCACCTGGATTTTATGTTAAATCCCATTTTCCCCCATTTTTTGGGCGTGTTTTCTGTTCAATTCAGGTATTTCCATCCAGATCTGCTGGCCATGGCCATGCCTGGACTGGTTTGCTCTGAGGAGCTGGGGAAGAGATCTTGTGTGGAAGGGTGGAGATGAAAACACACTGGATCTCAGGATGGAGAGGAGATGGAGTCATCCTGAGGATTTTAGTGGGCACACACTTATCAGATATTTGCCTGGAAAATGCAAAGCTTTTTGGGAGGCTCAAGGAAATCGAGGTTGAATCTTGAGGATATCTTCCCACTTGACCAGGCTGCTCAAGTCCAGGATGTGCAGACAGAACTTATTTTGTGTTCCCCAGATGTTGTCTGACACTCCAAGAGAAGGGAATCAAGGGAAATAAAGCAAAGCCACATCTGTACCCAGTCTGTGGGATGGAATATGGTCACATTTACTGCACCTGTGACCTGCCCCATTTCCCCACCTACAAAATGAAATCACACTCTAGAGGGAAAGAAAGCAGAAATTCAAGATTTAAAAGGAGTGAGGAAGAGATCTTTTCAATTCTGACTGGGAAAGGCTTCTTTCCTCTCCATGAACTTTGCCATGGCTTTTGACCATGGCTAAAGACCTCGATACTGGGGATGATGCCAAAGGGACAGTGAAGGCACAAAGGGTCCTAAGGATCCATGGAACATTATTCTCAGGACTGGCTGCTTCCCTAGGATCAAAGCAACATTTTCCACAGCTGGGATCTGCTGCAAGAGAAGATCTGAGCAACATTTCCACAACTGGGATCTGCAGGAGAAGATCCAAACATTTCCACAGCTGGGATCTGCTTCAGGAGAAGATCCAAACATTTCCACAGCTGGGATCTGCTTCAGGAGAAGATCCAAACATTTCCAAACATTTCCACAGCTAGGATTTGCTGCAGGAGAAGATCCAAACATTTCCACAGCTGGGACCTGCTGCAGGAGAAGACAATTTCTGATTTCTCTGATTTCTCCAAACCAGCTGTGCACACCGAGCAACGGAAGGGCAAGAGGAAAAAAGTTTGAGTGATGCCTTTGCCTTGTGAATAATGAACAGTTCAGGGAGGTCAACCCATTACAACTGAAACCGTTTAATTATTAATTATGCACAATCTATGAGCAAAAGGACAAGTTCAGAATGTTTAATGCGTGGTAACTCCGACTGGACCCTCTCTTGGCATTTTGTTATTAGCACTTGTCAGCAAGGTGCTCAGGCAGAAAGACAAAAGCACAGCAGCAGAAAATCCGAGCTGGAGGAGGAGGGAGGGCTTTAAACTTCAAACACTGCTCCTAATATTTAATTTATAGAGTGCCAGGGCTGTGGTATAAACCTTATTGACTTCCCTGGAGTCAGGGGAAGCCACATTATCTAAATGAAGAGCAGGGAATGAGCACACTGAACAATCCCTCCCAAATCCCTCTCCTTTGAAGGCAGCAATAACATCAGGATCTGGATCTTCCTTTTTTCCCCCCTCACAGGTCTGAACAAAGCAAAAAGAACCACCTAAGAGCACGACCAGAAGCCAAAGCTTTGGAACCTTTGTGATAGGAGCTTGAATTTCAGATCCCAGCATTACCCTCACTTACTCCTCCAGCTGATTATTTGGAAGTTCTCCTGCTCTGATTGCTCTCCCTAAGCAGAGCAGTGGCAGAGATGCTACTGAGGCTCAGGAAATAAATAATGTCCAGCAAATCCACAAATAAACAGGGGTAAGGCACCTTCCTCCTGTCCAGTTTGAAGATTTACATGGGTAACCTCAAGAAGAAAATTCAAAAGATACAGTTTGGAGCTACTTATTTTTTTGGAAACACTCTCATGTCAATGAAATTTGGGATTCATTCCTGACTGGCAACAAACACCAAAATCCCTCAGGCTTTCCACACCTTCAGGGGTCCTACCCAACACATGATTTCTTGAGGGTGAAATATTCTCTCAGAACATATTTAAATGTCTGAGATTTATCACCACATCTTTCTGAAGGAGAAATCCCACAACCTCCCTCAGTGGAAAAAAGCTTTCCCTAAGCAAGCAAGGAACATTTCCATGACTGGAAGAAGACAAGAGCAGCCTCTGGTCTCTCCAAACCAACTGTGCACACCGAGCGAGGCAACAGGAGAAAAGTTTGGGTGGAGATGGAAAACCTGGGATCAAATCCACGTTCCTTGTCCCCTGGGGCCAGCTGGAAACTGCCACCAGCACGTCCCGCAAGAACCTGGAGGCAGCAGAGGCTGCAATTCCCAGCGGGGGCCCCGAACCCAAGCAGGTTTTGCTCCTGCTGCTCTGGGAAGGGTTAAATTTTCCCGTTCTTTCCCCTCAGCTCAGTTTGTGCAGAAGGAGCTGCCATGGTCCTGTGGCTCCACGGCCACAGGAGGGAAGTTACCAGAACCCAGCAAAGCAAAGCTGAGCTCCTCTCTGCTCGGGGCTCCCCCGGCGCTCCCTGCCTGCGGAATGAGCGTCTCCTCCGGGCACAAACTCCTGCTCCGACTCCTCCACTGAGGCTGAAATGGCAGCATTTCATAAATAATGCCTGGAAGGGCTTTGCCAAGCGCTTCTGCCTTAGCACTTCAGCCCCCAAAATCTCTAGGATTAAAGAATTTTATGTACTTTCCTATAGTAGCTGCGTTTTGCTTTGCGGCCAAATAATGATTTTTAATTTATTTTTTTTTTTAAAGAAAAATAAGTTTTGGATGCAGCAGAAATGCTGCCAGGTGTAAATACAGGTAATAAATGCCCTGTAGTTCCCAGAAATTCTGAGCTGGAGGGAACCATAAGGATCACCAAGTCCAACTCATAAGTGAATGGTCTTTGGCTACAACGAGAGTAGTGAATGACAATATTGCAAAAACTCAGATTTACTCCTACAAGGACAACTTTCTTCCACAATATATATATATATATATATATCTGTACATATATAAATAAAATCCAATCCCCAGTTTAGATTTACTCCTTCCAGACCAACTTTCTTCCACAACATTCCTCAAAAAACCCCCACTCTCTAGATAAAAACAAAATCAAAGCCCGACTTTCGATTTACTCTTACGACTTTCTTCCACAGCATTCCTAAAACAATATATCTATATAAAACAACAACAAAAAAAAATCTATTTCTGCCTCTGCAGCCAATCTACTTCAAAAGGCCTGAAGGAGCCTAATGCAGGGGATTTCTGACAAGTAACAAGTTGGCAGCAGCCAGCGGTGGCTGGAGGTGGCTCCAAGGCCCAGACTTGAAAGAATTCCTGGGTTGCTCCTGCTCGGCTCCCACCCCGGGCAGGAAGGTGAAGGATGATTACATCTCTGCACCTCTTGCTCTTTCCTTAGTAGCAGGTGCCAGAAGTGACAAATTATCCTTAGTGGGAAGTTTTGTGTGCCGGGCTTGGAGCTGCACAGGAAATTCGTTTGTTTGCAGAGCTGGAGTGGCCAGAGCCCAGGTTGAAAGGCCAATGTTTCATCCCCAAACACAGCCTACCTCAAAAAAGCTCAAACCTTGTGAGGACCAGCTCCTCAAATTCCTGGGAATGTCAGCACTCCCCTCTGTCGGGAATAACCCAGTGGATGTTGGGATTATTTGGTTGTAGCTACTGGGGGATGTTTTCCAGAGCCCAGAAAAAGGGAGGAAAGGAGGGATTAAGAGCAGGAATAATCCAGAGTGTGGGACAGCCCTTCTTCCCCTTAGATTTTAGCTTTTCTATTTTTCTATTTTTTTGTAATCCTGCAGTTCTTTAGGCTATAACTCCAAACTCCACATTCAGTGTGAGCTGCTGCTTGCCCATTTCGGTCACACACAACAATTCCTCTCCAGGCCAGGCAATCCAGGACACCTCACTGCCTCGAACCCCAGAGATGGAAACAAAAGGGAGTTGGGGGCAGCAAAATTGGGGTAAATGACTTCATTACCTGCAGCTGTAATTGGGAGATTCACCCCCAATATGCAAATGGACCAAACTTACAAAAATGTGAAAACCCAGGGTCCATTGTTTGGGTGTAGGAATGCCCTAGATATACCTGAAGGCCCTTCAATAAACTGAAGTGGTTTTTATTCCCTAAATTTTGTCTGGCCTCTGTTTTTAGGCAGTCCCAAAAAGGCATCAGCCAGGCTCTGAAGGGCCTGCAAAACCAGGTTAATCCTTCCACCAGAAGTGTAATTGCTTTTTCCCTCCAAGCACCCAAGAATTCCTCCCTCTGCTGTCGCTCCTCAGGCAGCAGAGCACGGCAGGTTTGGGCAGACAAGCCACACCGAGGGGACCTGGCAAAAAACTCAACCCATTTGTTCTTCCCTTCCCTCCTCTGCACCCTCCTGATGCATTTTTATTGCTTTTTCATAAAACACTGCTGCAAATAATCAAGCATGACCATTGACATCCACAAGATTGAGTTTTAGGAACCATTAAATGAGCTTGTTCTCCTGGGAAGGTTCTTGCTCAGGTTGGTCTAAAGGTAATTATTCAGCAATTCCTACCTGTGGTTTTACCTTGTTCCTGTGGAAGTCTCTGAATCTCATACACTGGTAAGGTCACAGTTTCTGTCTCCATAAAACTATTCCTTAAACCAGCTTATCCACAAAACAAATTATTGTAGCTTTGGGTAAAAACACACACACATACACACACACACACATGTGTATAACCTATGGAAATCCTCAAAACTCCAAAAATTTCCAGGTTTCCTACGTTTAAATCAACACCTGAGAATCTAAAGAGAAATTCCTAAAGAAAAGAAATGAAATCTTGTCTCGTTCTGAGCCTTTTTGGAGTTTTTACTGCATTTATAGCAAGAGCAAAATGCAGTGTGGATTTATAAGGGGAAGGAATTCAGGAACCCTCCTCGTGTTATTTGATCAAGCTGGGAAATTTTAGGGCTACTCCAATAAGTAGAGGGGTATATTTAACCACATTTTAAAAAATAATAATAGGAACAACTATTCAGAAGATAATAGGAACAACTCTACAGAAAACACGGATTAAGAGCAAGTTAATTTTTTTCCACAGGAAAATTTGAAAACATATTGACAATGAAATGCTTCACAGCTCAGCCTTAACACCCCAGCAGCTCTTAAATGTTTCTGGAGTAAGGCTTTAAAAAGAGACAAAAAAAAAAAAAAAAGAAAAAAAAGTCTTTGATTTGTGGAGTTTGGAAAGTCCTTGAGCTAGATTAAACTGCAGTCTTGTGAGACCAAGTATCTCTGTGGGGGCACTTCACAGAAATGCTCAAGAAACTCGTGGAAAGCTTCTCTCTGCTCACTCATGAAGCTATCAGGGTAAGGATTCATGAGGACAACTAATTAATTTTTCTCCTCAATTTCTGCCTGGCTTGTTAAACCAGGCAGGTTTTGCAATGCTGCCTCCTGTTTGTACAAAGTAGTTTTTGCTCTTGGAAGTCTCCCCTCCCTGAGCTTCTGCTGGAATTGGAATAACACAATCATTTAAAACTGACGGGCAAAAATCGAGTTCAATTAAAAACAAATAAACCAAAAGCAACACTTAAATCACGATTACAGTGAGACAAAGCACGGCACCTTTGAAACCAGAATTAATTCCTCTCAGGTGAGAAAGAAGAAAAGGTTGGAGAAGCAGAGCTGAGGTTTAACTACAGAGCCCAAACTACTCCAGGAATTGCTTTCCTAGAAGGGACACTCCAGCTACAGAAAGGGTAAAACAAAATAGCCCTGGAGAGTTTAAGGAATATTCAAAGGACTCTGCAGGAGGCATTCCAGCTTTCTGTCCCTCCAACCTTCTCCAGGTGCAGAGCAGACACCTCTAAAGCCACGGGATGCAAAGGATGGGAAGCTGAAATGCTGGAAATCACAAAGCTCCTGGGTTTGGGCTTTTGGGATCTTTGGACCCAACCTGCAACCAGCCAGGGAATGCTGAGTGAGCAGAGAGCAGGAAAAATGGATTTTTGAGAAGGTGTCAGGAATTCTGCAGCTGGAATACAGCTGAGGAAGCAACTAAATGGTTGGATTTGATGATTTTAGAGGTATTTTCCAACCTAAATGATTATAAACAGTGATTTCTTACTAACATATTTTGACAGCAAGGTAACAGGGAAATAAATACCTCCAGTTTGGAAAAGCCTTGAAAATAATGTCACTTCTCAATCTACTTCAAGCAAAAAAAAAAGGTATGTACAGAGCTCTCATTTTCCTGAAAAACTTAATCCCACATTTCTCTGCAGAGGTGCAGAACCCAGTAACCCCACTAGTTACTAAACTGGAAATGCAGACCTGCCTCATTCACCTTTAACACCGAGAATTTCTAATGCATCAAAAGGAAAATGCAGCATTGTAATCAATGCTACAGTTCTTGGAATTTGATTTCCTGAGTCATATTCCTGCAGGTATCAGCCAGGAGAACATTTCAGTGGCCCAGGTGAATTTTCTGGGATCTTGCTGGAGATCTGGAGGCTGAGCAAGGAACAGGTAGGATTTCTTCTGTCAGCTCAAGAGAAAATGTCACAGGAAATTGTGAGAGCAGAGCAGTGAGAATGTTAAAATCCTACAGATTCTACTTAAAAGATTGAGGTTTCAGAGTCAATACGAATTTCTCCAGTCACAGAATCATGGAATTGTCAAAATTGGAAAAGACCTCCAAGATCATCGAGTCCAGCTGCCAACCCAGCATCTCCACTGAGCCTTGTCCCCAGTGCCACAGTCACACTTTTGGGAACATTTCCAGGGATGGTGACTCCACCACTGCTTCACAACTTCTTCCACAAAGAAATTTTTCCCAATATCCAAACCAAACCTCCCCTGGCCCAGCCTGGGGCCGTTCCCTCTCCTCCTGTCCCTGTTCCCAATGTCCCCGGCTGTCCCCTCCTGGCAGGGAATTGTGCAGAGCCAGAAGGCCCCCCTGAGCCTCCTCTGCTCCAGGCTGAGCTCCCTCAGCTGCTCCTGGGGCTCTGGGGTTTGCATTTCTAATTCCCATTTCCACTCTTTTTGTACATCTGGAGCGGATTCCGACAACAGAAACTTTCAGGAATCGTTCAGAACTCACCTATCCCTTTGGGGGCACAGCCCCACCAACCAGGACAACCAGGGCCACATCCAGGACACCTTCCAAGGCAGACTCTTCCAGCCCCTCTCCATCCCTCACACTCTGGAAATGCTGCATGCACAGCCAGCAATGTGTGTCCTTCCCAGCGGGATCATCTGCGCTCCCCACGCTGCGTTTCTGCAGCTGGGGACAAACCCAGCCCAGAGCTGGGACATCCCACAGCTCCCAGGGAACAGCAGCCTGCCTGGACTGCTGCCTGTGGCAGGAGGAACTGCACCAACAACCAGCCCAAGCCCATCTTTGGGCCAGGAGCAGGGACCTTGTCATGGTGGGAGATGCTGCTCCAATTAGGATCCTTGCTTAAATGAGCGTGGCTTATTTGGAGCTGGATCAGAGCTCGGCTCTAAGTCACCACATGGTAAAAAATAAAGGTTCTGGCAGGCACCAGCCACACAATGCTCCTCGCTAATTCTGCCATTAAAAAATAATCCCAGCCCCACAAGATCATTTCTCAACAAAACCCATCAGGCACAGCTTGCTGTGATTTCAGAGGAACCACCGTGCCCGGCTTTTTTTGGGTTCAATTATCCTGCTTCTCAAACGGCTTATCCATCCTTTCTGCGAGTCAATTTAAGTCCTAGGAAACGAACAAATACACTCTTCAAACTGCCAAAGTTTCTGTGTTTCATGTACTTCACTAAGAGTTTAAAACCAGCTCCACAAATCTCACTACTGCAGAAAATCTAAAACTTCCCATGGACAGTTTCTATTCCACAGTGCTCACCATCCCAGGTTGCTCCAAGCTCCATCCAACCTGGCCACAGCTTCCCTGGGCAGTTGAAATAATTAATTAATCCTATGAATTAATATTAACTTGGATTCCTGCCATGTTTTGGTGGAAGTGCTACCAAATCCCATCACTACCAATACAAAAAGCAACCACCAGAAAGAATCAAGGTCTCCATTTCATCACTTGAAAACATCTCTAGGTTCTCCTGGATCAGGCTCTGAAGTTTTAGCTGGCTCCAGGGGAAGGATTGAGGGAATTTTCAGACCTCTTTAGAACCAAGGGGAAAATCTGACCCAGAATAATCAATCTTACAAAGCTGGGATTTCTAATTCTGCAAATTCTCATTCTGACATCGACTGTGCTCAAAACAAAGCCAGAGGAACTTAAGGAACTTTCAGCTGAGCTGTGCTCTGGAGCTTTAACAGCCCCCACTGACCACCACCTCAGCAGAATGATGACTTCACTTGCTGTGGAACACAAAATAAATCTAAAAAATACCAAAATGCCAGTGGTGAGGGTAGTTGGGCACTCAGACGTTTACAACCTGCACAGAGTTCCCTGCTGAAGTTTTTGTGAGAAGACTGGAGCAGTTCTGATCCTGAGGAGATGGCAAAGCTGCCAGAGGGTCACAGAATCCTTTAGGCTGGAAAAATTCTCTGAGATCATCGAGTCCAACGATCTGCCCCAGATGAGCTCTCAGGGCTGTGTTTGAGAACAGGGAGCTCAGATTTGGGCAGCAGCACCCACTGCAAAACCCAGGATTGTCTCTAAGAGATCCCTGGAGGATGGAGAGGGCCTTGTGCTGGTGGCAATGACAGCACTGGTGCTCTGGAACACCCACGCCTCAACCAAAGACGTGTGTAAGAGGAACAAGGATGGCTGGAAGGGATTAAAGAAACAGAATTCCCTAAAAAGTGCCCGAAGAACCAGATCTCCACCAAGAGCTGGGAGACTGGGAAAACTTCTCTTCACACTGAGCATCTTTGTTCATTTAATGCAACTGCACCCCTCAAGGCCCAAGTGCCACTCTGAGGGAGAAGTTCAGCTCAGCCACGAAGTCATTCTGCACCAGAAGAGCAGGAGGTGCTCACTGAGGTGAGCACAGGCAGGTGCAGACAAAGAAATGAGGACCTGGCTCACCCCAAGCTCAGCAAATGTTACAGGGCCAGGCTGGAGGCAGCTTGGAGGACTTTGGCCACGTTTTGGACACAGCAGCCCCCAGCCACTCGACCTGAGGAGCTGGAAATGATGTCCTGCTAGAGGCTGAGGCAAGTCTTGGAAGAGTCACAGCTCCTTTCTTCTTGCTGGAACTCTCGAATTATCACCTTCTGAATATTCAAAATTAAGTAAACTTCAGTTTTTCAATCATTTGCAGCCTTTTATAAAGGCTCCATGTGGTAATACAGTTATTAAAGACATTTTGGTCTCTTGGCTTTGAGCTGCTTTTTTTCAGGGAGGAAGAAACCCCCATTTTTTCAAGGATTCTGGAATATTTTTCAGGTATTTAGCAGACAGAGGTGTGCCCTCAGCTGTCTCCTCATTGTTCAGAGCCAGGACCCTGCTACAGCTCAGCTGGGGAGGGAGGTGCAAGGAGTGTTTCACTCCAGAAATGTGATGTTCTGCCCCTGAAATCCAGTCTCCCGCTCACACTTGGATCTCCTGCATCCCAGTTTTTTCTGATTGAATAAAGATGTTTGGGTGATGTTCAGCTGCTTTGCTGCTCACCCCTCGTTTTCTCTCCTCCTTAAAATGCCCTTTGTTTTTGCCCATCAAATCCTCCTCAAAGATTTGACTGCCCCTGTC